>BTHU01000001.1:9068000-9130500 GCA_036184795.1 Tokudaia tokunoshimensis
CACCGCCCTCGGCTCCTCTGTGGTAGTTTTGATTTCAGTGTGGGCAGAAAGTCCCAGGGCAGTTTCAGGCTTCGGCTGCCAGGCTCAGAAGATCCAACAGACATTCCTGTGGAGGAGGAACTTGGGGGATCTGCCTACCTGCCTACCTGCCTAGGCGGAGGGGCACTCAGCTCCCAGTGTCCTGTCCACAGCTTGGACAGGGTTCTGGCAGTGGGCAAGGTGGAGGGCAGTTCTTCACCCAATGACCGGCTTTGCCACATTGAAAGCGAGTTCTAGGTGGAGTTCTGTACCCATCATCTTCTTTGGAGAAGATTAGGGGTGCTGCCTGAAGCTGGCACATCTCATTTCCCAGCTCCCCCCCCCCTTCCATTAATAGCCTTAATTGCCATATTCCATAGATCTCTGAAAAGTTTTGAGAACCTTATTTGTTACATATATCCAAACTAAACAAACTTTGTTAATTACATGTTTTAGGCTTAGCTTTGAAAACATACACAGGAGGTTAAATAAACCTTATTCGTGTAATTAATTACATTACTACTTAGCATAACTACATGTATGGTTCTAAATACATCAAAGAAGTTGATCACTTATTAACTTGCATGTTGTAATTATTTCTAACAGTTTACAATAAGTTAGAAGTCTTTTTATAAGACCAGAACTTTACATTCTATCCTTGTTTTGTTTCAACTTAAAAAATAACAGTCTTTGAATTGAAACTCTTTTGTATCAAAATAAAACTATTAATCACAGTGTATCATCATAGAATATCAGTTTTTAAAATGACTTTGTTTATCCAAATATATAAAGCTTAACAAAGCAAGCAAAGACAAAGATGCTAGAAAAATATTACTGTGAACCTGAGTAGACCTTAGGAATTTATAAATCTTATTTATCAAACATATGCTGTAACTTATCTAAATTTTCTAGAAGCCTGGTGTTGAACAGTTAGCAAAGACATAAGTAGTTAGACATATTTCTTAAATCAGCCTTTGTTAATCTGAGTAGACTTTTATAACCTTAAATTTTTATCATCTCACAAAAATCCATACCAATCCAAAATGATTTAGAGACTTGTTGCTTTCCTAGTCTAAAAGAGAACCAATGATAAATTAACGGCTCAGTGGGACTGAGAAGTTTTGTAATTGTTGCTTTATGCCACATGGTCATGTTTGGGTTGGTCTGGTGCACTTCAGATGCTGAGCCTATGCCCAAAGATCGGGTTGCAGTCTGGACATGGGCATTGTATTGACCAATGCGCTGAGAAGAATGCTCCCTGATGATCTCTGATTGGGTAATAAAAGGCTAGAGCCTGTGACTGGGTAGGAGAGAAAGGAAGGCGGGACTTGAGATGGAGTAGAGGGTCTCAGGTAGAGACCATGAGGAGAAGGGAAAAAGAAAGAGGAAGAAGGGAATCGCCATGAAACAGGATGAACCATGAGCACATGGTGAAGAGAAGCTCACCCTGGAGACTTACAGGGAGCAGAACTGCCTGGGCGAGGCTCAAACAAGTAACATGGGGCGTATGGCTGGGATGTAGGTTAGAATAGTTCAGAACCCGCCCAGCACAGTGCCAAAAGCTTGCAAATAAACCAACAGGTTTCTGGGACATCTATTTGGAAGCTATTTGAGATAGAGTGGGGCAGAATCCTTGCCCCCATAACAATGCTTGAACATGCTCATCTTAAGATAGTGAAGTCACATGGCATGTACTTTCACCTCAGTAAAGATTCCTCAAGTCTCGTGGTTGCTTCCATCTTGACACCAAGATGGAGGAGAGCCACACGAGTGCTGTTTAAAACATGCTTTCCTACTAGATCAAATTTTTCAAACAAGAGTAGAATTAAAGTTACATCTACAGTATGCACTAAGTCAGAGTTGAATCGCATATATAGCACTTTATAGCAAATTAAAATCACCTGTGCATAGGTTTTAATTATATAAGCCTTTTGTTTTGTGTTTTCAGTTCAATTTCGTTATGTATTTTACAGATTCTTTAACCACACCCAATGAATTTGCAAATCCTGAGATAAAGACTACTTACACAATAAAAGATTTCTCCAGAGCGGAGCACAGAGAAATCTTAGCGATAAAAGATTTAAGAGACTTAAGATTTAAGTGGGAAGAGACTTTGGGATCATCTGCTGGTGCAGTGGCAGAAGTTGTTGTGACCTGTGATATGTGGAGCTTGATTGTGCCACCTTTGGCCATCAAGCAAAATGGAGGCCAAGCCAGTATAAGACAGTGAGGCTTTCGGAAAATCTGAGTCCCATTGTAACGTGACTGAAGGAAGACCCCAGACTCATAGTGTACAAAAACAAAAAGCATTGATTTTGCAGAAACAACCAGCATGTGGGAGTCAACCATTCCTCAAAATGGCAACCCAAGACAAAGGTGTGCAGGCCTTCTTATAGGGAACCAGGGGATCTCTCTAGAAGGATTAGGTAATCTCTAATGTGATTGGCAGGGGCCAAAGCAGTGATATTAGTATAACTTTGATTGGTAACTATGTTAGTTCTTGTATAATTAGAGAGTGGGTTAGGTAATCTAAAATTTGATTGGTGGGTGCTGGGGAGGTCACAGGGGTCAGCTTCTGATTGGCTTGTGCCAGGTGGTCAGTGGTCTGCATTCCTATGTCATGAACATTTAACTACAGGATGAGATAGGGTTGCCCAGCACAGATGACCCGTCCTGGGATAAGATATTTTCCCATTCTTGTGGTGGTCCACAGTCTGTTCTTTGGGATGGAGTTTTATGACCTTGTTTCTGGATTTTACAGTCTATTCCTGGAGCTGGTGCCTTATGGCCTTCTTTTTGAAATCAGGCCTGGTCCTTAAAAGGAGACAAATGGGGTTTATGCTGTCCTTTCACCAGGAAGGAATTGAGACTGAGGAGAAAATGAGGAAGGGTCACAAAGAACTCTACCATAGGGAAGGTTTATAGGCACAAACTTTTTGCAACTTAATTTTAATAAGTGTTCAACCTCTCCTCCAACCCACCACCCAGCAGAGGTAGCGGAAGAGAAAAGTTATTAGGATATGGGGGAAGCGACTTGTTCAGGAATAGTTCTTTGTGGGTGAGCTCAATCTTCTTCGACAGCAATTCAGTCCTGTAGCAAACACCAAATACAACGCAGCAGCTGCAGACCAGTCCTCCAGGCAGGCAGACACTAGGCATGAACCAGCAGCCACAGTCCAGGCTTTTAAGCAAGCAGACACCAGGCAGCTGTAGAAACCGCCAGGCTCACCCACTGGCCTGAGGCGAGGCTGCAGATGCGGCATGCTGCTGCAGGAACCTCACGAGCAGTTCTAGGGTGAGTTCTCTCAATGGCGGTGTATCACAAGTTGAGCTAATGTAAGGCAATATAACGCTATGTAAGGTGAACCAATCAATACATGCATGTCTTTAGCAAAGAATAGTGAGGTGGAGCAAACCAAACCAAGGCTCGGTGCTCCCACTGTCTGTGGGGTCATAGTCATACTCCTTCATCATGTATCCTTTCACGTGTCTGCCATTTCCAAATGTCCTTTCACCTGTGTCTGCTTCAGGAAAACGGTCTTTCATGTGTTTGCTTTAGTGAGGCATCTTTTCACCTTCATACCCCAGCAAAACATCATTTGATAGAACTAACTTTCCAAAGAATTTAGAAGTTTCCACTTCAAAAGTTAGGCTAAGAGACAGGGAACAGTGTAGACATAAAAGACAAGGAGGAAGATATAAGCAGGAACTCCACCCGAGGGAAGTTTCGATATTGTAGAAGCCATGAGGACATAGAGAAGCTACCTCTACGGAGGGAGCTGAGAGGCAGGAGGGAAGATCACAAAGTCCCTGAAGGACTGAGGGAAGCCAAGGGACTTAGCAGGCAGCTCCTAGGGGAAGGCAGGGGAACTCACAATGTATGGGCCCAGGAGTGCACAAGGAGAGACACAGCAGGTGGCTCTGAGGGGAAGCAGACAAGGGAAGGGGTCACAGGCGAAAGAGCGAAATGTAGAGAAGTTGTGGGACTTACTGGGCAGTTCCTGGCAAGGTGAGAAAGTTCCAGGAAGGAGCAGAGAGGAGCAATGAGGAAGCAGAGTGGGTAAGTGTGAGGCTAGCAATAATTTCAATCTGGGGTGTTCCCAAGCAGACTGGGGGACTTGTCAGAGAGAAATGTCCCAAACCGCAGAGGAGAGGCACCTCCCTCCACATGACGGGTGCCTAGGAGGGAGATGAAGCTTCTTGGCACACCGATGTGGATTTTGTTGTAAAAGTAGACAAAGCAGAGAGCTCTGGAGTGACACTTACTCAGTAGAAGGGAAGAGACAAATGGTCAGAGCAGGAAGAAGAGAAAACAGCTGGAGAATTGCAAGTAGAACTGCCCTCGTGGTAGAGCCTGAAGGGCATAGTAACTGGGAGATGCTCACGGGGTGGGTGCCCAGAGAGATGCCATGTTTTACATCTGGATCCTCGGGTGTCAGGAAAGGAATGTGAGCGGCTGAGATCTCAAAGATCATCCCTTTCCTCCAACAAGGCCACACCTTCTAATAGCACTAGTCCTTATGGGCCCATGGGAACCATTTTTACTCAAGACACCACAGAGCTCCTCAGCCATGCCAGTGGTGCATAGACATATATACAGGAAAAACACCCACATGTGCAAAATAAGTACATATATAACATGCCTACTCAGCCATACCAGTGGTGCATAGACATATATACAAGAAAAGCACCCACATGTGCAAAATATGACACATGGTCTCTATACATGTATACTAGGTAAACACATACACACACACACACACACACATACACACACACACACACACACACACACACACACACACACACAGAATGCAGAGTGTTCAGAATGGTAAATGTTTATCATAAAGGCCCCGAGGCCCCAAGCTGGGGTTTTATGAAGAACATGAGGTTGGGCCAAAAAGCAAACAGAAGCCTTGGGGGACAGAGAGGCTGCAGTGGGGCTTTGGACCCCTTCCAAAGTGATATGGATCCGATATGACAGGGAAGACCCCCTAAAGATCTTGGCTACAGACAGGAAAGAAAAATTCAAGAAGACCAAACAGGACATGATAGACTGATCCCTCCACATGGGAACAGTCCTAGAACTGGCTTAGAAATAAAAATATCTCTAGCCAAAACTTCAGCTAAAATTAGCCAATAAATCTTGTTGGTTGTGGAATCCTTAAGATTCATCTTGCCGTCCTTCACATGGCATGAGTGAAGACTTATTACAATTGGTTATTGATCAAACTAACTAAAAAAAAAAATAGACAGTTGTCGGGGCTGGAGAGATGACTCAACGGTTAAGAGCACTGACTGCTCTTTCGAAGGTCTTGAGTTCAAATCCCAGCAACCACATGGTGGCCTACAACCATTTGTAATGAGATCTGATGCCCTCTTCTGGAGTGTCTGAAGACAGCTACAGTGTACTCACATATAATAAATAAATAAATCTTAAGAAAGAAAAAGTCATCCTGCCAAGCTCTACCTTTAAAAAAAAAGAAGTCAGTTGTCTTTCACCTGCTCAAACTAGGAGCAAACATTCATCCTTAACTGATCTGTACACCTTAATACAATCCATACAAATATCTTTATACTACTAAAATTTGGTTATGTGACTCATATATTACAGAATGAAACACCAGGATACATCTCTGTCAAGTTTCATACTGGGGATGCTGAGATTACCTGCTGTCCCAGCTCCCTGCCTCACCTTAAACTGTTTCCCAGAAACTTACTCCCAGAACAACTCCAAAAATAGCTACTGATTCCCAATGCCCTCGGTTCATCCAACCTCTCTGATGGATCAGTCAGAACTTCAGTCAAGCCCTGAACTCTAAACATTCAGAGACTGGATAACAAATGCAAAAGCTAACTTTCTTAAGTCCAACCGGTCTTTCTGACTTTCCTGCCCCTCCACACACCTAAATAAAATTCATCACTCTTATTCAGCAGGTGGAAGCCATGGAGAACCCATCATTCTGATCTGGTTTGGGTGCCTGGTTATGGCTCTTTTATAAATTATATATTTTATATAGGTTATCATTTTAAGGGATAATTTGGAAATGGTTGTAATTTTGGACAGGGAGGAAAGTAAATGGAGAGTTTAGACTTGGGGATTTCTGTCTTTCCTTTCCTCTTCTCCATCCTTTCTTCAGTAAAGGGAAGGGGACTGAAAAGAAAAAATGGGGATAGAGTAATATTATAAGAAATTAGATATATGGGAATGGATTACTGAATTTACTCTTATTAAAAAAAATTTTTATAGCCACAATCTTACATTGGTAGTAATCTCTAAATTTTGACACAGAAGTTATATTTGCTTACATTGGAGCAGAATATATATGTTGAGACATGTTTAAGGTTGTCATTAGTATAAATTTTTGTGTGTTGATACACATTTAAAATTAATTTGGAAAAAAAAAGAAGAAAAAAAAATTAATTTGGTTACTTTTAGATAGGTGTTGTGCCTACATAACTCATTCATGAGTACAAGGCTTAGACCCAGTCCTTCTAATATCTGCTATTACAAATTAATTAGGATGATTAAGTAACACAAGTAAAGGTCAGATAGTAAGTTCTGATAACATTAGATTCTGATTTAATTATAATAAAATGTTTTCAATATTATTCAAATAGTAAATTGGTAAGAATATACAGATAGTCTTCAAAAACATCAGAAATTCACAGAATATGACAATTAAAATCATTTTGTTACTAATAGATCTTTTGCCTAGGAGACATGTCTGCTCCTGACAGTACCCCCATCCTACTTCAAAGAAGATATTAAGCATTACTACCTCCATATGGAGTTGCTCCATTTGTGATAAGGTAGTCACTGGGCAAGAATTGCCCTAATTTATCTACAGACAAAAGGTACTGTGCAAGAAATCTGCCCAATACGAGATAATCAACAGCTCTGCCAAGACAGTGTAAGCTAGACCTTCATAGTTCCTGCTTCACTAAAGGTCTGTCACATGGTTCTGGGCCAGAAGGCTGAAGACAGATGTTCCAATGTTGTGAGGAATATAGGAGATTGTCCATGCAGTCAGCTGTATCTACAATTTGTTTAAGTTTTGGAAGCTATATTTTTTGTGCTTCCTACATATTCAGGTAATGTTTAATCCCTTCTCAGATTTTTGATGGGGTTGAAGACTAGTTATAGTCTCATAATCAAATTTAAGTTGTTTAGAATTAAGGAAGATGATCTAGATTTGAAAGGGTAGTTTTCAGATGGTAATACAAGTTAAAATCAACAAAATTCAGACATAGAGTTGTAAACTCTTTAATGTAGGATAGATGATAGAGTAATTTATCTAAATTGCCAAGTAAGATGGACTGGATATTATGAGTACATATCATACCTTATAATTTGCATAATTGTTATAATTATGTTCAACATATATCTGAGAGAAAAGAGCCTTTTTAAATGGTAAAAAATGGGAAATGTTGTGGGTTTGGTCTAATGGTGCTTGTACTATGTTAATCTGAGTCCCAAAAATTGCATGAGAATCCTCACATCTGCACATAAGACACTGGGGGAACCCTGCCCCAGTGGTTTTGATTGGTAAATAAAGTTGCTGCCAGCCAATGGTGGGCAGGGAGACAGAGGCAGGACTTTTAGGATGCCTGGGCAAGGAACCAATAAAAGAGGAGAAGAGAGAGTTCCACCATACTGGGAGAAGGTAGAGGAGAGGAGAAACCATGCCTAAGAGGTTGTGGGACAAAGAACGTAGCCGCCCTGTAGAAACCAGAGAAGAGCAGCCCCAAGAGGGCCCCCTGACTGGGTCTAGGGCAGTAAAGATGGAATATAGATTTTAGGAAGTAATAATTTGGAAATATCGGAGGGAGGTAGCTTAGCCATGTGGAGGTTAGGAAGTGGACCAGTCATTGAGCTGTTTAAAGCACATAAAAATATAAAGGCTGTATGTATATATCTTTCACTCAGGAACCTAGAACTCTGGGGCAGGTAGAGAGAACAGGGCCACTGCCGCAGCTCCAGGGGTTGATTTGAGTAATTAATTGGGCACTGCTACAGGGGTGGGGGTGGGGTGATCATGGGGCTTTGTTTTATTCAGAGTACAAGAAGCCATTGGAAGATTTCCAAAGGGATGGGGAAGTGTCTGGGTCAGGATGAAGTTTTTGATCTCTCTAGACGAGGTGTGAGGACTCCAGCCCAGGGTCAAGCAAGGGGAGCCTCTCTAGTTTGTGAGTTAGCATGCTGAGAGGCGGGGCTTGGGGGCAGTGTATGAGCTCACCAGTTATTTGCAGCAAAGGGAAGAAAAATGAACAGGGTTAGGGGAGTACTACCTTACTAAGGCTGGGAATTGGACCAAAGTCCAATTCCATTGGACGGGAATGGCTTGGGAGGCATATGAAGATACAGCCTGCTGGTGCCATGCCCAGGGATGCAGGCTCAGTAGGTCAGAGATGTTTGTTTCCTACCAAGTATCCCACAGTGCTGATGATGCTGGTCCAGCAGTCTCTCCCATGAAAACCACTGACCTGGAACAACAGCAAGTAATTGGAAAGCTACACATGTGATTGTATTGTGTATGTACACATGCATTATTGGTTTACTGTCAAACTCTCTTAGTTAGTCTGTAGCTCAGGCTGGCCTCAAACCCCTTATCCTCCTGGCTCCACCTTCCAAGTGCTGAGCCACTCCAGTGACTGTGAAGTTCTGATGATAGACACAAGAAGATGACAGCAGGTTTGTAGAAGGAAATTGAACCCTGAATTGTTAAAGTTTGGCCTTTTTCTCTCTATTGTAATGCTGAGTGTGACCTGGTTATCATACACTGAGCTCATACACTGCCACCAAGCCCCGCCTCTCACCAGACCAGGTTATCCCAAAGGCGAGAGAGTTAGCTCGCACTCCTGGCCCCAAGTTATTTCTGATTGGTAAATAAAGATGCCCCTAGCCAATAGCTGGACAGAAGAGGCACAGATGGGTTTAGGATTCCTGAGCTTTGGGGTCAGAGGAGAACCACAGTGAAGAAGGTGAACTAAGGAGAGAGAAGCCCCCTTGGTTTAAGAGAAGGAGAAGCTGCCATGGTTAGGAGTCGAGAGAACATGGTCCGGAGGACTGGACTGGGGTTAAGAGCAGCACAGAGGGAACACAGTAAATAGTAAGAGATAACTTGGGGCTATCGATAGGAGTGGATTCTAATAGCATAGTGTAGGCAGCTGCCCAGCAACTCTGCTGTTTAAGGCTTATTGTAAATATAAAGTTCTCTGTCTTTTATTCAGGAACTAAAGGGTCAAAGGCAGGGTAGAAAAACCCAGATAGGGATTAAAATTTTTTACAACACTAAATGGCACTTCAAATGAGCTTCCTGAGGAGAGAGAGCCTCGTGGCTCAGGGCAGCCATGATCGAGCCTTGAAGTAGAACATTAAGAGTGACCAAAGCCATGTATCAAATGAGGAGGGCCCTGAAGAGTGGGAGTTCAGACGGAGGTCCCAGCCTACAGGTGTTCTGAAGGGGAGGCCAGCCTCCACACTACAGGACCTGGCCTGGCCTCGCTTACAGCCGCAAGTCACAAGGCACAGGTTAAAAGTCAAAATTCAAGACTGGCTTGAACTTACTCATGGCTGCATTGGGGACGGAGCTGTAGAGCTGCTGCAGACTTACCAAAGCTTTCCCAGAGATCTGCAGGGCAGGAGGAGGGAGGGGGAGGGGAGGGGGGGAAGGGGAGTGGGGAGAGAGAGAACAAGCCAGGGGTTCTGTGATCTAATAGCTACAGTAAAAGAAACAGGGCCAGTAAAAGGGCTCAGCGAGTAAGAGCACATGCTGCCAAGCCTGAGACCTGAGTTCAATCCCCAGGGTTCACACAGTGAATAAAGAGAGTGGACTCCTGTAAGTGGTCCGAGCAATGGTGCACACACGCATGTGCGTGCACACACACACACACACACACACACACACACACACACGGTTTTAAAGCACAAAAGAAGCAAATGAATTTGATTTAAATTAGATCTTTCCCTTGTCTTTGATTACTTAGTTAACCATTCACAAATCAAGGTGGGTATGGTGGCTTGTACCCAGAATTGAAGCATTTGGACGACAGAGGCAGGAGTGTGAAGAGTTCAAGGCTATCTTTGGCTGCATAAAGAATCTGAAGCCAGCCTGGGCTACACAAGCCCAGCCACTAATATTTTATCATTGACGTATCACAATGCTATCAGTTCAACGCATCATTCACATTTTAAGCGATTAAGACATATTTTTACACTGTTATTATTATTATATTGAGTCTTTGAGATCCGGGCCACATTTTGTCTTGGGAGTACGTCTCAGTGAGAACTCAAGAGTCATTGGTGTGTGAGACAGAAGGGGTAATTACGGCAACATGAAAGAAAAAGGGAGCTGTTCCTCCTGGGGTCTGGTTGAAGCCTGTCCGCCAGCTGAGAAGCAAGAGCTTCACCACACTGACATTCGCTGTGTTATTCACCACAATAACATGCAGATAATATTGTTTTCTGTGTCAAAACAGCAACGGCCCAGGCTTCAGGCCTGAATGCATGTGATCTCCGGCAGGGGCACATTTTCCAGGACTCTAATGAACAGTGCTATTAAATTTGTTTACACTGAAGCTATCCTAGCTTCCTGTATCCCTGACATCTAGAATTTACCTTATCAATTGTAATTTTTCCAGGTGCCTCTCAGGAGCCATCCTTAGCAACTCTTTAAAGATAACTTCAATAGTCACCAAAGTCCTGTACGTGGCTACTGTAAAGATGGTGACATAAGACTCATCTTTGAGAAGCCCATGCTCATGGCATCGAGTAGGTCTCACTTCATTCTAGAACACCTTTCTTTCTCTTAACTTCTATTATATATATAGTTTTTGTTTGGTTGGTTTTTTTTTTTCTTTTTTTTTTTTTTTTTTTGAGACACGGTTTCTCTGTGTAGCCCTGGCTGTCCTGGAACTCACTCTGTAGACCAGGCTGGCCTCTAACTTAGAAATCTGCCTGCCTCTGCCTCCCAAGTGCTGGGATTAAAGGCATGCGCTACCACTGCCTGGCTTAAAATATATTTTAAAAAAAACAATTTAAACAAACTCCAACTCTATTTTATACTGGCCTATCCTGAAATTATTTTTAGTGACAAAAGCAAAGACCCAATTTTCCCGGAGTGAGGGTCCCTAAAAGATTAAGGGAACTCTTCAGGCTGCTTTGAGGAACAGCATGGAGCTGTTTCTCCATCTTCATTTCTGGCTACAATGTGTTCTGCATCCAGCAAGTGTAGCATCTGCTGTCATTACAGGACCTAAAGTGACAAGGATGGAGTTAGCAATAAAAAGTTTAAATTGGGGGCCCTCGAAGACAGAGCGGTAGGTGAAGTATTTGCCATACAGGTGTGAGAATCAGAACCCATGTAAAGCTGAGAGTGGCAGTGTATGTTTGCAATCCCATGTGCTCTATGAACAGGCCGGCGGAGACAGGAAAAACCCTGGGAGCTCTCAGGCTGTCTCGCTTGGCATACTCCTCAGCAAAACAAGCAAACAAACAAAACCAGAGAGAGCTCTTTCCAAGCTAAGTTGAAAGTAGACACCAGTTCCCAAGGTTATCTTCTGGATTTCACACATGTACCCTGGCACATGTGTGCACATGTATGCACACACAGAGACATTCATTTCTGTAAAACAAAAGGGAAAGATGGAGAGGGAGCAGGAAGTATTTCCTTTCTAAAAGTTTCACTGAAATTTTATTACAACCAGACTGAAAGCCAGCATTAACTGTCATTAACGTTACAGAGTGAAAGGCAGTGGCGTACACCTTTAGTCCCAGCGCTCAGGAGTCAGAGCACACCTTTAATTCCAGAGCATCAGAGGCAGAGGCAGGTGGATCTCTGAGTTTCATGCCAGTCTGGTCTACAGAGCGAGCTTCAGGACAGCCAGAGCTGTTATACTGAGAAATTCTGTCTTTGGGGGGAAAACAAAAAAAGAAACGCATCAAATCAGAAACAGATGAGAGGGAGGGGACACTTATAGAATAAAAGACATTTAAAAAAAAAAAGCTCCCAACAAGTAAAATGTACAGACTCTGGATTATAATCTGAACAAAACAGGAATTGATCGTTTATTAAACAATCAGAGAAATTGTTAGTTTTATATGTGCTGGCTTTTATTTTTTAGAACCCAATGTTTTAGAGATACGTATTTATAGATAAAATTATAGGCTGTCTGGGATTTGCTTTAAACTAATTGGTTCGGGGAGGCGGAATAAATAAAACAAGATTGGCCATATGTTGATAATAATTGAGGCTGGGAGATGGGAACTTGGAGGATCGTTATATAATTCTATTTTTGTGAATAGCTAAACAGTACCATAATAGGGTTTTGAAGTAGAGAGGCATGGTTGGAAAGAAGAAGAAAAAAGGAAAGATTTTTTTGTTTTGTTTTTCGTTTTTCTTACTGTGACGATCCAAGAGCCACGGCTCTCAGAGAACAGGCTCCCGAGCTAACAAGGGCCAGTTTGATCACAGGATAGCGAGGTGACTGCTAAGCTGGCTAAGGGGTACTTGGAATGTTGCAAAATATTGGTCTTCTTTATTTGCTCCAGTTAGGGATGCCTTAGCGTCTCCAGACAAATCAGCAGCTTTGACATCGGCAGTTCCTAAACCAGTACTTGGGTCTAATTTTACTGCTAAGATCCAGTGGGATCAGCAGGATTCCTGCGTAGCGCCACTCTCTTGGGCAAGGTGCTGGCTTAGTCTCCACATCCCCCCCAACCACAAACGTACACCCCCTGCCGCACCCGTGAGGCGAGCACTAAAGAGACGAAACCTGAACAAGGTGAGGCAGAGGGTGTCTGCGATGCCTTCTGGGAAATGTAGTTCTTCTTCCACGCCGGAGCCGAGACTTCACTGATAAGCAAGACTACGTATCCTACAATGCGCCGCGTGCACGACAGCCCCGTGGTGTGTTGCTGCCTCCCGGTGGCTACTAGCAGTTAGGACCACGTCTGAAAATTCAGAAGATAGCAGTAGGGGGTGGGGACAATATTGGGAATGAAGAGTCGTCCAGGAACCTCTGGGAAGCCAGTACAGAGGATGAGGCTGCGAGACCTGAGCCAAGAAGGGGTTGTAGTAATGAAATTGGAGGAGAGCCCGGTATGAGGATTAAATGAAATCAGGACTGCTGCTGTTGGCTGTATGGTTGGTTATTACAGAATAAGCACTTTTCATGTGGCAAAGAACTGCTTCAAAGCTTTACACGTATTAGCTAATTTAATCCTCTCAATGGCCATTCGAGCTATTATCAAACCCTTTTACAGGAGTGAAATTGAGACCTAGAGAAGAGGCCAGAGACATTCAGCTGGTCTGTGACAGGGCTGGGGTTTGAACCTAGGCTGTCAGGCTTCGAAATCTGTGTCCTTTTGCTCTCTTTTAAAAATAAAATTACAGTGTGTGTGTGTGTGTGTGTGTGTGTGTGTGTCCAGGATCCCCCTATATCTGCCTGCCCAGAACTGGAATTACAGGCCTGGCTTTCACATGTAGTAGAGATCCAAACTCAGCATTACATGCGTGCATAGCAAGTACTTTACTCCCTAAGCCATCTCCCAAGACCCCTTTTAAATTATCCTGAAGTTGTCATTGGTACAAATTGACTCAAAATGGCCATTAGCTTGTGAATCTCTGAGTTGGGGCTTATCATTGCTCTTCCTTTCCAAATGTGGGACTTAGCCCCATCCCAAGGACAAAGTTTACAACGAACCTATATTTATAATTAGCACAAGAATCCACACAGGTTCTCTCCATACAAATCAGATGTCTGATTAGCATTGGATCAGCGGTGGTTTGTGTCAGGAGCCAGAGTCATTATGATTCCATAAGCACACAGATCTGCACACAGACGCTTCCTTGCCTAGAGGCTGATTCTCTTTTCGTCTAGGTAGTTTCCTCCCATACAGCTTTTATCACGTCCCTGAAGCCCATCACTGTTATCATCAACAGGAAGGCCCTTCCTGATGGAATGCTTATGGAGAGTGTGGCACATGCTTACCCATCATCCCTCAGCGTTACCCTAAAGACTAGTAATGGTTAATCGCCATCATCCAACCTGACTGCGTTTGGAAGCCCCTGGGAGACTGGTGAAGCACACACTTCTGAGTGTGCTCGTGAAAGCATCTCCAGAGAGAAGTGACAGGTACTCAAAGCTATCCCAAATTGGGAGCATCATTCCACAGGCTAGGAGGGAATAAAAAAAGAGTGAAGGAGAAGTCAAGGTTCCAGCATTCCCCTGCTCCAGGCCACCTTTAACAGGAGCCATCCTGCTCTATCCTCTGTCATGGCGAACTGGGCCCTCTGAAACCAAGAGTTAAAATGAGTAATTCCCTCCTCAAGTTCTTTCTGTATAGCATTTTGTCATAGTGCTAGAAAACCTGTAACTAACATAGCTACAAGTCAAGGCTGGTTCACTTTGTCCTCAAAGGGATCAAGTTTGCGGTCATGTGCTCCAAAGGCAGGTGGATACTCAGGGTAGAACTGAAGACTTCTTCATGAAGCAGGATTTTATTTAGCAGATGAAGGGAGGTTCCTCAGCCCACTGGGGTTTGGGGTCTCAGGATGTTTAGTGACAGCTCATGGTCTGCTTAGAGACCTGTGGCTGAGAGGGAGCTGGGAACAGTCTCAACTCCCTTTGTACCACAGATAACTGTGTGACCAGTTCTTTGCAGTAAAATGTGGGCAGGAGGACAGTAGATCCCCTCTGAACAACTTGAAGAAACCAGCAACTCTCCACCCCTTCCTCCTCCCATTTGCAAGGTGGGAACCAAAAATTCTGAGCCCCAGGATATAATGGGGTCACAATATGAATGAGTGTGGTGTGTGAGTCACCAAATGGAGGACACCAGGACACTTGTCAGAAACAAAATATAAGATGATGCGGCGGTTCAGAGCACTGACTGTTCTTCCAGAGGTCCTGAGTTCAATTCCCAGCACCCACATGGTGGTTCACAACCATCTGTAATGGGATCTGATGCCCTCTTCTGATGCCTGTCTTCTGGTGTGTCTGAAGACAGTCACAGTGTACTCATACACATAAAATAAATAAACCTAAAAATAAATAATAAAAGAAACAAACTATGGTGCTGGTGAGGTGGTGCAGCAGGTAGAATTTGTTGAGTAAGTCTGATGACCCAAGTTCAAACCCCGGAAAATGGTAGCAGCTAGATGTAGCTCGGCGATAGAGGGATTGCCTGCTTGGGTTAACTCTGGGTTCCATCTCCAATACCACCAAATGAAAAATGAAAGTTTTCTAGGCATGGTGGTGCACATTTTTAATCCCAGTACTCAGGAGGCAGAGGCAGCTGGATCTATCTCTATGAGTTGCAGGCCAGCCTGGACTACTTTGTGAGTTCCGGAGCAACCAGAGCTACATAATACCCTAGAGCAAAAGAAAAAAAAAAACGGGTGGAATAAGAGAACCAGTTTCAGACAGTTGTTGTCTGACCTCTATGCAGGCACCAAACCATGTGTGCCCCCCCCCCATATGTGCTCATACACCAATAGTAAGTAAAGTTTAGGAAATAATTAAAGAAACACGACATTGTATAAAGTCACTGGAAACATTGTTACAGCAGCTGGCACTGCACTGATACACTGACTTTTCCCATGTGGGCCTCTGGTATCCATAAGTCTTAAGTAGCAGTCAATGTGTGAAATGAGCCTCAGATCTCCTTTGTGATATTCTGTGATGCTCCCTGCCCTCAGGGATCAGGCATCGTTAGCTGCTATTGGTCCAGGAAGGCAATGGGAGCAGTGACAATGGGTGGTGAAGGGCTGGATTGGGGGGGGGGAGCCCCATGAGTACATACAGTGAATGATCACACTAGGACCCGCTCTGGGGAGTCAGATCAACTTTACTTGGGTTGATTCAAGGCTTTGGGGGACTAGGTGTAGGAACATCCAGGATAGGCAAAGGTCATTGGCTGAGGACTTAAGGTACCAAAATGTCTCAGTAGCTTGGAGAGTCTCAGGTGCTAGCTGAACATGTTCTCATCAGGAGAAAAGAAGTTGATCCTGTAATCTAACTAAGGCTACATGATATTCTGCAGGTAGAAGGTTTTGAACTCCCCAGACGAGGTCAGAGAAGGAGAAACCTTGCCAATGAAGGGAGTCTTCCATATCGTGCTGAGCCCAGAGGCTATCTGGCCAGTGGTGGACTTGGACATTAATTAGCAGAATTTCCCCACAATATTCAATAGGTGTCTGCCAAAGAGTGTGTGCTTTCTAGTTAAAAGATAACAGCAGAGGGCTAGAGAGATGGCTCAGTGGGTAAGAGCACTGGCTGCTCTTCCAGAGAATCCAGGTTCAATTCCCAGAACCCATATAGCAGCTCACAACTGTCTGTAAGTTCAGTTCCAGGGGATCCAACACCCTCACAGAGACATACAAAACACCAATGCACATAAAATAAAAAAAATCATTTGGGAGTAAGAAAAAAATCATTCTATAAAGAGAAATGACAGGGTATTTCCCCTTGTTCTTTGCACAAATGCAAACATGTCTCCCACATGCTTGTAGAGGGTGCCTTTCCTGTTACCAGCTGGAGGCCATTAAAACTAAACCCGATGACTATTTGCATCCTCCGCCTTTGTGAGGCTGAACCTCAGACACTGGTTTTTTGCCTCCCTGCAGAAGATGGCACTTGCCTGGGACCCCTCAGTCGGAGTTAGGGTGGTCAGTACTAGGGAGAGGAGAGCCCACCTTCTTCCTCTCTCTTTTGACCTCACTGTGAAGGTGAATCTTCAGACTCCATCTTGTAAATAAATCTCTGTCACTCTAGACTCATGATGAGTTCATTACAGTGAAGCCCCCTGGCTGGTCTTGGGTGGGTAGGTACTAGTTGAGGCATAGGAGGACATGAACTTTATCTTCTTTCCTAAAACCCCCGACTCAGGATGAGCCAAAATCTCCTTATAAAATAGTGCCCTTCTTTTGACAGATTGAATGACATCATTCATTCATTTATACATATGCACATACATGCATGCATGTGCAAACATATGCATGTGAGTGTGAATTAACATATATGCATGTGTGTACTCATCCTTGTGGGAATTTAGGGTCTGTTGTTGTTGTTGCTGTTAAGACTTACTTGTTGGCCCGGTAGTGGTGGCACATGCCTTTAATCCCAGCACTCAGCAGAAACAGGTGGATATCTGTAAGTTCAAAGCCAGCCTGGTCTACAGAGTGAGTTCAAGGCCAGCCAGGACTACAGAGAGAAACCCAGTCTCAAAAAAAACCAAACAAACAAATAAAAAAAAATCTCAAAACAAAGATTTATTTATTGTTGTTTTCCTGTGTGTGTGTGTGTGTGTGTGTGTGTGTGTGTGTGTGCGCGCGCGCGCGCGCGCCCAGGGGACTGAGGAGGCCAGAGTCAGCTCTCTTCAAGTTGTAGTTACTTGAAGTTATAAGCCACTCCGTGTGGGTGCTGGTGACTGAACCTCTATCCTCTGGGAGAGCGGCAAGCATTTTAAACACTGGTACCACCTCTCCAGCATTCTTTTTTGAAGTCTTGCATAGCCTGGACTGGTTGTGAATTAGTGATTTAGCAGGGGACGATGTTGAACCCGCTCTTCCTGCCTCTGCCTCCCGAGTGCTGAGATTCAGATAGGCACCGTCCTATCCAGTTACATGTGGTGCCGGAGCTGGAACCCACGAGCTCACACACTGAGCAAGCGTGCTGCCAAGCAGCTGAGCCACATCTCTAGCCCCTTATGTTTTGTGTTTTGAGATAAGGTCTCCTGCAGGCAGGCTGGCTTCCAATTTACGGTGAGGGTGACCTGGAACTCTTGATTCTCCTGCCTCTGCCTCCCAAGATATGGGATTGCCAGAGTGTGGCTGTCACCGATGTCTAGTGTTTCTTAAGGAGTGGCTGAAGATGAGTGGGAGGGACTCTTCATGTGGCGTGGTGTTCCTACGTGCATGCATGACTGTCCATGTGCTTTACGCACGACTGTGTGTTTCAGAGGGTCATATCTGAGTGCACCTATGCGTGCTCCTGTATCTGACTACATACCAACATATGCATGTATGATCCGATGACCATTACAGTACACACTGGTGCAGTTGTGCATTCCGGTGTGTGCCCTGGGTAAGCCTGAGCATAACAGAGCAATGTCTGAGCATTGAACTGTGCTTGGGTCTGAGCAGGTTCCTCCCCCTAGGGCCTCCTCAGCCCTCCGCAGTTTAACCTCATTCTTTCTGCTGTTTCACTGTTTCCATCCCCGTCTCCAGATGTTGCAATTAAGCAAATGCAGTAATTAAGCAGAGTCCCCCAAACAGCCATCCCACCAGGACCCCCTTCCAGGAACTAATGAGGGGTTATAGCACGTGCAGACCCACATGGTCCCACACAGGCATCCAGGGACCCCCAGGCTGCACGTGATGGGGTGAAGGCTCAGGCAAGCTGTACACATAGCGCAAAGACTCCTCTGCTCACTTGGACCTTTCTTCTAGGTCTCAGGGCAGTGAGCCCTGTTTCCAGGAAGCCCTCAGGGTTCGGGGGAGATTCCTTAGGAGGTCCTGGACTCTGCTTATGAGACCCCATACCCCTCTGCTTCCCTAGTCGTGGCCTGGACCATTCTGACCCCTGCTTTGTCACCACAGGCCTCATTGTTTTGCCCTAGCTTTCCCTGTCACTGCCCTGTGCACCATGACCTCATCCCAGGCTCAAGCCTTGCTGAGCCAAGTTTCTGCCATGCCAGCCCTGATGACTGGGCTGCCTGAAGATATGACTTCTCTCTTCTCTTTTGGGGTATTAGTTCAATAAAGGCAGCTGGACAATGATGGGGACTGTCCAGGTCATTGTTTTAATTGCAGCCTTGTGTTTTATTAGTTAACTTTCTCTCTGGTGACCCAACACTTGAACTGAGAGATGACTCAGCAGTTAGGAGCACCAAGTGCTAGACGGCAGAAGGCAGATCCAGCCTATGATGACCAGCCCCAGTGACCTACTTACATCACCCAGGCCCCTTTTCTTAGCTTCACCACCTTCTAATCATCTACTCAAGTACTTGGTGTTCCTGTTAGGCAGCTGTCAACTGCCTGAAACTACAGCTCCCAGGATCCAACACCTTCCTCTGGACTCTACAAGTCACACACATGGACACACACACACAAATAAAACTAAAATCAAGGTGTGATAGAGATTGTGGTCCTCCCTTCTCCCTGGGGTCATTGTCTACCCGCACATGAGGACAAAGGGAACAGAGTTTGGACAGACCATGAGCATGAACTGAAATGATGACACTCCAGGATCAACCTCGGAGAGACGGATCAAATTTACTCCAGGTGAATCAAGGGTTACAGAGTTTTGGGGAAGGGGGTAGGATTATCCAGAGTGGGCAAAGGTCATGGCTGAGGTTGTACTGAGATGTCATGGGGAGGAGTTTCTCACAGGGAGAAAGGAAGCTTAACCTGTAACCTCCCTGAAGGTATGCGACTTTCTGCAGGTAGAGAGCATGGGGGTTTCAAGCTCCCTAGACAAGGCCAGAGAAGGAGAAATCCTGTTGGTAAGGGGAGTCCACCATTTTGCACTGAGCTCAGGGCTTTCTGGTAAAGTCAGACTTCAACTTTAACAGCAGAGTTTCCTAGCAAGAGATGGTTCAGCTGTTACAGGCGCTGGCTGCTCTTGCAGAAGACCTGGGTCCGTTCCCAGCACCCACTCGATGGCTTACGCCATTTGTAACTCAGTTCCAGGACATCTATAAAGCGTGTAAGTGATGTGTCCACATATGTGCATGCGGAGGTAACACTTGTCCTTAAAACTTGTAAACACTTGTAAAAACATAAAACACTTGTAAAAGAAAAATAAACAAATCTTTTAAAATGAAATAAGTCTAGAGAAAAGACTTAATTTGGTTCATGATCTTAGAGAGCTTGTATCTTGGTCTCATGTGCTTCAGCAGAACATCATGGTGGAAGGAATATTGAAACAAAGAAGCAAAGATAAAAAATATAAAAAAGATAAAAAAAATAATATAAAAATTAAAAAAAATAAGATAAAAAGATAAAAAAAAATAGGAAGCAAAGAGAAACAGCTCCCACTATGGTGGACAGGAAACTTCAGAGCTATAACAAGAAGGGGGAGGGCAGGATACAGCCCAGTGACTTACTTCCTCCAGCCATGCCTCGCCTATCACAGCTCTACCACTGCCTAGTCATCCTACCAGAGGATTAGACCATTCATTAACCCAGACCACCACCAAGACACTAACCTGATCTCTCTCTCTCTCTCTCTCTCTCTCTCTCTCTCTCTCTCTCTCTCTCTCTCTCTCTCTCTCTCTCTCGTTTTTCAAGACAGTGTTTCTCTATGTAGCTTTGGCTGTCCTGGAACTCACTCTGTAGACCAGGCTGGCCTCGAACTCAGAAATCTGCCTGCCTCTGCCTCCCAAGTGCTAGGATTAAAGGAGTGCACCACCACTGCCTGGCCTAATCTGATCTCTTATCGGCTCTTTTAAAGACAGGATCTCCAGGGTAGATTGGAAGTCATTGTGTTGTTCAGGCTGGCCTTAAAACTTTCAGCAGTCTGCTTACCTCAGGCTCTCAAGTGCTGGGATTACAGATGTCAGCCACCATAGCTGGCTAAATTTCTTCTTCTTCTTCTTCTTCCTCTTCTTCCTCTTCTTCATCTTCTTCTTCTTCTTCCTTTTCTTCTCCTCCTCCTTCTCCTCCTTCTCCTCCTCCTTCTTCTTCTTGCTCTTCTTCTTCTCTTCCTTCTTTCCTTCTTCCTCCTCCTTTTCTTCTTCTTCCTCCTCCTCTCCCTTCTCCTCCTCTTCCTCCTTTTTCTTCTTTGCACTGGCTGTCCTGGAACTTGCCAAGTAGTCCAGACTAGCCTTGAACTCAAAGAGATTCTCCTGCCTCTGCCTTCCAAGTGCTGGGACTAAAGGTATATGGCACCACACCTGGCTTATTTACTTTATTTGAATCAGGATCTATGAGGTTCAGGCTTCAAACCAGTAATCTCCCTGCCTTTGTCTTCTGAGTGCCGGCCGGTATTACAGGCCTGTGCCCTTATACCTAGATCTCATGAAAGATTTTTTTTTTAAATAAAGATTTGTTTATTTTTATTCTTTTTGAGTGTTTTGTTATTTTATTCTTATGTGAGTGTTTTGCCTACATGTGTGTATGTGCACCATGTCCATGCCTGGTGCCTGCAGAGGCCAGAAGAGGGCATCTGATCCCTGAGGGCTGGAGGTCCAGCCTGGGTCCTCTGAGAAAGCAGCAAGTGCTCTTACCCACTGAGCCATCCTTTAGTCCCTCGTGAGCATTTCCAAATCCAATCAGACTAACGCTCAAAACTGACCATCACCAGTGTTAACTACTGTAACCGTGGCCAGACAACCCCAGTAACTGCTGAGCTAATGGCAGCCTACTTGCCTCTGTCTCCCGGCATCCCCTGCACCTGCTCCGGGCATCCCCCGCACCACTAGGGGTCTGCAAAGCTGTGGCAGACCATTCTGTGTACTTTGCAGATGTCCCTGGTTTGTCCCAGGGAGCCTCCAAATATAATACCCAGATCAGCAACAGTAGCTTTGCAATTCTGATGTCTTTTGAAGATTCCTTAAAGCTTTCCAGCAGAATTGAGCCCCCAACATGCCAGAAAAGTTACTTCATCACCACCAAAACACTTCTGTATTGTTTCCCTTTCCTACTGAACTCTTCTCTCTCCCCTACCTCGGTTTCCTGGTATCAACCCTCAGATTTACCAGTTCCACTGAATTCTCCTACTCTTAGAACAGCATCCATGTCTTGCCCAATCCCACCATCCCCACAGTGTCTCTGAAACTTCTGCAGCCTTTTCCTGGGCTTTTGAGTGTCCAGTATCCACTGTGTGAGCCAAGAGCCCTGATGAACTTCGCTAATGATCTGGAAAGGCGGGCCCCAGGGCCGAGTTAATTTTAGCCGCAATTTTTTTCAATAGACGTAAGTGGAAGGGGGCAAAAGTGTATTGTGAAACCTACGCAGAGCTCAGAAAGCGCTGGGGTAGACGGACATCCAAATGCCACCTCCAAGGTCATGCTGCTTCTCTGCTCCGATGGTTTCTTAGCTCTATGCCCACCTCAGGTCACACAGGCTGGGTCTCTTTTGCAATAGGGCTTCTGGAAGAACATGCTCACATCCAAGTTCCTAGGCTGGGCTTGTGGGCCATCACCACACCCCCTCCTCCTGAAATACTATCTGTAGAAGAGTGTGGGACCACCCACCTTTACCTCTTTGTCCCCTCCCATCTCTCCCCTCCTGTGTGCCAGCCCACATCCAACCAGGGTCCTCTGTGGGAGTAAGAAGAGATAAGACAAGACAGCAGACTCATTTCTCTGGGTCAACCTGTCCATCCTCCTGACTCTGACCCATTTCCTGTCTTCTCTCCCTCTCCCCCTCAGGACCTCGGCTCAGTGTGATCTCAAATCCTAGGAGACACAGGTCTTAGTGTCAACTTTCCTCCTTCCAACCGGTGAAATGATCCCCCCTTTAGGCTTAAAAGAACAAACCTGTTACTGGACAGAATTAGGAAAAGAAGCCTTCCTGGGAGGGTGGTGCTGAGATAGAGGGGCAGCAGACAGATGCGCGGGCATCTAGTGTGGAGGGCTATGTACAAGGATATGAATGAGTACTGGAGTTGTCCAAGTGCTGCACATGGGATGGAGGAGAGACGAGAGAGATGGAGGGATGGATAGCATGTCTCTGACTTGTCCTTGCTCCTCATCTCTATTTCTGAGTGTCTCACTGTCTCTGTGTATCCACCTCTCTCCTTCAATGTATTTCTGCATCTCCCTTTCTACTTCACTCTCTCATTCTAAGCCTTTTAGTCTCTCTCGTGGGTTCTAGCTCTGTGTCTTTGCCTCAGTGTCTGTCTTTATTCAGGGAGATTCTTATTCCCAGCAGCTCCAGGGCGTCTCCATGGTAGGTGGTGCTAGGGGCGCGTCTTTGAGAGGAGGGAGGGGGGAGAAGGGAGGAGGGGGCTGCCTACGCCTTTAAGTGAGGGTGCGCGCGGGGCCTGCGCCTTTAAGCGCGGGCACGCGCACGGCCCTGGGTTCCCGGCGAGGAGGCCGCGGGAGCACCCGGACCCGGCCCGCCTGCCCGGCCCCCGCCCCGGCCCCGGCGGGGGAGGGGTCTCTGAGCGCGACCCCTCCCCCCTGCGTCCCCACCTGCGTTGCGGTGCCCGGGTCCCCGCGTGGCCCCGTCTGTCTGTCCGTCTGTCCGCGCCCAGGCCTCGCCCCACCCTGGCCCTAGAGCTGCCCGGCTGCCCCCCTACCCGCCACAGCAGACCCCCTCTTTCTGGGCCAATCTCCTCGGCAGGCCACGAACCCAGCCGCGCCATTGCTGCCCCAGACCTGGGCCGGCACCCCGACATCGGGGGGCGCTTGCAACCGGCGATCGGATCCAGATATTCTGAAACCCCCGAGCGTGGGACCCTGATTTGGGATCAGCACCCTGAGCTCCTGCCATGGAACCATAAGACTTGGACCTTGAACCTCAATACCTGGGGCTGGAATCCCGACATCCGTCCCTGGGACCCCAAGATTTGGAAACTGAACCCCATGATTTTGGAGCATGGACACCAATATTTGGACCTGGGACCCCAAGACTTGGCATCTAAGCCCCCAGATTTGGAGCTGAACTCTGAATTGTCTGGCTGAAGCATTGACATCTGGGAGCGAATTCCCAAATCTATACCTGGGACCCCACTATTTTGGGAAATAAACCCTGGGATTTAGGCCTTCAATTCCAAGATCTGAACTGTGGGATTCTGAGGGGCCTGAAGTCCTTGCTGCAGACCTGAGTGCTGAAATCTGGGGCTGGAGACCTCCGAGTCTTGACTCAGCACCCTAGTATCTGAACAGGATCCCAATTTCGGATGCCAGGACTGGACTTGGGATTCAGACCCAAAACTTCTCCATCTGGCTGTTGGTACCTCAAGCCTGGCACTGAGAGAGTCTGATTCTAAAGAACCACTGGGGCCTTGGTCTCTAAAAGTGGACTCTAGGGGCCCAGTTTTAGTGGTCTGGGACCCCGAGAATCAAGTTTGGAGACTCCATAACCACAGACTGTACCTGAGACAAGACAGTTTCTTCCCAGAAGCCCTGGGGACAGGGAAGGCTTGACCAGATGCCCCCTCCAGAGTTCTGACCTCACCCCCTTGGAGCCTGAGGACTCTGCTCCCTGGGGTGGCTTCCAGTTCAGGTAAGGCCATTGAGAGACACCCTTGGTGGGAAGGGACTAGGAGTGGGGGTGGGGATTCTTGGGCTACAGGTGGAAGTAGGTAAGTACCAGGGACCCTGTGGCATCATTCTAAACCATTTTCATTGTCCCATGAGTGTGTCTCCAACACTCTCTGGACACATGGCCCCATCTCTGCCCCTCTCTGACCTCCTTGATGAGATTCTAGATCTCTATGGCACCGCCGGTCTAGCTTCTGACCATCTGGCCATCTCAGCATCCTCTCTGGCCCCCTTTCTCCACCTCTGAGCTGCCTTGACACCCCTGTCCGCTGTCCTGCTATTTCTCCAGTCACATCTGCACACAGCCTCTGTCACACTGAGACTTCTGTCTGTGTGTCTCTCTGATCCACTGGCTTTCTCAACCTTTGCCCACTCCTAACTCCTAGGCTGGGTCTGCGACCATCCCTAGCCATATCTAACATCTGTCCAGTCTTCTCCTAGCTACCCTGTCCTCCTCTCCTGCCGTTTCCTCTGCCCACCTCCCACCGTCTCTCTTCTCTCCCTCCGACCCTGCGCTGATTCCTGGTCTACAACCGCCTGGCCAGCTCTGACCATTTCCACCTTGTCTGCCTTTTTCCCCTTCCTCCCCCTCTCGCCATAGCCTTTTTCTCTGACCAGTTGTCCTGGTTCCCTGCTGACTCTGGTCTATCTGTCCTTTCTCCTCTCTCTGGCTTTCGTACTGACTTTTGACTAGGTCAAAACTCTTTTGTCTCTCTTTATCCAGACAGACCTAGAAGGACCTCAGTTTCCCTCTTTAGTCATGCCTGGCCTCTGCTGGTTGATAATCCTTGCCAGCTGCCCGCCTCTCCTCTGTGGCTTGTCTACCCCATATCGCTCACTTTCTCTCCACCTTGCCTATCTGTCCTAGCCTCTGCCCACTTGTGCCCATCTCCAGCCAGCTTTCTGACCATCATGGCTCACGTTTGCCTCTCTGTGCCTTCATGACACATCTCTGACACCCCGCCCCACCACCATCCCTACCTCCCTGAGCACATTATGACCACCACTTCCGGTTTCTGGCCCTAACACTGCCCTTCTCTACAGGCCACCCCTGCCCGCGATGGCCGTCCTTCCACTACTCCTTTGCCTGCTACCGCTGGCTCCCGCCTCATCTCCACCCCAGCCGGCCACATCCAGCCCCTGTCCCCGCCGTTGCCGCTGCCAGACCCAGTCGCTGCCCCTAAGTGTGTTGTGCCCAGGGGCGGGTCTTCTGTTCGTTCCGCCATCACTGGATCGCCGCGCTGCAGAGCTGCGCCTGGCAGACAACTTCATCGCGGCGGTGCGTCGACGAGACCTGGCCAACATGACAGGCCTGCTGCATCTGAGCTTGTCTAGAAACACCATCCGACATGTGGCAGTTGGCGCCTTCGCCGACCTACGTGCCCTGCGTGCCCTGCACCTAGATGGCAATAGACTGACCTCGCTGGGCGAGGGTCAGCTGCGCGGTTTAGTCAACTTGCGCCACCTCATCCTGAGCAACAACCAGCTAGCAGCCCTGGCGGCTGGTGCCCTAGACGACTGTGCCGAGACCCTGGAGGACCTCGATCTCTCATATAATAACCTTGAGCAGCTACCCTGGGAGGCTTTGGGTCGCCTGGGCAACGTCAACACGTTGGGCCTTGACCACAATTTGCTGGCTTCAGTGCCCGCTGGAGCCTTTTCCCGCCTGCACAAGTTGGCGCGACTGGACATGACCTCCAACCGCCTAACCACCATCCCCCCTGACCCACTCTTTTCCCGTCTGCCTCTGCTTGCCCGGCCTCGAGGCTCGCCAGCCTCTGCTCTGGTCCTGGCCTTTGGGGGAAACCCCCTCCATTGCAACTGTGAGCTGGTGTGGTTGCGACGCCTGGCTCGAGAGGACGACCTCGAGGCCTGTGCCTCGCCACCTGCTCTGGGGGGCCGCTACTTCTGGGCCGTGGGTGAGGAGGAGTTTGTGTGTGAGCCACCCGTGGTGACCCACCGCTCACCTCCCCTGGCAGTGCCCGCAGGTCGACCAGCTGCCCTGCGATGCCGGGCAGTAGGGGACCCAGAGCCACGAGTGCGTTGGGTATCACCCCAGGGTCGGCTGCTGGGCAACTCCAGCCGTGCTCGTGCCTTCCCTAATGGGACCCTGGAGCTACTAGTCACTGAGCCGGAAGATGGTGGCACTTTCACTTGCATTGCAGCTAATGCCGCTGGCGAGGCCACTGCTGCTGTTGAGCTGACCGTGGGTCCCCCTCCACCCCCCCAGCTAGCCAATAGCACCAGCTGTGACCCCCCGCGGGACGGGGAACCTGATGCCCTCACCCCACCCTCTGCGGCTTCTGCCTCCGCCAAAGTGGCAGACACCGTGGCCCCTACGGACCGTGGCGTCCAAGTGACTGAGCACGGGGCCACAGCAGCTCTTGTCCAGTGGCCAGATCAACGGCCGGTTCCAGGCATCCGCATGTACCAGATCCAGTACAACAGTTCGGCCGACGACATCCTCGTCTACAGGTGCAGGGGCCTGGCAGTGGGGGAGTGAGGGGGCAGGGCATTGTGGGTCCACCCAGGAACACCCCTTGTGAGCCACTGTAAGGAAATAACGCTATAGGTTCCAAAGGAAATCAGAAAGTGAAGGCAAACGAAATCAGGCAGCAATGATAACCAGGGTTTGGCAGAAAAGGGTAAAAGAGATAATAGGGCAGATGTGTGAAGACAGTTGAGATGAGGAGGGTAAATCAACCAGACAGCAGGCTTAACCAAGGACAATGAGTTAAAAAAAAATCAGGCTGCAGAGGTAGAAAGAAACAGGGAAACAAACATTCAAAGAAATCAGGCATCGAGGAAAAAAATATCAGGCCAAACGAATAAAAAGTTAGTGGTTCGAGTGTAGTTCAGACAGCATGCTACAATAGCAAGTAGGCAGCGCTGAGGTTAAAAGCCCAGCGCTGAAGGAAGAGAAAGTTAACGAGGTTATGGGAGGTTAAAAACAACTTTTATCAGGAAGTTTGGCTTTTCACTGGAGGCTACAATAGGAATCCGCAAGAGGTTGAGTCAGGGTTGTTACAAGCTCAGGGCCAGCCTGGTCTACATAGGGAGTTGGAAGCTGGGCAGAGATTTATAGTAAACACTGCCTGGGGGAGAGGAGGAGAAGGAGAAAAGAGAGAAAGAAGGGGCGTAGGGGGCGGGGGATGGGCAGAAATGTAGAGACAGCAGAAAAAGTCAAACGAGGTAGGCAGGGGAAAGAAGGGCGAAGGCTAAGTGGGAAATTGGGGGTAGGAGGTTAAATAGAGATTAGGTCTTGGGTTTGTGCAGTATGAGCCCTACCGGTCAAAGTTCTGGTTAGAGTAACATTCTAATTGTTGGTTTGCTAAATCAAATCTAAGCTAGGTCAGATGTGTCAGTGCGCGGCCGTCCGTCTTCCCAGCTCTCAAGAGGTTGAGACAGGAGGCTAGCAAGTTCAGGGGCATCCTGGACTATACAGCAAGGTACCTTGTCTCAAGAAACGAACAAGTGCAACCTAGTGAGCTCTGTGGGCAGAAACGCCCAGTCTGACGCCCCTGTCATCCCCCCCCCCCCCTTGGCTGCAAACACAGACCCTGGAGTTTACACACTCCGAAAGGGCAGTCAGTGCAGCTTCTGCCCGTCTGCTGTCACCACAAGTGGGTAGACATGGTGGTGGCTGACACTCCCCACCAAAGTCTGACCTTGTATGGGCAGCTGTGGGTGACTCCCTGTTCTCAATGCCAGGCTGGGCCAAGAGTACAGCCCCAAACTGACAGTAGGTAACCTTCCACAGGCTGGGTTAGCACTGTGCAAACCCAGTGCCTGGATTCCCCCCCAACCCAAGGGCCATACATCAAGATTCCTCTTCTCAATCCTAATCCCCTCTCTCTGTCTCTCTCCCTCTCCCCCTCCCCCACTTCTGCTTTAGACTAGAGCTCATGTAGCCCTGGCTGGCCTCTAACTGGCCACATAAGCCAAGGACAACACTGAACCCCAAGCCCTCCTGCCTTTACCTCCCCATCTGCGGGCCACCACATGTGGCTTCTCCACTCCTTTTCTGAGATACTATTCAGGAGATTGCATAGAGGGCAGGCCCCCTTGCCTGGTGGGGAATGGGACAGTCTGGAGACAGCCACCCTGCCACAGGTCATTACAGGTGTCCTTATGTTGCTCTCCCTGAAGCAGTGTAGGAGTAAAACAGACTCTAAAACTAGCTCAGTCTCCATCAGGGCGACCCAAGAGGAATGTGTGGAATTGGGTGGGAAAGGCAGAGAACACTGAGAGTGGCTCAAACCTTAATCTCAGCCCAGGAGAGATTTGAGGCAAGAGACTGAGAGTTCCAGGTCAGCCTGGGAACTACATAGCCAAAGCCTAGCTCAGCACTCTCTCTCTCACACACACACACACACACACACACACACACGCATACAGACATGCGGGCACATGCATGCACGCACATACTTGCACACACATATGCACACAGGGGCCACACATTCAAAGGGAAGGCTAAACAGGAACCAGGAAACCGAGCTAAAAAAGGATGAGGAGATGGACCTGGAAAGAAATGAGGCAGCAGAGGGAAGAGAACCTGAGATGGAGATTGTCAAGGGCTCGCTGGAAAAACACTATAGAGTTGGTGATGATAACAAGGTGCTGGGGCTGCCGGGAAATTCACTAGCAAATTGGAAAGAAAGCAGGCAACAGGGGTACAGAGGAATCAGCGGTTAGGGTAGAGGGGTTCAGCTGCTGCACGCTAGGGAAAAGGGGCTGCACAAGGGAAATTAGAGCTGAAAAGAGGTCAGTCAGCCAGGCGTGGGGTGCATGGCTGTAACACCAGCACTTGGAGTTGCAGGGAGGATCATCAGGAGCCTGAGGCCAGCCTTGGCTAAGCTCCGTGAGACCCTGTCTTCAAACAAACAAGCAATCACTTCCCTGCCTTGTGGCTAAGATCAAGTGTAGTATCTGCTCTTGTTTGCCGGGTTAATATCGGATATGTCCTCTATCTGAGGACAAAATATTAAATGGAATTTTGGAGATGGGAGATGGAACAGCAACTGTGTCCAAGACATTCATTGACCCAGCGTTGCAGTAGTCCAGGAATGGTGCCCCCCACCTCAAGGACATAAAGCAAATAAAAAGGAAACAGGAGTCACAGGGAAATAGTCTGGCAGAAAGATGGCTGGAGGTTAGAGGAAGGGGGCCATTGGTCAGGTGTCATTGAAAACAGTTCTTTTTCCAGAACTCTGGAGGCCAAGGCAGGGCCTTCACAAGATATGAGCCAGCCTTGGCTACATAGCAAGCCTCCAGGAGGCAGGGGGCAGGAATCAGACAGGGTTAGAGTAAAACGGAGCAGAGAACTGGAGAGCTTCGCCAGTGATGCTAAGGACTTGGCCGAACAGAGCAGGAGGCTTGGTACCACGAGGGGCCTTGAGGGATGCTAAGGGCTCCTTAAAAGGCTTAGAGAACAAATCTCTTAAAGAGGAATGGAATATCTTGGGCTTCAGAGAAATAGGGTGCGGGATCCACAGGTGCACAAAATAGGGAACTTGGGTGGGAGAATGAAGTTGGCTAGCCCACTGGACCAACATGCTAGGTGTTAGGTAAGTCAGGGTGCTGGTTAGAGGGAACTGGGTTGCAATGAGGCAGCCGGACTGCAGAGAACTTAGCTGGAGAAAGGCACAGGTTGGGGGCGGGTGGAGTATGGGTACTGGGTGACTACAGCCCTGACCCCACCTGTCACCCTCCCCCAGGATGATCCCAGCGGACAGTCGCTCCTTCCTGCTGACCGACCTGGCGTCTGGCCGTACCTATGATCTGTGTGTGCTCGCAGTCTATGAGGACAGTGCCACCGGGCTGACAGCCACGCGGCCAGTGGGCTGCGCTCGGTTCTCCACGGAGCCTGCACTTCGGCCTTGTGCTGCACCGCACGCACCCTTCCTGGGCGGCACCATGATCATCGCGCTGGGAGGTGTCATCGTCGCTTCCGTTCTGGTCTTCATCTTCGTGCTGCTTCTACGCTACAAGGTGCATGGAGGCCAGCCGCCCGGCAAGGCCAAGGCCGCGGCACCCGTCAGCAGTGTTTGCTCCCAGACCAACGGAGCCCTCGGCCCCGTGCCCAGTGCGCCTGCCCCTGAGCCTGCTGCACCCAGGGCCCATACTGTGGTCCAATTGGACTGTGAGCCCTGGGGGCCCAGTCACGAACCTGCAGGACCCTAGCCAAGGGCCCACCTCTATGGTTCCTCTGGCCCCAGGGACACTCCTTGGGACCTGGCCTCAGACTCACCAAATTGCTCACGGTTTTTAAAACTCTGATGGGGAGGGTGTCGGGGCACCGGGGCACAACAAGAAAGTCCTATTTTTCTAAGTTTGGGCTGTGCCATTGCCCCGTCTCTGTCTGTGGGGGTCGAGGGGTGCTGCGGGGGGAGTGGGGGCGGGGGTTGAGGAACCTCCCCTGAGGAAAGCATTTCCTGTAGTCCAGCTTGGGGTCTCTGCAGAGGAGGTGAGGATAGTCATCTCTAGTCATCCATGCAGGCAGCAGACGTTCTGGGGACAGAGCTGTGCTGTGGCTCGTGCTGGGGACCCAAGCTGCCAAGGTTACAGTGTTGGTGAGGGGGGCTGGTGCCACATCAAACCGATCTAGCAGATATGAGGGTGGACAGGGACTGAGCCCTGGTTCAGGGTGAGTCAGAACACTTGGCTTCGTGTCTTTCCTGAGCTGGTCCCCACTGTGTCACTGCCCCAGGCCCCCTCACACAAGTGTCCTGGAAGTTGATAGGATCAGACACTGGGCATGGAAAAGGCCAAGCTCATTAGAGGTCCAGGAATGGGGTAGATAGCAAGAATAGCATCCTCTATGCAAGTAGCTTCCCTGACGGCAGGTCCAGGTGGGGCCTGTCAGTCACCTGAGGTAAGATGATGTTAGGATCAGGGTAAAGACAGGCTGAGACTAAACTGGAATTCTCTCCGTTTGGTACAAAGAATGTTCCCGTGAGATGACAGAAGCTATTTTCCTGGTGGAACTTGAGACCTTCAAAATGTCCACCATTAACCATGGGAAGGAGGCATCCAGCTCCCCAGTTCTGCAGCATCCTGAGGTCTTTTGTCATTTTGTTACTCTTGAGTAGCTAAGGTCATGTGAGGTTATCAGCAAGTGAGGGCATAGGTCTTGGGCCACAGGAGGTAACGAATGGGAAGGCTGGCTCCGTGCCAGCTAGGAAATACCCGTTCCCGCCCTGAGGGGGAGCCAGAGTGCACAGTTCCTAAACCTGCTGTTAAAATTCCGACTGTGTGCAGGGTCGTGGGGCAGATTCAGGTCCTGCCCTGCCCTGCCCTGGCACCGTTTGTGACAGGCACAAATGTTATATAGGGATGTGTGGGAAGCAAGGGACCCAGGCGGAGACGAGTTAAGCCCCAAGCTGGCTGGAGAGGACTAGCAAGCGGTGGAAACAAAGTGTCCAATGGATGCGGAACGGCATATGATAAGGTATGCATTGTGAGAAAAGGGGGACTGAGGGAAGCCGGAGATGAAATGGGGTGAGGGAAGGGACTTGGCATAATATCAAGGCAGGAGGCAGGGATGTAAAAGCCCTATTCATTCACGAGAGGAGGGTGGATTTTATTCTAACAGGCATGAGAAGCCACTGAAGGTTTCTTCTGTCTTGTTTCTTTGAGTCTGAGTGTCACACATTAGCCCCAGTTTGAACTCACTGTGTAGCTCGGGCTCCTTGACCTCACTCGTGATCCTTCTGCCTCCGCCTCCTGAGTAAGAGGATCGCAGGCGGGCACCATCACACCTGGCCGCTGGAGGATTTTGAGCTATGAGGAGAGACATCTTTCTGGATCTCGAGGAAGCTCCCGCGTCCGATCTTGTGTATGGAGGGCCAAAGGGGAGCAGGGAAATGGGGGAGGAAGATACTGCAACAGTTCTGGCAGAAGGCTGTCTTAGACCAGGCTAGACCTAAGGCCGACTTAGACCAGGCTAGACCTGAGGTGACATGTAAGTCATCAGCAGGCTCCTCCTTTCCTACCCATAAGAGAACAGTGTAAACTACTAGCAACTGACTCAGAACAGAGGGAAGGAAGATTATACAAAATAGGGGAAGAGAAGGAGACCCAGGTCTCCAATCCCACAATCCATCTCATAGAGCTGACTTGTCTGTAATATAGGAAGAAGGAAGGGATCTTTGCCAAGCCCAGTAAAGGGCAGCCAGCAGATAGAGGCCAAAAGAGGCTGAGGCTGTTGAGGTGGATCCAGGCCCAGTACATGGAGCTAGAATGGAGATACAAACCCAATGACAGCCTACTACAAGTGTGGAGGCAGTGAGAGTGGAGAGTGATGGTGGTTATGGGGACAGACCTGTGCCCATAGCAAGTCCCCTGGAACTTCACAAGACACCCAGACCTCCCCTCACCCGCATCTAGGATTTAAAGTTAAACAGCCTTACCCAGCTGAAGCCACGGACAGCCTGAGGTCAGGATATGGTGTCTACTGTCCATCGCCCCTCTGGCCAAAGCAATCTGGGGACCAAGCCTAGGCTGCTAGGGCATTGTCTCCTGGTGATTGTTGTCTTGGTTCCACACTCTCCTAGCACCATGCTGCCATGCCTAGCCACAACTCTTGGGGTGACGAGGCTGGTGTGACTCCATAACATCAGGAGATTCCCATGAGCCTCTGGCAGGCCTCCCTTGAGGCCAAGCTTCTACTGTCCTTTCCATGGGCTCCTAGGCGGAAGAACCCGACGAGGCGGGGTGGGGGACCCCCCGAAGACAGCAGGTCTCCTCTGGATAGTGGGACCCAGTGATCCATCCTGAGGTACCTCAGCAAAGTCTGGACACCACATGCCTGGAGGGGTGTCAGTGCTAGGCACTGTCCTGGTCTTAGTGGGATTAGAATGTTGGGAACCTGACATGACAAACAGCTCGGGTCCCTGCCCTCTTGGGGCCCAGTTCTTATAGAACAAGTAGATACAAATGGTAGCCAGGGTAGGCGGGCTGAGAAAGTACAGGCCAGAAAGAGGGCAGCCACTCTTGTTCTCTGGTGTTTTGAGCAGGGTCTCATGGAGGCCAGGATGGCCTTGAACTCCCAACCCCTTTGCCTATACCTTTCAAGTGCCAGGATTTTAAGCATTCCACATCCCAGTCCTGGGGGCCTTGGGAGCCTATGGGGACTCCTAACTGAGATTGATGGGAACGCCAAGATGTCCTGTAGACCAGGCTGGCCTCAATCTCAGAAATCTGCCTACCTCTGCCTCCCAAGGGCTAGGATTAAAGCCATGCACCACCACTGCCCGGCTAAGACTGGACTTTTTAATGTGTCCTCTGCTTACAATGGTTTAATGTCCTGTGTTACTGTCTTTTTTAAAAAGACAGTGTCTTGCCTGCATAGCCCAGGATGGCCTTGAACTCAGTATTTCTGCCTCAGTTTCCTGGAGTGCTGGGATTACAGACACAAAGTAGCCACACCCAACTCTCACCCTGAGATTCTTGATACATTTTTAATAAACTCACTGCCATTTCCCTTTTTTGCACCTGCCCTTCAGATTATGTAGGCATTCCTGCCTGAAGATGTTGAAGGATGGAAGAGAGCCAGAGCAAAGGCTCTCCCAAAAAGACCCAAAAGTGGTGCACGACTTTAGTCCCAGCACTTGGGAAGCAGAGGCAGAGGCAGAGGGGCAGAGGCAGGGGCAGGTGGATCTCCAAATTTGAGGCCAGCCTGCTCTAAAAGTTCCAGGACACTTAGAGCTGTTATACAGAGAAATTGTGTCAAAAGAGAGAGACAGAGAGAGACAGAGAGAGACAGAGAGGCAGGAAGAGAGAGAGAGAGAGAGGCAGAAAGAGAGAGAGAGAGAGGCAGAGAGAGAGAGAGAGAGAGAGAGAGAGAGAGAGAGAGAGAAAGATAGGGCGTACTTGAAGGACAAGCTTGAGGGAGCTGTGGGTGGAGCCTCCAGTAGGAGAACGGACAGGGCAACAGGTGACCTTGGCTGTCCCGAGGCTGCCCCAGAGCACTATTGTGCCAAAGAGGGGGCCTCTCAAAGAGGGACAGCATTCAGTCTATGTCTCAGAAAGTCACCTGACCCCTGTGGGAAGGGAAATCGAGGCACGTGGTCAAGAACAACGTGTATGGTAGGGGTGGCTCTGCTTCCTGTAAAGGGAATAGGGAGTGTCCATGATTCTGAAGGAGAGCCCGGGAAGGCCCCAGGATCAGCCCTGACCTTCATTCTCCACTGGGAGGAACCCGGGTGGCTGCTTACACAATACCCAAGCTAAGAAAATGCTGGAAAATCTTAGAACCTAAGAATGCACATGGGTGCACTGAAAGCCAGACTGACAAGAATTTGAAAACATGGAGTTTAAAGGCTTTTACTCTGGATGTGTTCTGGCCTGGAACCCCTGGGGCACAGGGCACTCTCCTCAGCACCTTGAGTACATCAACACTTCCACTTCCTTCTAAATGCTCTTTCTGCCCCGGGGCTGGGATGGACACACACCCCCCCTCTTCATCTTCTGTTCTTCTCAGCTATCAACTTGTCTGGCGTCCTAATTTCTGATCTGACTTTTCACTGCTTCCTTGGCCCTCTTTTCCTAGATAAATATGCGACCTGCCTCAGCATCTTCCCTGGTCAGCTTTTTCCCGGTTTGCATTCCTGCAACTCCTGAGTATCCACCCCTCCTCCCCGCCCTCCTTTTCCTAGTTCATGTCTGCTCTAACACTGACTTTAACTACCTGGATTCCTCCACGGGCCTCCCTCTGGGATCCTGGCCACAGCATTCCTCTCTGGTCCAAACCCTTCTTAATGACATTTCCGTCAGCTCCACAAAAGCCTCCATGGCTCGCCAGGTTCCTGATTCAGAGTCAGAGCTATTTGGGAGACTGAGACAGGAAGGTTGCATGACTTTTGTGAGGTTGAAGCCAGCCTGGGATACATAGCAAGACTATATATTTAAAAAGCAAACAAGACCTTTCATTTTAGGGTATCTATAGCACCCACCTTCCTGGAGCACCATCTCCAACACAACGCTCATTCGGTTTAGAGAGAATACTAACTATTCGCAGGAAGCGAAGGTCCTCCCATCATGCCTTTCTTCCCATAGGCTCTCATTTATCCTGCTTTGGACAACAAGTCAGGAAAGCAACAAAGGAAGCTGTGGAAAGAAAACCAGTTCCTTCTCCCTTTATGTCTTACCAACAACAAATCTTCTAAGGAGAAGAGGGTTAGATATGGGGAGAAGGTGTTGAGAATTCCCCCTGACCTTTGCCTTTCCCTGTCTAGAAAATCCCGCCTTTCCCTGCCCTCCTAGCGCTCCCAGTGCTCCACTGTAGGAGGAGGTCGTGAGGGGACAGGAGAGGGGGAGGCAGAGATAGCTATCCCTTGGAGGCTTCAGCCCCCCACCCTCCAGATCTCCACATCCAGCCTTCATAGTACTCTCTCCTGCTTCTGTCTCCAGTCGCTCCTGCAGGCCAAGCTACAGCCTCCAGACCGCCTCCCTAAACTCAGGGGTTCAAGTCTCCAGGTCCTCCTCAGGCCGCAGCATTGATCTCTACACCCCTCCTCAGAACCCAGGCTCCCACTCCAACCCTTCCTGGGGCCTCAGAACTTCTAGCCAAAAGCTTCTCCCTCCTCAGCAGGCTATGGGGGCTGCGTCTCTTTTATAGAATGTTCTTTGGGCGTCGGTTCCCTCACTTTGCCCATTTGGTGCATTCTTCTGTTTACAGGAATACTGAGCCTCCACTCCCTCCAAACACGACCAAACCAGTTCTCCGTACTCAAAGACCCTTTTCTGGTCCTATTATCTCTCAAATATGCTCTCCCCTCCCCCCTATTCACTCTCCTCCTCCTCTTCCTTCCTGACTCTCTCCCCACTCTTCCCTCTCTGTCCTTCCCTCACACCCTCCTCCTCCTCCCCATCCTCCTCCTCCTTGTAATTCCTCGCCATTCCCTGTGCATCTCTAACATGTCTCACCTTCTCAGCCAACCCCTCTTCCCCTCTCTTCTGCCACCTGCCTCTAGTTCCCACAATTCCAACCTGATGGCAGCAGGTCAGACTGGAGCCGCACATCCCTTGTTGGCTCAGGGAGTGTGATGAGAGCTAGGACCAAGCGTAAAGATGATCCAAGTGCCTTGTGGTGTAACCAGATCCCTCTGGATCCCGATAGACAAGAGTTCCTGTCTACCTTATCCCTGGGGCTCAGGGGTCCTTTCCCTCTTGGGGAGTGCGCCCACAGGGAAGAGAGGGTCAGGAGACCCCCTACCACTCTGTCATAGCTGCCTTCATACCTGCCCTCACTCCTTACTGGATTTCCCACAGACTGTGTGATCCTTCGTTGATGTAGAAAGAAGATGACTGGTGTTCTCACAGCCAAGGGTGGAACGGCTGCCTGACATGGCTCTGTGATAGTGAAATTTCTCTGGACAGGATCCTGGCTGGTTAGGACAAGATCTATCGACAGGCTGTGCCAGTGGCTAGGGCAAACTGGTTCTGGAAGCAGAATAGGGCAGGCAAACCAGAGAAAGTAAACCATCTGCCCAGCTCTGTGAAGTGTGTGTGTGTGTGTGTGTGTGTGTGTGTGTGTGTGTGTGTGTGTGGCAGTTTTTTGAGAAGAGAGACCTGAAGCCCACGTGCAAGTTCCCATGGCTTGAAAAAGGCAGTGAGGATTCAAACCTGGCTGAATGGCCTCCCAATCCACCCAACTGTTCTTGTTCCCTCCTCTGCGCTCCCGGTTCACTCAGACTCAACAGCTGCGTTTGTGGGTTTCTAGGGCCGCCGCTTAATCACAGCTTTCTTGGAAAACGGGGGCGCTGAGAAACTTCCGGCTGTGTGTGTGTTGCCACCGCCCAAGGGGCCCCGATGGTGGTGCTACTGACAGTACTGGTGAGCCGCCCAGTGCCCGAGGGCTGCTGAGGAATCCACGTGGGCGAGCATGCCTGGACCCAACGCCGCGGCGCCACCTGCTGGGCGCTCGCGGTGATGCTGCGGCTGCAGCCCCGCGACTCGCTGTCAGCTTTCTGGGGTAATGGGTCTCCTGCGGCACACAACCCGCCTGTCAGTATTCTCACATCTTAAACCCTTCCTTCCAGAAACAGCAGGTGTAGAGCAAAATGCAGGTGACCTATCAAGTTCCCATGATATGCCACTCATCCGGTGGCACTGTTGGTTGGACATCCTTGTCAGCAAGAAAGGCACAAGGGTACCAACTACTGCTGCTCAAGGGTGGCAGGGGCAACCAGGGCCTGGAGAAGCAAGTAGACCTGTTGAGGATCGGGGTCGGGAAAAATTACAAAACTACATTCCATTCCTCATGAAGCCTCCCCGAGAGCGTTTTTTAAAATTCAAATCATGTCCCTTCTCTACTCAAAATCCTCCAGTGCAATCACCCCATCTGCCAACAACACCAGAGTCCCGACAGTGATTTATAAGCCCTACACGAGGGACTGGAGGTGGAGCTCACCCAGTTGATAGAGTGCTTGCCCAGGATGTACAAAGTCCCGGGTTTGAGTCCTGGTACTTACCCACATTCTCAGTACTCTGGAAGTGGACGCAGGCACACAAGATATGTAATATGTGAGGCAGGCATAAAACCCTGTCTCAAAATTAAGTAAGTAGGTAAAATTTAAAATTAGGGCCGGCGAGCTGGCTCTTCATCTCACTGACTGCTAAGCCTGACGACCTAAGTTCAAGTCCCCAGGACCCACTGAGCAGGAGAGCATTGGCGCCTACAAGTTGCCTTTTGCTGGGCAGGTCCACAAGCTTTGAGCCTCTTTGGCAGCAGTAGTGACTGTGCGTGGTGTTGGTGGTGTGTGCACACCTTGGTGCTGCTGCGTCACAGGCCTATAAATAGGCAAGGCTTTATGGTCTAAGTGGTAAGCGCTTTTATATTTAATGTATGCACATTATGTAATATATTCCTCACAGTCACCCTGGCGGCAGGTCTTTTTATTATCCCAATTTTATAGAGAAGCCAATTGGAGGTCGAAGGTGCTAAATCATTGCCCAGGGCCACTCTCAAGAGCAGGTGGCTGCTTGTACCCAAAATTCTCCGGGGCTGTTGGAAAGGAACCACTTTGCCCAAGCAGCACAAAGCTTTGCGCAGACTCTAAACGTGGTCGGGCGCTGGCCGTGGTACTGAATAGAATAGCCGCGGCTTCTTGAACACTTGAGATTTTCAGGTAACCTTGGAATTAAGGAGCTCTTTCTCAACCATGGAGATAAAAGAAAAGTGAAAGCGCGTTCGGAAAGAATCTGGGGTTTCTTTCCGAAACCAATGAAGACAGAAATTTGAGTCAGTCTCACAAATTCTGGGACCAAAGTAATTACTTTTATTATTTTTAAATATTTATTTATTTATTTATTTGGTTTTTCGAGACAGGTTTCTCTGTGTGTCCCTGCTGTCCTAGAACTCCCATCTGTAGACCAGACTGGCCTCGAACTCAGAGAACCACCTGCCCCTGCCTCCCTAGTGCTGGGATTAAAAGCATGTGCCACCACTACCCAAATTATAATTATAATTATAATAATAATTATTATTATTATTATTTGTTGTTGTTGTTGTTACTAATTATTACTGTCCTTGAGCTGTACTCTGGAGTGGGGAGGCTTGGAACCCTGACCCTAGATGGACTCTCATGAGTCACTTTACCTCTCTGACCTTCCACTTCCTCCTCTATAAAAGTGGAGAACACCACCAACACACCATGGATTTGTGGCATTTTTAAAAGGAGAACCCGATATGGTGATTCATGATTATATCCTAGTACTCAGGAGGTGAGACAGGAGGATTGTTCTGAGTTTAAACGAGCCTGGGCTACATACTGAGCTCCAGGCCACAATGACGATGCCTATCGTGCAGTAGATATTTGCACTAAGCAGGGCCATGTCTTAAGTTACAGTCAGAAGACTAGCAGAGCTAAGAGGTGACTCAGCAGTTAAGAGCACATGTTGCTTTTCTAGAGGCCGTGGGTTCGAGTCCTACCATCAACTTAGCAGCTTACCACTGTGGTTCGCTGTACGTAGGTGATATATGTGTAGTGAAAAACAAATCTTAAAAAAAAAACAACCATTAGAGCTTAAATTTGAACCTTGAGAGCCTGTCAGAAAAGCTCACACCCTTACAGCACTTGTGAGGCTGAGGCAGTAGGATTTCTCTGAGTGTAAAACCATCCTGGGCTATACAGTGAATTCCAAACCAGCCCGGACTACAGACCTTGACTGAAAACAATAAACAAACAAACAAACAAGAAATCCTGCATATCCAAAGGTCTTGGAATACTTGGAATACAAGCCCTGATTGTAGCCACCCCTTTCCTACCACACACAAAGCCTTCTTGCCTTAGTGATCCTTCATGATTAATAGCAATTTTGGGGGGAAAAAAGACATGTCAATTTTGATACTAAGCACCATAAAGTTTTGTGCAGATTATACTAAAGCTGTGATTTCTTTGTGGCAATAAGTAGATTTTATATCATAAGTTTTATGTCTCTGAATTTTTTTTTGAGATGAGATCTCACCATATAACCCGGTCTGGCCTGGAACTCTCTATGTATACAAAGCTAGCTTTGGAAACACAGAGATCTGCCGGCTTTTGCCTCCGTGCGGAGGCTGGGATCAAAGGTGTGCACCACCATACCCAGGTCAACATTGGTTTGTTTTTTGCTTTTGGCACAGTGTAGACCCCTCGTAAGCACTGGAGATGTTCAGGGACTGACCCTCTGCCTGTGTGCTGATTGATGTCAAAGTGCTGTCTTTCTTGTTGAGACAAAACACACAAAGCTATCCAGGCCTGGTGCTACACAGCTGAGATCCCAGCAAGTGTGAGGCCCTGGATTCACTGCCACCATTAAGAGGGAGATAGAGAGAGGGAGGGCAAGCAGTTTATAGAACAAACAGGATTACTTATCTATTCCTGTCGATTTCAGGTACCAATAGCTATGAAAAATGAGTGCCTCTTCCTGGGAAGCACAGTATGCACTCTTACACACACATGCACACACACACACATGCACACACACACATGTGAGTGTACAACACATGAGCATACGTCCACTCACACACACTTGCACACATGTGTACACCTGTACATGTATACACACACATGCACTCACACACAGGCATGCACACGTGCATGTGGGCACACACATGTGCATACATGCACTCACACACACTTGCACACACATATACATGTATACACACGCACATACTCACACACAGGCATGCACACACAGGCATGCACTCATATACACACGTGTGCAAGCACACACACATATATTTACACGCATGCACTCACATACAGGCACACACACACACACACACACACACACACACACACACACACACCACTCTCAAGGACGCTTGATGTGGCAAACTAAGTCCTCACAGGATATGCTGTGCTTTGAGCTGCTTGGCCCTGGGCTTGGACAGGGCGTGTGCGACAGGGTTGACATGGAAGTCAGAGTACAATGTGCATAAGTGAATTCTTCCCTTCCACCATGTAAGTCCCCTAGGCTCAAACTCGGGGAGCCAGACTAGGAGGCACGTGCCTTTCTCCCATCTTGTAGGTGCTCCCCCGGATTTTTAATAACTGAATCTAGCTGTCCTCACAGGAAGCTGGTGCTCCGCAGCTGCCCTTTTCTCTAGCCAGGCTCTGCTGAGCACTGCCGTATTGTTCCCCAGTCCTGGCCTTCTCTTTCTGCTGATGCACACAAACCGACTTGATTCACAGCTGACAGACCTGCTGACTTCTGAATGTGGAGGAGCCAGTGCCAGGGAGCCCGGGAGCCCAGATGCAGAGGCAGGTCAGCGATGAGGCCAGGTACCAGGATCCGGCTCTGCTGTGCTCTCTCCATCCAAGCTCCACGGATTCTGACGGAGGGAAATCTGGAGCCTTCCCAGGAATCCCTTTCTCTCCTGGTAATGTCGCCTCGGTTCTCAGTCCCCTGCAATGTCTGTGCATGTTCTGATAGGACCACCTGTCACCTTGGAAAGCACAAGCCTAACTGTGTGCCCATCACCCAGGCCATCTGGGCATATGACCAGTTTTAAGATGGTGTGTGTGTGTGTGTGTGTGTGTGTGTGTGTGTGTGTGTGGTGTGTATGTGGTGTGTGTGTGTGTGTGTATGCATGAGTGCACACGTATGTTGGTTCTTTGAGACAGTCTCACAATGTAGCTCAGTCTGATCTTGAACTTGAAATCCTCCTGCCTCATTCTCCAAAGCACTGGGATTTACAGGGCTGCACCCTTCCACACAGCTTTCAAGAAGATAGTTCTGAAGGCCTTCAAATTCAGTCTGTCTCCAGATCCAGCTCCACAGTGAAAGATCCCCAAGGCTGAGCCCGGGCTTACAGCCACGGTCACAGATGGGTCTGTACCTGAAACCATGGCTGTGACTCACACGGTTTGTACAAGTGACTGTGCAGGGACTCTGGATGGTGTCAATAATCATGTCCGAAGTCAAGGCAAACTGTCTGAATAGTCACGTTATGACGGATAAACTAAGCCTAGACGGAGCCACATGTGTTCGGATGTGGGGCCAGTGGATGGTGCCACCAGACAGCAGAACTGCTAAGGCTGAGCAAGCCCCAATCCCGTGAGTATGGTAGGCATGGGACCAGCCGCCTGCCAAGCTCTACCTGCTCTGGAACACACAATCACAGCACCCCACTGAGAGGACCATGGCATCAGTCATGTAGCATAAAAACTGAGTTCTCCATGCTCATGAGGTATCTAGAGAGGCCCTGAGTGACTAGCCAATAAGCTTCCCTTCCTGAGCATTCCTTCCTGAATAAGGTATTTAGTCCCTGGTTCACTCTGAGTAAGGTGCATGCATTCACATTCACCATCAAATTAAGCAGTTTGGACAAGCAAGGACCAGTCTCTTTATCAAGGGTAGCCTCACAGTGGAGGCCTTTGTCATAAAGAGTCCTGCCAAGGGCTGGAGAGATGGCTCAACGGTTAAGAACATTGGTTTAGCCAGGCAGTGGTGGTGCACGCCATTAATCCCACTTGGGAGGCAGAGGTAGGTGGATTTCTGAGTTCGAGGCCAGCCTGGTCTACAGAGTGAGTTCTAGGACAGCCAGGGCTACACAGAGAAACCCTGTCTCGAAAAACCAAACCAAAACAAACCAAAACAAAACAACCCCCCCCAAAAAAAAAAACAAAGAATATCGGTTTATCTTCTAGAGGTCCTGAGTTTAATTCCTAGCAACCACACGGTGTCTCACAACCATCTGTGATGGGATCTGATGCCCTCTTCTGGTGTGTCTGAAGACAGTGACAGTGTACTCATATACATAAAATAAATAAATCTTAAAAAAAAAGAGAGTCCTGCCAAAATCTCCCAGAGAAGGCCTTCTCTCTCCCAGCACCTTTGTACTCTCAGCACTCGAGGGACCAAACAGGGTTCTGCCCCCCACCCCCCTTCCCCTTCCTACCTGGCATGTGGATGCCCTGAGGGGACGCCTGTTCCCAATTCCCAGCAGTACCCAACAGTAACTGGGTACACAGGAGACTGGGAAACAGCAATCTTCCCAGACCCTGGTCTGAGAAGCCCCACCTCAGACTGCATTCTGCCTCCCCTGAGTGGCATGCTGATGTTCCAGGCACCTCAGTGCGCAGACACACAGCGAAGCATCCATAGGCAGAGGCAAGCAGATCTCTGTGAGTTCGAGACCAGCCTGGTCTATACAGCAGGTTCCAGGACAGACAGAGCTACCTAGAGAAACCCTGACTCAAGAAACAAACAAGCAGAGGCAGGGCAGAAAGAGAAAAAGAACAAGAGGAGGAGGAGGAGGAGGAAAGGAGGAGGAGGGAAAGGAGGAGGAGGAGAAGGAGGAGGAAGAGGAGAAGGAGAAGGAGGAGGAGAAGGAGGAGAAGGAAGAGGAGGAGGAGGAGGAGGAGGAAGGAAAGGAGGAGGAGGGAAAGGAGGAGGAGGAGGAGAAGGAGGAGGAGGAGGAAGAAGAGGAGGAGGAGGAAGAAGAAGAGGAGGAGGAGGGAAAGGAGGAGGAGGAGAAGGAGGAGGAGGAGAAGGAGGAGGAAGAGGAGAAGGAGAAGGAGGAGGAGAAGGAGGAGAAGGAAGAGGAGGAGGAGGAGGAGGAAGGAAAGGAGGAGGAGGGAAAGGAGGAGGAGGAGGAGAAGGAGGAGGAGGAGGAAGAAGAGGAGGAGGGGGAAGAAGAAGAGGAGGAGGAGGGAAAGGAGGAGGAGGAGAAGGAGGAGGAGGAGGAAGAAGAGGAGGAGGAGAAGAAGAAAGAGAAGGAGGAGGAGGAAGAGGAGGAGGAGGAGCCATTCCCACCACCGCCACTTCTGGTCAGCTTGTGCCACCAATTAAAGGGTTTATTTGTACACACACACAAACATACAAACACACACACACACACACACACACACACACATTCATGCACATGTGTCTGTAGGCCACATGTGTCTGTAGGCCACAGAGTAACATAGGTGTCTTTCTTGATCTCTCCCTGAACCTGAGGTACATCGATTAGATAGACTATCTGGCTAGCAAACCCAGGGATCTTCTTTGTCTCTTCCACCTCAGGCATTAGGGCTATAAGTGGGTACCACCACACTGGCCTTGACATGGATGATGAGATCTGAATTTAGGTCCTCATTCCTTCCCAACAATTAAGCTGCTAACTGAGTCACTTTCCCAGACCTATGATGGAGTTCATGTTTGTTTTCCTTTTGTTTGTTTATTGCTGTTTGTTGATTGTTTTGGTTTTGGGGGTTTTATTGTTTTGGTTTTTATTGTTTTTTGAGACACTGTTTCTCTGTGTAGTCCTGGCTGTCCTGAAACTCTCTGTAGACCACAGACTGGTCTTGAACTAACAAGAGACCCATCTGTCTCTGCTTTTCAAGTGCTGAGATTAAAGGTGTGCAACACCACACTGGCCAATTAATTTTTCTATGTACGTGGGTGTTTTGTTTTGTTTGCATGGATATTGGTGTACCACAGCCATACATTGCCCGTGGAGGGAGAAGAGAGCAGTTGTGAGCCACCATGTGGGTGCTGGGAAACAAATCCTGGTCCTCTAGAACAGTAGCCATTGCTTAACTGAGGCACCACCCGGACCCCGCACCTGCATTTTAATATCAAAACTGCAATGCCTCTTTCATCTTAGATCACTTTTTTTATTTGGGAATTATAGATAAGGGGTGATTTTGAGGGAATTTGGATTTTGTTGGTCAGTTGGTTTTTTTTGTTGTTGTTTGCTGGTTTTTTTTGGTTTTTTTTGTTTGTTTGTTTTGTTTTGTTTTGGGAGAGTCTCGCTCTAACCCAGGCTAGCCTGGAACTCCAGAACTCACTATGTAGCCCAGACTCGAACTCAAGTCAGCTCTGCCTCAGCCTCCCAGAGCTGGGAGGACACTCTGAAGCATGCCCACCTGGGATTGAAGGTCTTGCACTCCTACCTCGCCAAGTTCCTCTGAGGAAGGGATGAGTCTAACACAAGAAAAGTGCTTGGAACAGAGCCCAGGGCGTGTTAAGTGCCCTGGTAAGAGCTCTTACTGCACTGACCGTCCGTCCATGGCATGGGCTTCGGAAGCCCTCAAGTCTTTTAGGACCACGTGTAGTCACTGAACATCCCAAATTTCTCCTCGGGGTAGATATAGGGGTACTGTTCCTGTTGTAAGGTTCTTGGTACTAGATTACAGATATATCTGTGTGTAAATAATCATTTCATTAGCATTTATTAGTTGTACAAGCTAATGGGTTTCATTGTGACGTTACATACATGAATATAATGTAGTTGGTCCTCTTCAATGCCTTATTCTCCCCCTCCCACTGTCCCCCTCCCTCTTCCTTAAGCTGCCCTTCTCCCTTCAGGCCATTCTCTCCATTGTTTTCATTTTAAAACTACTACTGTTCCACGTGCACATATGCAAAAAATTCATGAATGCAACCTGCTGAGTCTATTTAGCATTGCTCCTGTGCATATGTTTTAGGGCTGGCAATTTGGCATCGAATAACCACTTAGAGTAGTGCATTTAATTAGGTTATTCCAAGTAGGGAGAACAAATTGGGGAAGCCAGCCAGGCATGGTGCACACACCCAGAACCCGGCACTTGGAAGGCAAAGACAGGACAATCAGAAGTTCAAGGTCAACCTTGATGACACAGTAAGCTCCAGTTTAGCATGTGAAGGTCCTCTTCCTCGGCACCTGTGTCCCTCTCTCTGCCCCACACTTCTGGGTAGCCTCTCTGAACTCTCTAGCCTCTTGAACTCTCTCTTAGCCATTCTGTAACCTGCATATCTGTGTATTATTAGGTGAAGTATTGATGTGTGGTCTGAGCAGTAATATAGTAAATTAAGATTAGGATAAGAACCTGTGTTTGGAGGCTGCAGGGAATAGCTGACTGACAGAATGCTTGCCCGGCGTGCACAGAGCCCTGGCTGGGTTCAGTCCCCACTCTGGTGTACATTGGGTGGGGTGGTGCACACCTGTAACTCCAGGACTAGCACACGGAGGCAGGAGGATCAGAAGTTCGAGGTCATTCGTGGCTATATAGCAAGATAAAGAGAGGAAAGAAATGAATGGCTGGCTATCAATGGAAATCAGAACTATTTGACAAATTGCAGCCAAAGTAATCAATGGAGCTTGTGAATTTATTGGTTAGTCGATAAATCCTGACGTTGTGGATACAAACCTGTCCACCTATGTTTCTTTTTTTTTCTTTAGTTTTTACAGTTTATGTGTGCATATTTGTGTGTATGTGTGAATGTATGTCTCTCTGTGTGTCTTGAGTGTGTATGTGTGTATGTATATCTATATGTGTCTTGTTTGTGTTTGTGCATGTATGTATATCTGTCTGTGTGTGCATGTATATGTGCATATGTGTATCTGTGTGTGTCTCTGTGTAGAGAGATGTATGTCTCTCTCTGTATGTGTGTCTTGTGTGTATGTATGTATGAATATCTGTGTGTGAGTCTGTGTCTGTCTGTGAGTGTATGTACATCTCTTTGTGTGTGTGTGTGTTGTGTGTATATCTTCTTTGTATATCTGTATGTATGTCTTTCTCTCGGTGTATGTATCTGTGCATATATGTGCATCTTGTGTGTGAATGTGTGTATGTACATCTGTGTGTCTATGTGTGTGTATGTATATATCTCTCTGTGTGTCTCTCTGTGTATGTGTATATGTATGTCTGTGTGTGTGTCTTGTCTGTATGTATATCTTTGTATGTGTTGTGTATATGTGTGTTTATGTATATCTGTGTGTATGTGTGTGTGAGTGTTGTGCCTTTCTGCCAGGTGAGAGAGTGATGTGCACAGCTATGATGTGTACAAGCCGTGATGTGTATAAGCCATGATATGCACAAGCACCATGATGTGCACAGCCGTGATGTGCACGTGGAGGTCAGAAGACAAGCTGCAGAAGAAGGTCTTCTCATTTCACCGTGCAGGATCTGGGCATCAAACTCAGGCTTACAAACTTGGCAGCAAGCCCCTTCGCCTGCCGAGCCATCTGGCCAGCCACCATCTATGTTCCTTATAGAACACACTCAGGACACCAGGTAACACTCTACCTACCGCTGAGCCATAAAGACATTCAGAGTCTTCACTGTGGACTCAAAATGATAAGAAGACATAACTGTGGGGCCGTAGTGGGAATCAAATAGCTAATGTGGAGAGAGTCACAAAGGACTCCAAAGACCTGACTTCCTCAGCATCCCCAGCCCCCACTCCCCCTCTGTCAACTCCAGTCTTCAGTCCCCGCCCCCTCAGGCGAATCAGTGGCTGCAGCTGGTTGACTGGAGGATGCAGTAGTAACTGCCCACGTTGGCAGCATGTGGTGATGTGAGCTGTCCTGACCAGTGTACCTCCCACGCAGCCCTGTCATGCAGTGGCCATCCTCTGTGCCAAGTCCTGCTTTAAACTTGAACTCATTATATGGCCCCAGGCTGGCCTCAAATGTAAGGTCCTCCTGCCTCAGTCTCCCAAAGGCTGGGGTTATGGACATGTGTTCCATACCTGGGCCCTGCACTGTCCTGGCACTTGAGCTACAGTCCCCAAATTCCATAGCCTTTGTGCTTTGAGGACAAACGCACTCCTGGAATTGCTGTGCTGCATTTTATACAACGCTGCACTTCTGCATGCCTGTCTTCCTCGGTGTCTGTGCTCACCCTGCAGGCATCTGGGAAAGGAGGTTCTTGGAGCTAGGCGCCACATCCTTAATTCCAGAGGCTTATTTTCCTATCTGGGGTAGGACAGCCTATATGCACAGGGCAAGATGGCTGAGTTGTTGAAAAGAGTAGGTCAGAAGCGCATGTAGTTTTCTTGTCACTGTAACAAGATTCCTAATGAAAATAACCTAAATGAGGAAAGGTCACATGGATGCACAGGATGGGAGGACCACCCATCATGCCAGGGAGCACCGTTCGTCCAGCCAAGGAGGATCATCCATTAGGGAGGATCATCCATTAGGGAGGACCATCCATCACACCAGACAGAAACAACCTAAGAGAGGAAAGGATCACATGGACTCACAGGGCGGGAGCACCGTCCATCATCCCAGGAAAGGCACAGAAACTGGTGCACATTGGGCTGTGGCATCGGGAGCACATGGAATGACTTGTTCAAGTCTTCATGAATCAGGAAGCAGGGAATCCCGGCAGCAAACACAAATGAGTATCACCTTCAAGGCCCACACCCTAGCCAGGGCTGGAGGGATGGGTCGGTGGTTAAGATCACGTGCTGCTCTTGCAGAGGACCAGGGTTCGGTTCCCTGCACCCATATGGTGGTTTGCAACCATCTTTAACTCCAGTTTCAGGAGATCTGTTCCCCCTTCTGACCTCCACAGACACCATGCATACATGTGGCACACATACATACATGTAGGCAAAACACATGCATCAAATAAAATGAATACGTCCAATAAAAAACTTTTTAAGAAAAAGATTCACCCCCTAGCTACTCCCTTCTACTAGCTAAGCTTTAGCTCCAAAATAGCACTGCCAGATGGAGACATGTTCACATGCATGTGTCTAGCTATGGAGACATTTCACGTTCAAGTGTACAGTGATATCTATGGTCTGGATCTAGGTCTTTGGAACCAGGGTGGGGTGATGGTCCCCAGCTCTTATGGTTAAGGACGTGCTGGTCTAGGATCAGGATTCTGAGTTCTTGCTCTCAGGGGACTAGAACACTGAAGGTCTAGGTTCCAGGGCATGAAGGGGTTTCTTGACCCTGGGACAGTGACTTCTAGGGACTGGGAATTAATACAACTCTACTGAAAAGGAATGCTTTTCTACCTTAGTGGACTGTCCGTTCTAGCAGGTGGGAATTCTGGGACAAAAAATTCTGAGTCCAGGAACAGTGAGATGCCTCAGAGGATAAAGGTGACTGTCACCAAGCCTGATGATCTGAGTTTGATCCCTGGAAGCCAAATGGTGGAAGGAGAGAACTGGATCCTGAAAGTTGTCCTCTGACCTCTACATGTGCGCTGTGACACAAACAGCCTCCCTCCCACATCACCACATATGCTGATCATGGCAGGGTACACCTTCAATCCCAGCACTCAAGAGGCAGAGGCAGGTAGAGCCCAGCAAGTTTGAGGCCAGCCTGGTCTACAAAGTGAGCTCTAGGCCAGTCAGAGCTACATAGTGAGATCCCCATCTCCGAAAAAAAATTTTTTTAATTAAAAAAATAACACACACACACACACACACATGAATTCTGAGTCTCACACCCAGGCTGTTGAGTGTTTTTATTCCCAGAGGAGAGCCCCGATTTCTTTTTTTAATTGACTAGTTATTACTTATAATGTCTTTGTTTTTGTGCATGACAAGCACACGTGTGTGAATCCAGAAGACCCGAGTCACAGAGCATGCCCAGTATACGTAGGGACGCAAGAGGACAACCTTGCCTGTGGGTCCTTGCCTCACAGCTCTTTTGAAATACAGTCTCTCCTTTTGTGGCTAGCCTCTGTACACACCAGGTTAGCTGGCTTTTGACGTCCAAGGTCCCTCCTGTCTCTGCCTCCCAGTAGGTGTGTACTACTACACCTGGCTTCCCCGTGCGCTCTGGGAGTGTGAATTCAGACCCTCACAGCAAGTGCGCTACCCACCGAGCCACCTCCCAAGCCGGGGAAATGCTGGAGCTCATCGGGGCGTCCCCGAGCCCCTGAACTTACCTGGGGTCCCAAGGAAATTTGGTAACACTGATTCCCCAGAGCTCCGCCCTCTTGTCCACCCTCACCCCCATTTTCCCAACATGTGTTTGAAACCGGGAGAATCCACAAAGCTTGGATGCCTTGGAGAGACTTCTCTCCCACACCCCTTGGAATTGAGCCATAGGTGCTTGTTTTTCCAGCAGCATACAGACGCCACCTAGTGGGACTTTGTGCTAACTGCAATGGGTGATCCCATAGATGCCCCAGCCGCCCAAAGGACACTTAGCTACCTGCAGACACAGTGCTGGTGTTGGTTATAGCTGCTTGGTCTGTTCTCCTTCAGCAGCTACTCAGATACTGCTGGCGAGAAGGTACTACTGGGAATTGGAGATTGCTCAGTGGTTAAAATGTTTGCCTTACAATGTGAGGACCAGAGTTTCAATCCACTGAAAAATGCATGGTGCCCCTCCTGTAATTTCAGTCCCAGAAGAGGAAGACGGGCTCTCCAGAAAAAGTTAGTGACACTAGTCATAGTGACAAGCTCTGGGTTTGACTGAGAGATCCTGCTTCAGTGAATACAGTGGAAGCTCAATCAAGGGTATTCCCAACACCAACCTCAGGCCCCCCACATGCACAGGCACACAGGAACACGTACACTCCCCCACATGCCCAACACATGCAAACATGCATATACCCACGTGCACACCACACTCATGCATGAAAATGGGCAGAAGGAAGATTCCATTACTACCAGCATCCCGCACTACCCTGCCAGTCATCAGCATCCCACCAAGCCCTGCCTGTGTCTGTGACATCCTTCTGGCCCTCCTGAGGTCCTCGCATCAGTACCATGAGTTGTTGGCATTGAACCCCTATTCCCAAGATTTCATGACAGATACGTACTTTCCCCAGACACTCCACTCTACTGTGAAACCTGCCAGCTACTGAGTGGGCAAGGCTTTCCCTGGTGGGAGCTAAGCCTGTGGCATAAGCGCTGAGGGCCTCCATCCAGCCACTTGGCCGCCCCTCTGGAAAATCTGGCTCCGAGTCTGCCCGGGCTCAGCTCATGCTCCATTTTAGTGCGCCACGCACAAATTAGTGCTGAGACCGTGTGCTTCCTCCTGGTGCCAACCTGACACTCGCTCACTCTGCTACGGCCCAGACCCTCAACATTTACCCAACCTGAAGTGTGTACTCTGAAATCCAGTTCCCAGTTCACACCTGACATTGGCAGCACTTACGTAGCAAAGGCATAAGGACCGTGAGTTCAAATCCAGCCTGGGCTGCATAGCGAGACCCTGTTTCAAAACAAAACGAAAGGAATAGATACAAAACAGCATCGTCCAGCTCTTACATCCCTAACCCAGCCCTTCAGCACTTTAGGGACTCGGAGCCTGTGTCTGATCTAGCCTCGAACCCGTACTCATCCCATTTATGTGTAATCAGCCACCACTCTTTTTTTTTAAATCTGAAACAATCAATGTGAATTTATTTACTATACATTGCTAGGGCTCAAGCAGACTTAGTTTAAAAAAACAAGTAAAAGTGGGCTGGAGAGATGGCTCAGCTGTTAAAGAGCACTGACTAATCTTCCAGAGGTCCTGAGTTCAATCCCCAGCAACCACATGGTGGCTCACAACCATCTGTAACGAGATCTGATGCCCTCTTCTAATGTGTCTGAAGACAGCTACAGTGTACTCATATACATAAAATAAACAAATCTTTTTAAAAAACCAAATAAAACAAAAATAACACCACAGCTTAGTAATCAAGGAAAAGGCAGACCGCCTAAGGAAAGATGACACAGAAGAGTCTGGACAGCTTGCATCAGGGCGCTCCACTAGAGACCTGCTTTGAATGGGTTCTTCTTAAATGCTATGGGGTTTGTCCAGAGCTCAGCAGCCTAACATGTTCACAGGGCTATTGATTCTGAGTTGTCCTAGCAGCTGTGGACAGAAAGCACGATAGTCCTGACATCATCTAGTTGAATCACGTATCCTTGAGGATGCCCGGGCAGATGTTGCCCCGGGCGTCCACACTGGAGTGGTAGCAGGCTGTGAGGAACTCCACTGTGGATAGTTGGAAGGGTAGCCACTGGAGAGCCCCAGGGAGAGTTCATACCTCGGGTCTTCCTTCCTATACCATGCCGGCTGCTCTGTAAATGGTGCGCACCCATTTGAGCAGGTTGTCTGATTCAGGGAAGGCAGAAAGTCCTTTGTCACCAGACACCATGAAGGTCATCCGCACCTGCTGTAGCCTCTTCCTGCCCGTAGGATCCTGGGTGGCACCCTGCTGGGCTCCGCCACCTTGTGAAAGGCCCTTCCTTTCAGACAAGGTGCTTCCTTGCAGACACTGGGTGTGGAGAGAAAGGAGAGCTACCAGTCACCTGCTCTTTGTCTGCCTGAGGCTTCCGACTTTGGTTCTGCCCAAGCTAAGCTCTCCATTCTTGCCCTGCATCTCCTTGCCTTGGCTTCCCTGTTGTCCTGTATCTCCCGACAAGCACCTCACTCCTCGAATCCTTCTGCTAACTCATCTCATCCTCCAGGTCCCCTTTGCAAAAGGCATCAGGTACCCTTGCCCTCCGTCTTGGTTAAGGTTTCTATTGCTGCAATGAAATGCCACAACCAAAAAGCAAGTTGGGAAGGAAAGGGTTTATTGGGCTCAGACTCCCGCATTGTAGACCATCACTGAAGGAAGTCAAACACGGAATCTGGAAGCAGCTGATGCAGAGGCCATGGAGGGATGCTGCTTACTGGCTTTCCTCAGTCCACTTTCTTATAGAACCCATCTGCCCAAGGGTAGCCTACACACAATGGGCTGAGCTCACCTATAATAATCACTAATTAAGGGCTGGAGAGATAGCTCAGTGGTTAAGAGCACTGACTGCTCTTCCGAAGGTCCTGAGTTCAAATCCCCAGCAATCACATGATGGCTCACAACCATCGGTACAGCTACAGTGTACTCATATACATAAAATATAAAACAAATAAATCTTTTTAAAAAAAACTAATCACTAATTAAGAAAATGCCCCACAGGTTTGCCTACGACCTGATCTTACTGAGGCATTTTCTCAGTGGAGGTTCCCTCCTCTCTGATGACTCTAGCTTGTGTCAAGGTATCATAAAACTAGCCAGGATACCCTCTTTCTCCCATACCTGTACATGCTCCCTTACTCCTAGATCCCCTCACCCCTAATGCAGGCAGAATAACATATGAAATCACTCGCTCTTCCAGCTGACTGGAAGCAGGACATCTTTGCACATTGTCCTGAGGCCTGTAGTTGCTGTTCACTGGGGACAGCTACCCAAGTACTGCACTGCCTGTGACCAACTGCAAACTCCTATGTGGCCTCTGCAGTCCCATCAGTAGCCATACAGCCAATGACTCACAACTGCTGAGGCCTCAGTCCTGTGCTTCCTGGTATCCTTGCCTAAGGTTAGACCATCCCATGGCCACCCACAGCACAGGTGCAGGCACAGCATAGCACAGTGTCTTCAGACTCTTGAGAGGGCCAAGCAAGGGGTGCCAACTGGCAGTCATCCAGATGCACTCACTGCTGAAGCTGCTTCCGGAACTGCATGGGCAAAGTGGACCTCACTTTCTAGACTCCAACGTGCTCTGTATCTGCCAGGAAGCACGTGGCTGCCAGCCAAACAGTCGGTGCCAATGTAACTCCCTGGCAGACATCCAGTTCTGCTGTGAGTCCTCCCCTCAAGGGTGTCCGGAGTCAGTGGGGTCTGGGGCAGGAGGAGACCTGGCTCTGACGCTTAGTTATCCTAGGTCCTGGCTGAGAACCTTCTAAGTGCCGACCGGAGAAAGCAAGAAGGACTCCCATACCCAGCCTCCTGGAGAAAAAAATTGGATTTCATTTCTTAGTGAACGCTTACAAAGCACTCCCTCCGCCTGAGGTGCTATTTTAAGACAGCAGTTTTCAAAAATGACCCAGGAGCATCAGTCACACCTGGGACTTGTGTTTAAAGGGAGGGTGGGGGTGGGGATTCTCAAAATACAAAGAGCGAGACTACAGATCAGTTGCCGAGTTACTGAATGCGCACAAAGCTGTAGGTTCTATCTTTCCCCCCAGCAAACACACACACTAGCACATTCGGATGCGTGTGTGCACACATACACACACACACACACACACACACACACACACACACACACATACCCTGACATCTCAGCACTCAAGTAGAAGAGGATTGTGGGTTTTAAAGCCGATCTAGGTCACATAACAAACCCAAGGCTTTATCTCAAAACCAAACCACAAATATCGAAGTCTTTGGGCTGAGTTTATAGCTCGGTGGTAGAGCATGAAGCCACAGAGGGTGGTGGAAGCAAGCTGTTGCCCTGCTGGACATTACATTTCACAGATTTTCATCAACTTCGAGTCTTTATTTCCACTTATTCCCTCCGTGTTTCCTATGTGTTCTTGATCTCATCTTGACTTATCTTTTCTTAAAAAATTGGGACAACTAACCTGAGTCGGTTCTCTCCTTCTACCACGTGTGTCCCAGGGCTCAAACTCAGCTCATCAGCAAGTGCCTTTACCCGCTGAGCCATCTAGCTGCCCCGCTTATCTTTATTTGGGGGTTGGAGGGGTTGGAGGGGGAAAGAAGCAGTATTTTCTGATCCCTCTTTAGGACTTTTCTACATCTAGGTTTCAAATGCTTCTAAACAAATCCTGACTTGCCCTTGAATACAGAATAATGACCTTCACTCACACTTTCTGTCCAGCTCTGACCCAACCAACCAGCTTTGTCAGAGGTGGAGTCTCAGGGACTCAATATGCCCAGGATGTCGAGAAGCCTCCACTCCCATCAGCACAGCCAGGACAGTGGGGCACCACTGTGCTCCGGGGAGATACTTAAACGGCAGCGACAGGGATCCCACCAAAACTAAAGAGAGGAAGTCAAATGGCTCCGGGAGCAGACATAACTTCAAAGACCAGAGGGGTCCTGGATGTATTCTTTTCTTAAGGCTTCTGTAGATGTATAGCTATCTACTACAGACAAGAGAAACCCCCTTCGCTCCGTGTCTCAGCCCCTCTTCCTTTCTGGTTCTGCCTGTCAGCTTCACCTCGGAGGAGTCTCCTCCTAGTGGTCGCAGCAAAGGCTCCAACAACTTCGTAGACATCCTCTTCCCATTGGTTGCGCAATATGCTTGGTTGGAAGGTGTAATCTCATTGGCCAGCCTTGGACCCTTTGGGCATCACTGCCTAGAACCTGGCTGTCTGGAATCACTTCAATGCACAGGCTTAAAATAAGAACCCAGAGGCGTGACAGTACAAGGTCGTCCTGTCACCCCGGGAATGGAGGCAGGAGGATCAGAAACTCCAGGCCAGTCTGGGCCCTATACAAGTTCTTGTCGAAAAAAGAAATTTCAGAGCTATTGCTTAGTATGTGTAAAGTCCCATGCTTAATCTCCAGGATCTCGAAATAAAATAAATTTGATGGGAGAGCCGGGGCATGGGGCGGGGAGGTTGACTCAGTGGTAAATATCAAGGAGGACTGGGCCTTGTGTTTTTGAGTATTTATCAGACAACTGGAGAATGAAAGGAGGATACTACACAGGAAAACGATTGGCTAATGGCCTCAGGTTATGAAAAATTGAGTCAGGCTGTACTGGACAATAACCCCTAGCCATAAAGGATTGTTTGAACCCATCATGACCTTCTCTCTATCTGCAGAAACAGTGTGCCAGGGTATTGAAAGCAACCCACCCTGCTCCCAGTCAAACCACAAAAACTAGCTGCAACTTCCTGGTAGCTCTGTGTGTGTTTGTGTGTGTGTGTGTGTGTGTGTGTGTGTGTGTGTGTGTGTAAATATATGTCCTCCAGCCCCTCTAAATGCTTTCAACCTACATCAATGGAAAGGTTGGGGTCCCTCGATGTTCCAGTCTCAGCCTGTTGACTGAGTCTGTCTGCTTCTCTGCCTTGTTTTTCTTGCAAAAACAAAGATAAAACATCACTGTAAAATGAACAGAATCACTGACAATTTTCCCACAGACCCCTCTTAGGTTGGCAAGGTGGGGCATGCCTATCGATCTCAGCACTCACAAGGCAGAGCAGGCAAATTGCCACAATTTAAGGCCAGCCTGGTCTACACAGAGACCAAATAAGCCAAGGGCAGACATGGCAGTGTGTCTGAAATCCTGGAGTTCAAGACCAACCTCAGATACATAGCAAGTTTGAAGCTAGCCTGGGCTAGATCCGCCTAATCTTTTTAAAAGGAAAAGTGTGTAATAAAGACACAAAGACTTGCTTTTCTTTCTTCTTTGTGTTTAGTTCTTTGTTTTTGTTTGTTTGTTTGTGAGACAGGGTTTTGCTGTGTAGCCCTTGGCTGTCCTGAAACTCATTCTTTAGACCTGGCTGGCCTTGAACTTAGAGATCTGCCTGTCTCTGACTCCCAAGTGCTGGGATTAAAGGCATGCGCCACCACCATCCAACCAAGAGATGAGTAGCTGTTGAAGGCTAGGCTCACCACCAAAAAATAAGTCATGCTTTTTAATTTTCTTTCTTTCTCTCTCTCCTCCCCCTTCTTTTTGAGTGCTAGGTATGGAATCCACTGAGCTACAGCCCCGGCCCTGGAAAATCGGATGCTTCTTTTGATAAAAAACAGTGATGGTTTACTTGGGCCTCCCATGCCTGGAGGGTGGTTTAGAACAGGACAAAACCTTGGCATCTCTGCCTTCATTTTGTCTTTTTCTATTGCTCTGTGTTCTTCTGACCTGCACTCCTCTTAGGTTCCAGGAGAAGGAGGTGTGTTATGAGTTGAGATGAACTCCCCACCACTACCACCAGGCAACAGCATTTTTTTTTTGACCCTGATTTTTTTTTTTAAATCAGGGTCAAGAACAAGACTGACTAGTCCTGGGATAACCATCAACCAGACCATAGGCTGACCAATAGTAATTAACTTCCCATGCGTCTCACCCATCCTCTGCTCTGTCTCTTCCCTGGTCAGTATTGCTGATGCAGGACCATGGGTACTGGTCTCCTTGTCTTCTGAGTATAGTTACACGTGTTATTTCCTGTGGCTGGAGAGATGGCTCAGTGTTTATGAGCACTTGGCACCCTTGCAGAGGACCCAGGATCGGTTCCCAGCACCCACATGACAGCTCATGAGCGTCTGTAACTCTACTTTTATGGGATCCAATGCCCTTTTCTGGTCTCCTTAGGCACCAGGCACTCAAGGAAACCCTGTTCTACATAGTGAGCTCATGGCTAGCTGAGAGTCCATAACGAGATACAAAAATCCCTTTAAGCTTTTGTCTCTTACCCCACCCCACCCCCATACACCTTGGGTTTTTGGTATGAGTGGCTGGACCTTGTAGGGATGATCTCTTGTGCACTGTGTGGAAGCATCACCTGTCAAAAAAAAAGCCAACAGCCTAATAGAAAAAGGCTCAAAGTGGAAGGTGGGAGTTCAGGTGAGAAATTGGAACTCTAGGAGATAGTCAAGGGTGAGATTTGTCACCCGGACTCAAGGACTTTTGAAACTGCAGAGAGGTAACCAGCCATGTGGAGAACTTAGACTAGTTTAAACAGGATAATTGAGTTATGAGCTAGCAGGAACGAGCCAAAGCTTCAGGCCTGGGCATTTATTAACCAATAATAAATCTCTGAGTCATTATTTGGGAGCTAGTTCAGGTGGAAAAGTCCAAAGCTACAGGACTTAGTTTTGTTGTTGTTGTTGTTTTGGGTCAGACTTTATAGCCTAGTGTGGTGAGAAGGCCCCCATAAGCTCATGGGTCTAATGCTTGGACCCAGTTAGTGGAACTGTTCTGGAAGGACTAGGAGGTGTGGCCTCATTGGAGGAACTATGTCACTGGGGGTGGGCTCTGAGGTTTCCAAGGCCCACACTAGGCCCAGTCTTGTTCTCTCTCTGCCTGTGGCTTGCAGATCCTGTGAATCTCAGCTACTGGTCCGGCTTTGGACCTGCCTGCTGGCACACTTCCCATCGTGATTAGCATGAGCCCCTGAGACTGTAAGCGAGCCCTCAGCTGCAAGCTTGCTTTTTAAGTTGCCTTGGTCATGGTGTCTCCTCACAGCCATAGAACAATAACTAAGACAGTCACACTGATGTAGAATTCACAGCACAGCCCAGGCTGGCCTCTAGCTACCTTCGTGTAAGAGCCATCATACCTACTGTGGATTTGATTTGTTGGTTTTCCAGAATCAGGCTCCGTCTTAGTTCTCCAACAGCTGCAAACGGCTGCTTCTTCCTGTCCTCTCCTTTGCTGACCCTCCCCCACTGGCCCTCCACTTACCATTTTTGTTTTGATCTCTCAGACTTCTGCATCTCAAGATGGCCTTGAAATCACTCTGTAGCTGAGGCTGACCTTGCCCTCATGATGCTCCTGCCCCCACGTCCCTAGTGCAGAGATGACAGGCAGGCACCACGACACTCTGCTTTGAACTCCTTACTGACAGCCTTCCCTGGGCCTCTCTGCCAGCACTCTAACTGAGCTGTCTCTCACCCATCGTCTCTACCCACTGCACATCCCATTTCTTCAGTGACTCACCTTCTGGCCCCACCACCCCACGGGTATCCAAAGCCACTCACTCACCCCAATCCTCAGCAGTCCTTGGGCTGGTCCACTAGTTCCCATTTGCCATCTTCTTGGACCTCCCATTGAGTGTCTCTGCCCCTGGCTATCATTATTTCCCATTTAACTTCCACTGACCTCTCAGTAGGTCCAACCATTCAATTAGTCCACCATTGATCCCCCCAACAGAATCCGTTATGACTTCCATGGTGCCTCTGGCCAGCTTCCCACTGAATCATTTTATGATCCCTAATGACTGTCCCAATTTACTAACCTCTGATGTCTCCTAGTTCTTCTTCTTTTTTTTTTTAATTAATACTGGGTCTCACTGTGTTGCCCAGGCTGTTTCAAACTCCAATCTCCTGCCTCAGGCTCAGGAGCAATTATGACAAGTGTCACTGCACTCAGCTTTAATCTCAGCCTCTCCCTCTTCCCCTCTCCCATAGTGCTAGAGATGGAACCCGGTGCCCTGTGCATGCTAGGTTAGTGTTCTCCTACCAAATTTTGTTATTGTTTCAAGACAGGGACTCAATGGCTGCGAACTGGAACTTGTTATGTAGGCCAGGCTGGTCTTCAACTAGCTGTGTAATCCAGGATAGAGAAGAGTTTTTGACCCTCCCACCTCAGATTTCCAAGTAGCTTCTCAGCCAGGCTGACACAAATCAGTGAACTTCTTTACCGATCACTGAAATGAGAAGTACCAGAGAATATGGCAGTGTGACTCATGGATTCCAGAGCCCCTGGTTTTCTAATGCCTTCTTCATCCACCTCTCTGATCCTGCCAGGCGATTTCTGACTGATAATCCTTTCTCCAGTGCATGCCCTCTGCATAAGTGAGCATGATCCTGGAATTACTCTTCTCTCCAGGCCTCTGGTCCTACCTCCTGAGCCGCCAGCTCTGTGCAGACAGACTTCAACTTTTTGGCACATGTGGCATTACTGCGACTTTTAGGGACCCTGTTTCTTTTTGTTCTAGTCTCTTCCGTTACCCGGGTTGTTCCTTCTCATAACCTCTTCCTTATCCACCCATAAGTATCCTGCCAGGGGACTCTGTTCTTTACCCAAGCCGTCTGTGTCTCTTCGTCACCCGGAGCCTGTGACACTATTGCTACCACAGCCCACCCCAGCCTCGAGATGGTTCCTGCAGCTCGCGCTTCCAGACCACAGGAGCACAAAAGCAAAGAGCTGAGCGGGGCGCAGCGCCAGTAGCAGCTACTGCTGTGAGTGTGACCAATGTGCGTGTGACAAGGGCTCAGTGCTGAGCGGTACCATCTGTGTCGGTGACGTGTGTGGGCGGGTACCTCCTGCTGTCTGGTAACCCTGAACCTGGCTGCAGCCGCAGGGATTGCGGCGAAAGGTGAACAAAAGCACATGCGCAACTATCCTTTCTAGTTGCCCAGTCTGAGTGGCTACAGTGGGCCTACAATGCTGGCTAGTTTTATGTCAACTTTGGTTTGGTTTGGTTTGGTTTTTCAAGACTGGGTTTCTCTTTGTAGCCCTGGCTGCTCTGTTAGACAAGGATGTTCTTCAACTCAGAGATCAGCCTGTTTCTGCCCCCAGGAGTGCATGCACCACCACCACCGGGCTTGATTTTTTTTTCCGTCCTTCCTTCCTTCCTTTCTCCCTCCCTCCCTTCCTCCCTTTTGGTTTTGTTTTATATCAGCTTGACCCAAGCTGGCATCATCTGAGAGACAGGACCCTGGAGTGGGAAATTGCCTCCATAAGATTTGGGCTGTAGGCAAATCTGTAGGACACTTTCTTTTCCTTCCTTCCTTCCTTCCTTCCTTGCTTGCTTGGGTTTTTCAAGATAGGTCTCACTGTGTAGACCAGGCTGACCTTGAACTCAAAGAGATCCACTTGCCTCTGCTTCTCCAGTGCTAGGAGGAAGAGGAGGAGGGGGATGGAGGAGGAGGAAGGGAAGGAGGAGGAGGAGGGGAAGGAAGGAAGGAAGGAAGGAAGCAGACCAAGCGAGCCAGTAAGTAGCACTTCATCACCTCTGTAGGTCTCTGCCCTGCTTGAGTTTCTGCCTTGGGTTCCCTTACCCAACGATGATTCAGGATATGTAAACAAAATAAACCCTTTCCTCCTCAAGTCACTTCTGGTTGTGGTGCTTTGTCACAGCAATGGTGACCCTAACCAGGACTAGGTCCTGGACTTATTCTCCAGCAGAGACAAAAGTAAAAACAGAGTAGCTGATATTTGGGTTGTCATCTGCCAGATTCCGTGGAAGAGACTCAGTCATTCAAGACCCATTCAGAAATGGGTGAGGTGGCTGAGTAGGTACAGGCAAGTCTTATAACCTGACCTACATGGTGGAGGGAACTGACTTGCACAAGTTGTCCTTTGACCTTCACACTGGCACCCTGGCGTGTAAGCAGCGCCAGTCCGAATGAATAAATGTAAACGAGCCCACTCATTAACTCCAAGTGGGCTGGAGGGACGGCTCAGCAGCTAACCAGATGTAATATACTGTGGAGGAACTGGATTTGGTTCTCAGCCTGGCATCCTGGTTCACAACCAGCCATAGCTCCAGTTCTAAGAGGATCTGACACCCTCTTCTGGCTTCCACTGGTATTGCACACACATTTGTAAAGATAGACATGCAGGTAAAACGCTATGTGTGTGTGTGTGTGTGTGAGAGAGAGAGAGAGAGAGAGAGAGAGAGAGAGAGAGAGAGAGAGAGAGAGAGAGAGAGAGAGAGAGAGATAGGGTGTCCTCAGAGTCCAGCAGGTGGCACCATATCCTCTGGAACTTGAATTGTAGCAGTTGGGAGTCTCTCTACGTGGGTACTAGAAACTCCTGGCTTAGTTCAGGTTTTCTATTGCTGTGAAGAGACACCATCACCATAGCAACGCTTGCAAAGGAAAACCATTATTTGGGGCTGGCTTACATGCTCAGAGGCTTAGCCCATTTTTTGCTATGGTGGGAAGCATGGCAGCGCACAGGCAGACATAGTGCTGGTTACAGAGATGAGAGAGTTCTATATACAGATCAGCGGGCATCAGGAAGACCATGACACTGGGTCTGGTTTGAGTATTTGGAACCTCAATGCCCAAAGTGAGATACTTCCTCCAACAAGGCCACACTTAGAGTGCCTTTCCCTGATGACTAAGTATTCAATCTATGAACCTATGGCAGTCATTCCTATCCAACGTGCTCTTAAACCATCTCTCCAGTCTTCCTCCTCCTAAGACAGGGTCTTATGTAGCCCAGGCTGGCTTTGAACTCCCAATCTTCCTGTCTTCACCTAGAAAGTGGTGGGACTGCAGGCATGCGCCATGATGCCTGGAAGAGCTTTTTAATGTGGGTCTGACTGTGTTCCCCAGTGGCAGTGTCATACGCTGATTCCCACCACGCCCACATACACGCAAGGTAGAGGGGGGTTGTGCACACAAAGGGACTGGGCCTATTCCAAGTACGCAAGCCAGAAATGGCACATATCACTGCCTTTCACTTCCCACACATCAACACTTTGCAGAACTTTATCATCTGGCTACAAAGGAGATGGAGGGTACATCTTGAACACAGCGGTCAGGCGTACAGCTAAATATTCTCTCTCTGGGGACGAAATGAGGGGCGGATCGTTCAAGATAGCTACAGCTTGATTCTCAGACCACTGTTGCGTCTATGGGGTGCAGGTGGAACCCCCATCCCACGTTCCTACAGCTTGGCAGTCCTGGTGGGGAGCCAGCACTTATGTTTCAGTTTAAGCAAAAGCCTCAGAGCTGATCCTCACTGTCCCAAAGCCATTTTCTTATCTCTAAACCAATCATATTAGCCGGCTGACGCGACAGGTCTTGGGACATCTGTCCACATCTGGAAGCAGAGAGAAAGTATGTCACCTAGGAAGCCCCACAAACTGAGAGAGCAAGACTAGCTTTCCAAAGGCAGATTGAGGGGGGTTCTGGATCAGAAAGCCTTGGGGGAACCAGGCAGTGGTGGCACACGTCTTTAATCCCAGCACTTGGGAGGCAAAGGCAGGTGGATTTCTGAGTCCAAGGCCAGCCTGGTCTACAGAGTTAGTTCTAGGACAACCAGGGCTATACAGAGAAACCCTGTCTTCTCAAAAAACCAAAAAAAAAAAAAAAAGAAAGAAAGAAAGCAAGCCTTGGGGGGAGCAGCAGGGGTGGGGGGAACATTACGTGTTTCAAGTTTTATGAATCTCAAGGCTACAGGAAAATAAGCAAGCCTGTCAGCCTTTTTTGACAAAATTGTCTTAGAGGTAAAGAGCCACTTGATATGAATGGAAGTTTAAAACCCAGAGGGATCCTGGGAATCAAGAGTCGGCCTCAGCAAGTGGAGCAAGCCAAAAGAACAGACACATCCGCCTAGTGTAGCCATCGTAAGTTGACAGCACTGACCACTTCAGAATCTTTTTGCTCTTTTCGTTTGGAGGCTGAGTCTTGGTATGTCTCCAGGCTGGAATAACAGGTACAGCAGCACAAACTGGTTTTATTCAATGTTGGGGATCAAACACAGGGTTTCATAAATGCTAGGCAAGCAAGCACTCTGGGACCGAAGCTACATCTCTGGCCCTGTACAACATAAATCATAGAAAACAAACAAACATTAAAGTATGTAAAGTTGTGTCTGGCATAAAGTAAGTGTTCAGTAAACAACTTAGATGGAAAAATAATA
>BTHU01000001.1:9135500-9390500 GCA_036184795.1 Tokudaia tokunoshimensis
ATGTTCGTGGGTTTTCCCCATATGCTGGGGTCTGCATCCCTGATTAATCAGTCTTGGTATGTGTGTTCAATAAACCGTCTCAATACCCTACTGACACTGGTGCCTCCCAGTGGTTTGTGTGGCTAAACCTGAACCCCAACACTATTATTTCCTCTCTTGCAGACAGCCCTGGCTATGTCCAGTCTACTTCCTCTCTTTACTCTGGACTCTTCTAGATGCCTCTGGCTGTCCTCTCTCTCATTATCTACAGACAAACAAACAAACAAACAAAAAGCTTCCCCTTAGCCATACCATGGAGCAGTCATTTCGTCAGTTTATGCATTTCTTTCCAGCCCCCAAAATAGTAAAAATCATTTTTAAAACCGCTTGTCCCGTCCCAATATCCCTATGCCCTCTGGTGACCTTCGGATTCGAACCCTTCGCTCTCAGTCTTCCCAGGACTCAGAACTTTCTCCTCTTAACCGCTTAGGCCCTTCCCCTTGCTTCAACTCAAGTTCAGAAATATCCAGAACTGTAAACCAAGCCTATTCTTTAGGGTGGACCGGAGCACCAGAGACTCCGCCCACTCCTAGAGCCGCCACGACGTACTGCATTACTAGCCAATCGGATGCGGCGGCACCGGATAACAGGAGGCGGGACTTCTGGCGGACGTGCCTGTTGCCCTGCCCGTTAGCTTCTCAGCACTGTGCGTCGGGGCGGTCCTTCCGGCCGGTGTAGGGCGACTAACCGCGGCTTAGCGGTCATGAGCCGGCCCAGCCGGTTGCAAAGGCAAGTTCTGAACCTGTACCGCGAGCTGCTGCGCGCCGGGCGCGGGAAGCCGGGCGCCGAGGCGCGGGTGCGGGCCGAGTTCCGGCAGCACGCCAGCCTTCCGCGCTCCGACGTGCTGCGTATCGAGTATCTGTATCGCCGGGGACGGCGCCAGCTACAGCTGCTGCGTTCCGGCCACGCCACGGCCATGGGTACATTCGTGAGCCCGCGGGGTCCGGCTGAGGAACCCGGCGACGCGACAGCCCCGGGGACCAGGCTGGATGATAGCGGTGCCCCGAAGAATCCTTGTGAAGACACAGGGACACGGGAGACGCGATCCGATGGACGGTGACAGACAGACCCAGAGAAAGATTCCTTCTGACAGTTTGGGGAGGATCGGGCTCCGAGCTCATCTAAATGGAAGCTGAGATGTCTTGAGAGACAACCGAAATTTCTCAATGCAAGGTGAGAAATCAGACACTCCCTCACCAAGGAGGTTCCGGGCTTCCCGTGGCACCGGCGGGCTGCACGCTGTATGCTGCGATACACCAACCCAAAGTCAAAGAGCACAGACGCACTCTCTGCTCCCCTCGGGGCCGTGACACCTCTTGACTGACGCCTCTCTTGACTTCTAAGAACACACCCACCTCCCCACTTCCCGCCTTTTGCTGTTTTTAATGCCGAGAAAACAGACCTTTTGCCGCGTACGTTTAATAGAACACCCTGATGAACCGTGAGAAACGGCAGTCTGACTCGTTGTGAAGAACCGGGATTGTAAGGGAGGTTACAGTAGCTCATCCCAGCGGGTGAGACTCCTGGAGAATCCCTAGTTAATCTTCCTCAGGATTCTTGTATAAAGGGAATAAATGTGAGGTGTGCTCACTTCCTTGTTGATTGTCTTAACAATCTTGTGGATTCTTTCATCAGGGGTCTTTGCTTCTTCTTTTGAGTCAGTCTTGTTATAATATAGCCCAGGCTGGTCCCAGCATTCAGCTCCCTCTGCCTCACCCTCTGAACTCTGGGATTATAGGCATGCCAAGGTCGGAGAGGCAGACGGGAACAAAAGGGAGGAATGTGGAACCCCAGGCGAGGCTTGGTGTGTGACAGAAAAAGATTGTGACACTGTCTACATATGGCTCTTACCTCACTTTGTTCCCCCGTCATAGGAGGTTAGCTATCTGCTCCTGTCTCAGCTTCAGTTTTATTTAGCAAGGTGATCCTGGTGGGTTTAGCTTTTGTTCTTTTTAAGACAAGGACTCACTTAACCCAGGCTGGCCTCAGTCTGGCCATGTAGGGGTGATGGCCTGCAACTCCTCCTTCCGTCTCCAGATCACAGGCATGTTCTACCACAACACATGCTAGTTTGTTGTTTGCTCTGTTTGTGGCCTTGTGTTTGCTGAGCAAGTACCATAACCCTGTTAATCTTGGTGCCATCTCAATGCCAGAGTTCTGAAAGTGACTACAGAAGTCCTACCCAACCTGTGTCCTTTACATATCTCAGCCTCCTGTCTCATCTCTTCCTGGCCCCAAAGGCCTGTGCCCACCCCCACCCCCCTTTTTATCACTTGTGATCAAAAAAAAAAGAAGGAAGGAAGGAAAAGGAGCCACAGAGATAGATGGTTCAGTGGATAAAGGAGCTTGGTGACTGAGTTCAAATCCTAGAGACCACACAGAAGACAAGAATTAACTACAGCAATTTGTCTGATGTCCATCTGCCTGGACACACATAGATGACAGACGGATAGACAGACAGACAGACAGACACTTACATACGTACGTACGTACATAGACAGATGTATTTAGTAAGACAGACCATAATGACAGATTCCCTGATACACCCCATAGCTACTGGTTTGCACTATCTTAATGTGGGCTCTCCTAGAAGTCACTTTTCCCCAGACCTCTTCAGTCCCCATTTTTCATCTCCAGTAGCCATTCCAGTTTACTTTGAAGACACACTCCCTTCCCCATGGTTGGCCTCCCTGATTCCAGCAGACCTGGCTGTGGTCTAAGCCGGAGGAGCCCTCCTTGGGACCTTACGTATGGATGTTTAAAGGGAGAGCTATCTTATTGACTGGTAAATTGACAGGACATTTTGGCCACTAGGAAATGGACAAAGACAAAATGAGTGGGGTGCAGAGATACATCATTTACCATTTAGCTGTGCCAGAAGTCCTGGATTTCTCAGTTGCCACGCAACTAAACTCCCGTTTCCATTAAGTCAGGGAGGACTTGGCCTTAGTCACTTGTCCCTATGTGGCCTCAGTCCTGACTTCTCTTTGAACCTGGCTACAGTGGGACCTTGTCAGGGATTGTGACAATTCAAGGAGGTGTACATTCTGTGTGCAGCTTGGAGACCAGCTCAGGGAGGAGGAGAAGTCTGTGTTGAATGAACATTGGGCTAGCACAGGCCTCTGCCTTGTTCTTGTGTTTGTCTATTCCCACCTCTTTCCTCACACCTTAGATGTGAGGAGATCAGGCTGCAACCTGGCATTGTCAACCCCAGGAATTTGGACTAGAGATGCGGCTCAGTGATAGACCACTTGCCTGGCATGCTCCAGGCCCTGCCTGGGTTTCATTCCAAGCAACACAGAACAGAAATATTAGCTAGGCCTCATGACACACACCTGTAATCCCAGTCCTCTGGAGGCTGAGGCAGGAGGATCAAAATCAGCCTGGACTAGGCAGTACCCTAGTACCAAGGGGTAAATTATTCTAGAAAGGAGAGCAACTGTCTCAGTTCTGAGCTAGTGATTGCCCAGCCAGCCTACACCCATCTGTGCAGAATATGGGAACATCTCCAGAATGGATGTGAGACAGGTGTTGGCAGCGTACCAAAGCACCTGCCCCAGCCTGGCACTTGCTTCCTTGGCAGGTGCCATATGTACTTTTCTTTCTTTCTTTCTTTCTTTCTTTCCTTTCTTTCTTTCTTTCTTTCTTTCTTTCTTTCTTTCTTTCTTTCTTTCTTTCTTTCTTTCTCTCTCTCTCTCTCTCTCTCTTTCCTTTCTTTCTTTCTTTCTTTCTTTCTTTCTTTCTTTCTTTCTTTCTTTCTTTCTTTCTTTCTTTCTTTCTTTCTTTCCTTCCTTTCCTCCCTCAGTCCCCAGAGACTGGTGTTCATGCGACAGATAGACAGGAAGTATTAGGGAGTCCACCTCCCTAGGAAGAGACCTCACCATTGAGGTGTGGAAGCCTGGCACCAGTTTGAGTGTGCTCCACGTGGTTTCCCAGGGTCTCCAGACATTTGGCACTCTGGGTACATACTGCACCCACCAGCTCTTTAAGTCAGCCCATGGTGGCCTGCTCCCTCTCCTGGATCATGTCCTCGTTCTCCTACCACTCAATCAACCGCTTGGGCTACATTTAATCTTTGTGTTACAATTTGGGGACCACAACTAAGATAGGCTCTCTGCATCCTGCCCTCAAGACAAAGGACTACAGAAGGGGCTGTCAGAACACACCCGAGCCGGGTCTGTTTCCGAGTTCTCAAGCACTGATGCTCTCAGACATCTCTTGAAAGCGACCGTTTAATGCAAATGTCTGGGCTGGTGGACTCAGATAGGAGGGAGACCATTGACATAGCTGAGCACCAGGTAGGGTGCCCTGGCCAGCCGGGCGTGAGAACAGCAGGGGACCCCCGAAAAGGGCAGCAACAATGTGGCACCCACCAGAAGGAGGAAGAGAAGGAGAAAGACGAGAGTCAAGGGCCGCCCGGATTCAGGAGCTGGGACCCTGAGAAGAGACACAGTATTAAAACCAAGGGCGGGCCGCCACCACGATCCTTCTTCCCCCGCCCCCGCCCAATCTTTCAAGCCTCTCTCTTACCCATGATCCACTTCCAGCATCACATTGGGCAGAGTGGGAGATACTTGCCTCTTCTTGTCCTGAGGGTAGACAGCAGACAGCAGCAGAAAGAATGTCAGTGGCACTTAAGTGGGGACATTCTCTCACTACTCCAGACCTACAGGGCTAGCCTTATTTCTCTTCCTTTCCTGGCACCCCCGAACCCCACGTGAACTTGTAGTGTGGTGGGCATCTGTACCCATCCTTTAGGCATCCACTGTGCTTTTCCTGATCATGCTGACGTCATGATGTGTGGGGTTGGGAGTGCCTTTACATTCAGACCTTCAGGGTCACTTTAGGCTGGCTTCTGTTCTCTCCTCTTCCATGATGGGGCATGTGACTCAGACCTGGCCAATCAGAGCACTCTGACTAGTTCAGGGTGCAGCCTGCGACCCAAGCTGGGCAGGTCAAGTCAAGCCTGGGACTTTGGCCACTGGGTCATAGGGGTAGGTTAGTAAACCAGGGAAAAGGAACTCCAGCTGGGGTTGCAGAAGAGACAGAGACAGAACCATGACGCTGACCATTTTAGCTCCTGAATCTGTGACGTCTAGACTTCAATTACAGAGGAAAAAGAATTTTCCTCCGCACGTGTGACTGCTGGTATGGACTGGGTCTCTTCTACTTGGAGCAACATCCCCTGGTGCGCCTAGCTCACCTGAGGCTTCCGGAGACGCCTTCGATGGTGAGCCGCTAAATGTTTCCGGTGGCCAAGCCCCAGTGAGAGCAGGTCCTGTGGGAAGAGAAAGGTTCGTGTTTCTTGGAAGACCGGAAGCATGGTTATAGAAGCGTCTGGAAGGAGGTGCCACAGAGAAGAAATTATGCAGCTACACTCAGATCTCGTGGGAGAGACAGAGAGGGGCAGAGCCAAAGAAACCAAGAGGAGAGAGAAACTTTACTTATTCATTCAGTCGACAAATATTTAATGAGTGTCTATTACACGCCAGGCACAGTTCTAGGAGGCTTGGTGAGAATGGAAATGGGCAAAACTTCTGGTCTCTCTGGAGCTTAGCATTCCACACCCAGAGAGGTAGGAAGTTAACAAATAAATATATCATGTCAAGCCCCGGTGAGGAACGTCAGAGATAAAGGTGGGGGATGCTAAATTGGGTCACAGCAGCTCTTGGAAGAGGTGATGTAAGGAGACTGGACTGGGACGGGAGAAGTGAGCTGGGCAGGCATGTAGTTAGAGATGGGAGTGAGGCCGCTGTGCTTAGAGGAGGCTCAGGACTGTGTCCACAGCACAGGGAAGAGCGGAATGAGGGGACACAGACAGAGGAGAGGAGGGAGGCCAACGGGTATCCATGGTGACAAGGAGATACAGAACTCACAAGAGAATCATGGTGACAGCTCGGGTGGACACAGATAGGCGGGCCCACCCCATCCGTGAAGAGACTAAGGCAGGAGGATTGTGAGTTCAAGGCCAGCCTATACTGCATAGCATGAATCTGTCTTTAAAAAATTAATAATAAGAAGAAGAATCAAACAAGAGAGGCTTAGAGGAAGAGACAGGGCCAAGTCTTCCTGGAAAGGGAAAGGCCACACTAAAAGGGTACAGAAAGGTACCTTGTGGGGCCCAGCCAAGTAGGAGCCTTTGAGGGGGTCTGATCTCACCTCAAGGCCCTGTCCACTGCTCTGGGGTCCCCTGTAGCCACACAGCTCACAGGGAGCTCCTGGTATCCGAGATATCTTTTGCCCTGAGGGCCCAAGACCCCCAACATCCCCTGCTGGGTCCCACTCCAACTCTGCTGGAGTGGGGAAGGTACTGGGTGCCCAGGGCCCCCAGACTCCACCAGCTGCTGGCCCGTCTGAGTCTCCCTCAACTTCCAAGTCCTGGTCCAGGAGGTTGGCCTTCTCAAGCACCTGGAGCAGAGGACAGATGTCATGGGAGTTGGGGCGATTAGGGTCTGGGCCGGGGACGACCAGGGCAGCTCATACCAGGCTATAGCTGATCAACTGGGCCTGCAACTGCCAGAGCCGTTGGAAGATGGTGTCTCGGTGGGTTCCAAGGGCCCTCAGGACCTGCTCCAGGGATGCCCAGGCCCTGGGCTTACTCCTCTCTGCCAGGCCCTCACCAAATGCAAGCAAAGCATCCACACGCTCAGCTGCCCCTCGTAGTTCTGCCTGCAGGGTCTGGAACACGTAGTTAGACACTCTCACACCACACGACAGTGATACCAGACCTCCCGCCCCAGAATCTCGAGTTATTTTGTCTTCCACGTCCTGTACAGAAGTCAGAATATGCAATAAACCCATTTTCTATCCAAGAAAGCTTAGACTCATACTGGGGACTCTACTCACTCCCCCATACCCTGACCTCCCACAGCCTACCTGCAGCTGGACAATCCTGTTGTGGGCCAGCGTCCAAGACCCAAGGCCTTGTTCCAGGTCCTGCAGCCGGAAGTTCAACCTCAACAGACAAAGATGTAGGCTGTCCTGTTCAGCTTCTAGTACTTCCAGACCAGAGTCAGAGTGCTGGAGATTCCAGGGGGCCAAAGTCAGGGCCAGTGGGCTAATACACTACCCCTATTCTCAAGCAGGCTGCAGCCTTGTGAGTGTTTCTCTGAAGCCACGCCCATCTCCAGAACATCATCTGGGATGCTCCCACTTGGCAGCCCTTTACCCCAAGGTTGGAGACATCTACTTAATATCTTCAGGTTCTCGAGCCTTCTAGAAAGCTCTTTATATGGGTTTAAACTGGGAGAGGTAATAGATCAGAGTACCTCCCCAAAAGGAATGGGGTCAGTAATAAAATTCTCATTTCCTACTGGGTAAAATATGTCCAGCTTGGAGAGAGTAAAATATACTTATAACTCCAGTTCTCTGAGGCAGGAGAATGGAAGTTTCAAGGGCAGCCTGAGCTACACAGTGGAAAGCCCGTCTCAAATAAGGAGGTTGGGGGGGAAACCAGGGAGATGGCTCAGTTGATAAAATGTTTGCTGTGTAAGGAAGTACACAAAGAAGAAAGCGTGTGGTAATACTGGTTGGTAATGCCAATGCTGGAGGAGTGGGGGCAAGCAGACCCGTGGCACTCACTGGTCAGCCAACCTAGCCTATCCAGGCTCCATGACAGACCCTGTCACATAGTGGAGAGTGACTGAGACACTGGCCTCTGGCACCAGCATGCTTGACATGCCTGTACACCTGCTCACACTAAGGCACACACACAGTAAATACACAAAACGATGAAAAAGAACGGACACACTTCTATACTGATTGGCAAACTGATGTCCTTATGGTGTCCGTTCCTCCATGGATACCCAGCACCCCCTCAGAATCACATCATCCTAGAGCAAGAGGCAGCTTCAGGGGGACAGACAGGAGGTGGGTCTGGAACAGAGGTTGTGCTCAGCTCACCTCACAGGGCTTGCCCCCATCTTGATGCTCATGAGATGAGGCCAGTGGTAGTCCTGAGGGGCTAGTGGCAGACTCGATGCCTTTCAGTTCACCCATGAAATGCTCAGGCAGGCCCCAGGAGGCCTGGACCTGCTCTGCCCTAGAGAGAAGAAACGTCGATGGGCTCTCTGGTGAGCCACAGCATCTCCTTTTCCACCTCAACCTCACCCCCGGTTTTCTCCATGTCCTTATTCAGTCACGGTCACACATGCCTCTTCCCACGGTTCCCTCCCTTGGAACCACTATCAGGCCCCAGGCCCCACCTGCTTGTCTCCTCCTCCGGTGCAGGGCAGACAGTAAGTCCAGCAACATCCAGCTCCCTGGGGGCTCCCAGGGGACCGTTCACAGGCTGGGGCGGGAGTCCATGGCCACGAGGTGGAGACAGGGCCATGGCTGTGCACTCGGGGATAGTCAGGTGAGGATGTCTAGTAACAGCAGCCTCTTTCCTAGACGGTCCCCCATGCTTTCCCAGCAGGATCTACCCAAGCCTGAGGCTACCAAGAGGCCCAGGGGCCAGCCTAGCTCCACCCCTTCCTGGAAGAACCTGGACCCGAGAAATCTGATGCCTTGCTGAGGTGCAGAGACATTTAACTCCTTCTTCCCCAGCAGGAGAACCTAAACCTTCCAACACCACCCTCACCCACATCATCCCTTGGGGCTTTGAGATAGAAAACTCCACCCATTCCCTCAAGACTCCAGATCTTATTACCTTCAGGGATGCCTGTATCTGAGCGCCAGGGTCTATCCCCAATCATTTAAAAAGTCTGGGATATAATGATACTGAAAAAAAGTCCAAGCACCTGGCAGCTGAAACCTGTCATTTCAGGCAAGAGGATCACAAGTTCAAGGCCAGCCTAGGCAACTTATGGAGGCCCTATCACAGAACTAAAAAATAATGCAATTGTTGCTGGGGTTATAGTTTAGTGGTGCATCCAAGAAGTCCTGGCTTCTACCGCCAGTATTGAAGAGGGGTACGGGAGGGAGAAAGAAACTGAAACATCTGCTCCCACCTACAAAAAAAAAAAAATCCAAAAACGAGTAAAGGTATTTTTTGTTTATTTGGAATAGTGTCTTCTCCATGGTTTCCACAGTTACTAGGAAAATAAATAACCCTGGACAGCTACCTCTGCCCTAGGGTTTCAAGGTCACGGGGTTTGGAGCCTGGTGGTCACTTGCTTAGCAGAAGGCTGGCTCGCAGCACTCGGGGCACGCGGCGAATGGTCAGTGAGACACGGGTGCCGCGCACCAGACGGGCTCCAGGCAGCGCCGACCTGCAAGCGGCAGCATTGGGCGGTAGCGCGGTGGTATCCAGCTCATCCACACGCGTGGCTGCGATGCCGTGGAGCAGGCGTGTATAAGCGGTGCCCCGGAGCACCAGCAGGCTACGGGGTTCCACCAGCAGCGAGGTGATGGGCTGTTGAGGTGGCCTGGGCTGCGGGAATCAGTGGATAATGGTCAGTGGATGTCTGGAGTTTGGGAGTGGGTGAAAGGTCAGTGGGCATCAGCAGTTGGTCAGGGGACAAGGGTCAGCAAGTCCCCAGGAGTGGTAATCTATAAGTTCTGGGGACAAGGCTCTGTGTGTGTGTGTGTGTGTGTGTGTGTGTGTGTGTGTGTGTGTGTGTGTGTGTGTCAAGTCCTCTGGGAGGAGTCAGGGCCTATGCTGCAGATGAAGACATAAAGGGTTACTACACTGTGGGACCTTCAGCTGGCATCTGAGGGGCTGGGACAGAAATGGGCAGTCCCAGGGATACTTACGCAAAGAGCTAATCTGGGGCTGTACTGCTGGGGTCGGGCTCTAATACAGAGGTTAAAGGGAGTGGCCTATCCCAGGACTCTGGGTGTTGGGGAGGCTTTAGTCAAGAATGGAATTGCAGCAAGCCTGCCTGGGTAGAGGGGGTTGAAAAGAGGAAACTTTAAGGAGTGGAGCTGAGAAACATCCGGCCAGGGTGTTCAGGGGGAGACTCTATGAACACTGGGGTATCAAGAATGCAAGACTGAAAAGCTAGAAATCAGAGATAAGGGTGTTGGGTATCCCCAACAGAGCCTTGTGAGGCTAAGGAGAATCTAGGGGTCATAGAGCATATGACTATAGTTTCAGGACACTGGTGTCAAGGTGCCTTGTGCGGTCTGGGAGGACACTGAGGCACACGTGAGGGAATGGCACATTGGGATATCTTAAGGAGATCGGGAATATGTGTTGAAGCCAGGCATGGGGGCACATGCTTGTAACACTGGCACTGGGAGGGTGGGACAGGAAGATGGCAAACATGAGGCCTGCCTGGGTTACATAGAGCTGTTCTCGAAAGTAAGTAAATAGTAATTTCTAAAACAAAAGTGTGTTGGAACACTGTGATGAGCTCAAGAGGTCTGATGGAGGGCCCTAAGTCATCTGTATCCTGAGCCATCCAATACCACAGAGAAGTAAGCATCAGTATCCATGGCTATCATGGCAGCTGGGACACAAGTACAACAGACTGGTTGGGTATGGACTGGCTATCTGGGAGAAAGTAGGGATTTACCCAGCAAGGGGCAGGGGAACATGTCTGGGTGTCAGGAATACTCTAAATACAGGTAGGGTCAGACTGTCCAGGAGTATATGGGATGTCAGATGTTAGATCTCAGGACCCACCTGTTCTGTAGGCGCGTCATCGTCCAGCTGGCGAGGTTCATAGAAATCAAGGACAGTATGGGAACCCAGGCTGATGGTGCTGACAGTTGGGTAGTACAGTGGTCCATCTTCATGAGGCTGGGGAGGAAGGGGGCACCAGGGAGCCTACGCCACTCCACTAAGTCAAAGTGGCATTCTCAAGCTGGGCCAGGGAGGTGGAGTGTGTGGAGCGAGGGGAGGCAAGCATGATGGCTAGCCTCCTCTTAATGACATGGTGATCTGGGGGAGGTACTTAGCAGGGAAACTGGGATGAGGATGTTTGGTTACCATGATGCCCTCCCCAGGCAGATACTGGTTCACAAGGACATGGTTAGCTGGGAGACCCCCAAAAAGGCTGAGGTTAGACACTTTGTCCACGTAGCGTTGAAGCCATGGAGGGAGTCGCTCAGGGACCATGCCCCGGGGATGGGGGAGCCCGCCTGCAGAGTGCAATGGAGGTTTGAAAGTACCCAATGAGAGACTTGGAATCTGGTACCCCACTAAGGACACCCCAGTTGGGAGCACCCCTACTCACTGACTTTTGGAGACTACCACTGGATCTTATTTAAGTTTCCTTCAAAGCACTTGGCTCTTAGAGATAACTCCCAACTAACTAATAGATGCCTAAATCCCTCAAGACCACCACCAACCTCTGAATCCTCCTTGCTCTGGGACCCCTGGGACCCTTGGAGATAGTCCCACATGTTCTGAAACCACTGAACCTGAGTCCTTCTCATCTTTTCCTGCTCACTCCCTGGCCAGGAACACTTACCCCAGTTCTGAAGCTTCCTCCCAGACAGCTGGGTCCACTTTGGCTTTGGGGCATTGAAAACCTAAGAGGTGAGGGATGGGGTTTTTAGGACTTTCTTTCCCATGCCAACATAGGGCCCTTATATGGGGTGAAAATGGGCTATCTAGAGCTTGTCTGGGGGTTCTAGTTGGGGAGACTAGCTATTCATATAACCTTGACCGAAAGACGGTCCTCCTCTACCCGGGAAGGTTGCTGTATATAGAGTTCAGCTTCGAGGAGACTCATGATGGCATGGGGAAGTGCGGGGACACTTGCCAAGCCAGACAGATCAGCAGATTCTACTTTGGCAATCAGTGGGGTAACAGATGTTCTATCCATATTGTGCCCACAGCTGCACATGGGTATTTACTCTTGCTGTAGTATAGGCCCAGATTTTTTTCTGGGGGGTGGGGGAATAGGGTCTCATGTGTCCCAGACTGCTCTCAAAAGTCTCCACATAACTGAGCATGGCTGTGAATTCCTTATTCTCCTGCATCCTCCTTCCCAGAGCTGGCCCTGCAGGCGTGGGCCACCACACCAACATGGGATGTCTCAACATAGGGAAAATGAGCTCTGATGCTTGTTCCCAAGGCTCTGGGGTTGCACTGGGTTATTCCTGTCAGGAATGTGATCTCCATCATACCCTTGTTTTAGAGGTTAGAGTGGACTATCTCAGTGTAGAGAATTTGAGCTTTATAAGTGTGCCCTTAGGCTGGTGGAGGTGTGTATTGATGGTAGAGTGTGTGCCTAGCTGTACCCCACAGCAGGAACACACACACACACACACACACACATATACCAATCCATGCACACGTGTGTGCACAAGCACACACACACACACACACACACATTTTGGTTTTCCTAAGCCTCTAAGGGAACCTCTTTCTTGTTTATTTTGTTTGCTTTGGTTCAAACAAGTGCTCATGATACAGGGCTGGAGAGCTGTCTCAGTGGTTTAAAGCACTTGCGGCTCTCGCAAAGGACCCAGGTTCACTTCCTAGCACCCACGTGGCCACTCACAACCATCTGTAACCAGTTTCAGGAGAGCTCCGACACCCTCTTCTGGCCTCCTTAGACACTATACAGAGGGAGTGCACATACATACCTGCAAACAAAACATACAGTCATACAGTCCTGAAATTTAAAAAAAAAAAAAAAAAAGATCTAAAAACCCAAAAGACCTGAAATTGGGATCCTCCTGCCTCAGCCTCCCAGCTGGGATGGCATGTGCCTGTACGCCTGGCTAAGAAAGCTCTTTCAGACAGACCTAGAAATGTCTGAAAGAGGAATGGGGAGTATGCGGGTGTGCAGAGGTACTCTCCCAGCCAGGGTTTCCCCAGTTCCAGGGTTCTCACAGGCTGAGTGTTGGAAAGGAATTATGGGAAGACAAGAAAGTCAGGGGAGGGGGTCCTGTTCCGGCCCCTTAGGAGAGCAGCAGCCATGGCCCTGGGCCTCAACAAGGGTCACAAGGTGACAGAAGAACATCAGCAAGTGTTCACAGCCAGTGCCACGGCCGCCGCCCCCAGCACACCACGGGACCGGAGGTGTGCCGCTTCATGCCCGATGAGTAGCGTGCCTCGGGGCCGCTCAAGTTCATCAAGAAGAGGGTGGGCACGCACATCCATGCCAAGAGGAAGCAGGAGGAGCTGGGCAACGTGCTGGTAACCATGATATGGAAAGCAGCAGCCAAGAAGGACTGATGCCCCCTCCCCTAATAAAAGTTTATATCACGTGACTGCACAAACACATACACAAGCACACACGCTAAAAAAAAAGAGAGAGAGAGAGAGTCACTGCGGTCACCTGTCGAAGCAAATACTCCTCCTCTTCCTTGGAGATGAAGTCAGGGACATAGTAGATACGAGGTGGCGCCTATAAAGGAAAGACTACCGTTAGTTAGAACAGCGGTTCTCAACCTCTGGGTCGCGACCCCTTCAGGTCAACAGATCCAACCATTGGGAAACACGGACATTGACGTTATGACTCATGAAATAGTTTTAAAGTAGCAACGGAAATAATTTTATGGTGGAGGGAGGAATCACCACAACTTGAGGAACTGTATTAAAGGGTCCCAGCATTAGCAAGGTTAAGAAGAGCTTTGCCCAACACAGGGATCTTATCGTGACTAGGCAACCTTTCCCTTTGGAGAGGGACTTGGGATGGTCTATGATGGTGCAGGTTGGAAGCGGGCAGAAGGAGGAGAGGTGGGGCAGGAATCAGTCTGTTCCCACATTCCTCCTCTACACCCCAGCCTTGTCGACCTGCTCCACCCTGAATGGTTCCAGTGCTGGGACCCTGGCGTCCTGCTCTTCCATGGACTCCTGGTGTGCCGTCCTGTGGGGAGGAGTAAGTCACTAAGCCTTCAAGCTATGAGCAGCCTTCCTTTCAGCCCATCAGGGGCCAGACCCTCCCCTCAGACTTCCTATCAACTCCAGCCTCCAAAGACCACTCCCAGTCCCGCGATCCCCAGATCCCAGCTCTGATATCAGCAGTCAGTTTACTCCTCCATCGCTCTGTCACCGAAGCCCACCAAAATATACGTGAGTCTTCCCAAGCCTCACGGAGAAAATTCCCTGAGCCCACACACGAAGCCTCCCTTGAACGCAATCTTAAGCATAGGTCCCTCAGAGCCTGAGACCCTCCTCTCAGCTCAGCTCCTTCGCATCTCCCATTCTGAGCTGTCTCAGACTTGTCCGCTCTCAGCCTCCTCTTGGCTCCCCACCCGGAACCCTCTCTGATTCCTTCGCCGAGTGTCCCCTTCTTTCCAGCACCCTCGGACCTGAGCCAGACTGCCAAAGCTTCTTCGCCTGTAGAACCTCTCAGACCCCAGACCCTGAGTGTCAGGATTCCACACTCAGAGTCCCCTAGAGCTTCCACCGAGTCCCCTTAGATCTCCACTTTCAGCCCTTTGGACACTCACCTCTACAGCTCCCCGCCCCCCGAAATCCCCCTCCCAACAGTAAATCTGACGGTCCACAGCGTCTTCTCCAATTTCCAGACTCAACAAGCTCATCCTCGCACGCCCCCCCAGCCACTTCCGCCCAGCATTTCTGACGCAGGAAGTTTTAGACCACTGGGCTTATTCAGAGAACCTAAGGGCCCGCCCTCCAGCCAATCCACGCTCTCACTCAGCATCCGCCATCCTCGCTCAGGCACAGGCTGCGTCCTAAACTCAGGGGGGTGGGACTTCGCCTGGCTCCTACCAATCAGAACTCCAGAACCTAACAGACGTGAACGTCCGTGTGGACTCAGATGAGAACTACAGCGAGGGAGACTGCAGGGAAGGAGCTTGAAGGACTTAGCACTCTGCAGGCTAAGCTGTGGGCCTATGCCACTGACACAGGGAAAGGACATTTAAAACAAAAAGCAAAAACGTCTGCCATCCTTACCCAGCAAGAGCACAGGGTCAATGCAGTAAACCCCCAGTGAGCTGACACAAGAAGGCCATAGAAACGTCTTTATTGAAGAGGACAGGAGTCATGCTGAGTTTAGGGACATGCAGTGAAGGGGCAGTCGTGAGCTGTCCTTGGTGGTCAGGGCCCCAGGTCTGCTCTGGACCTATGGGGTTTCAGGCTGTTGGTCTGGCCCAGGTGCTGTGAAGTCCTTTGGGGCCAATGACTCAAGATTTAGTGTCTTGGACCTGTGACCGGAAGGTAGACTGAAATAGGGACTCCATGACTTGGGGTCCTGTTAGAGCCCTGGGGCCCTGCACGTATTAGCTATCAGAGATTTGGGACTTGGGGGTTCCCTTGAAGCTGGGGCCCATGGAATTTGGAGGTTGGGAGATTAGAAGATCCATGGACTGAGAGTATTAGAGTCCTCTGTCCTTGTTCCAAAGATGGGACTTCCTGTTTGGGGTCTCCTGGTGGCTGAGAGTCAGGTTTGAGATGGCCTGAGAGCCTGGGATGTTCTCCTGGTGACAGGTTCCTTCCTCCCGGTCCTAAGGACCTTGTAGTTGGGGTTTCCTGAGGGTTTGGGATTGGGGTCTTAAGTTTGGGATTCCCTGGGGATTTGAAGATTCTGTGACTTCGGTAGGGGAAGTCCTGGGAATTAGAAATTTGGGGTCTTCTAGAGATTGTAGGGCTTAGAGGGATGGAGAATTGGGGATATATATAATATATATTCTCTCTGGAATTTGAACTCCCCAGAGTTCTAGAATGGGGCCTCCAAATTTGGGGATTTCCCCCCCAAAGGGGGGAAAGTTATTACTTTAAAAAATAGAGAATTTTCTGGGAGCCTTGGCCAGCACAGAGACTGTGGGCCATGTTGGGGTGGTGGGGCTTCATACAAGGCACTGGGGGTCTCTCAGGGTACAGAGGGCAGGAAGACTTGCTGTCCTGGAATTCATGCTTCCAGGACGGTTTTGGTGTTTGTAAATTGGGGTGAGTGGGCCGGCTAAGTGGGTGTCTTGTTCAGGGGTGCGAACGGGGACTTAAGTGAATGGAGGGCATCTCTGATAAGGAGAGTAGAGGATAAGGGCTTTCTGGTGACCTTGGGGTCACGACATTTTGAGGAGACTGATGTTAAATGGGGATAGTGATGTGGCTGGCTATTCTGGAGGCATGACCTATGCTTAAGGAGAACTGGGGTGGGGGGTCTTCATTCATAGGACTCTAATCACTGGTAACTCAAGAGTGTCCAGTTGTGGAGAGGGTCAGCATCCTTTGGGTGAAGTGGAAAATGTTTATTGGGGGAAATCTGCTCTGAGGAGTCGGGGACAGGGACTAGCCTGAAGGTGCTACTCAGGGAATCTCTTTTGGGGTAACATGAGGTCTGTATTTGGGGAGTCGTCGTGGGAGATCTGTTAATAATGGGACCTCAGTAATCGAGGGCTGGCTAACGGGGTTTCTATTCTGGAGGCGTCACTGGGAATCTCTATCTTGGGGCGACTGGGGGGCTCCTTGTGTCAGGAAGATGCTAGAGGGGACTCTCTCTGTGTTAGGTATCCAGGGCCTCTAAGACTGCATCTCCGCCCTCAGCATCCAAGGGAACCAGCAGCAGAAGAGTAACCTGAAAGAGGAAGAACAGTCAGGCGGGTACAGGGGTGGGGCATCTGGCTCCCTCTCTCCACCTCTGTGCATGGCATCATTCTACCTCTGGCTGTGCCTGTTTAGGCTGGTGCGGTGCGTGTGCGTGTGTGGTGTGCGTGCGTGTGCATATGTGCATGCGTGCGTGCATGTGCATGTATGTGTGCATGTGCGCGCATATGCATGTGTGTATTGGTGTGCATGCGTGCGTGTGCATGTATGTGTGTGTGTGCGTGCGTGTGTACATGTGCGTGTGTTGGGGGAGAAGGGTTTCTGCTTCCTCAGCTGAAGTCTTCAGAAGTCAGGCAAGCCCTGCTTTCTAAAGATGCTCTCCTCCCCTCCTTTCTTCCTTCCCTCCCTCCCCCTTCATTGTTTTTGTGGGGCGGGGTCTCACTATACACCCCAAGCTGTTCTCAGACTGAGGGCAATCCTTCTGCCTCAGCCTCACTGTCCTGTACAAGACAAAGATGGCATACTCTGTCTGTTTTTTGGTTTTTTCAAGACAGGGTTTCTTTGTGAACCTTGGGTTGTCTTAGAACTTGCTCTGTGGACTAGGCTGGCTCTGCCCCCTAGTGCTGGGACTAAAGGTGTGCACCATCACTGCCTGGCTTTTTGCGGTTGGTTTTAGTTTTGTTTGTTTGTTTGTTTTTGGTTTTTGGACAGTCTTCTCTCTGTCTCCCTGTGTCCTGAAACTCATTTTGTAAACCAAGTTACAAGATGTCCTTGAACTCACAGAGATCCACCTGCCTCTTTCCCCTTTCCTTCTTTCTTGTTTTTAGAGTGGGTTTCATGAATGAGACAGTCTCACACCATGTAGGTCAGGAAGGCATGGAACCCTTTCCTGCCCGCTGGGTGCTGGGATTACAGCACGACCAACACATCCGCTCTACTAACAACTTAACTTCCATTTCCAACCCAAGGAGGGCCTTGCACACCAGAGCCAGTGGCCTTGCAGACATCTCTAACCTTCTCCTAGAAGGTTAGCCACGCACCTGGAGATAGAGTTCTCTGATGCAATGTCCTTTGGGGTCCGGACTGTCGTGAAGGTGCGTTTGGGCTGTGTCACTAGAGAAGAAGGCAAGGTCTCAAAGGAGGTGACAGTAAGTCACCTGTGTTATCGACAATCCCCGCCCCCCAACACACACATGCAGGCAGTCATATCTCTCCATGTCTCCAGACCTTGACTAGAGTCCTTCATCTTCAATATGCCCTTGAACCCCTTAGTATTTGACACTCCCCCCCCCATTAGTTACCCACGCCTCCAATACTCCCATGGGATCCCTCTCCCCATGCCTGCTTAAACCCTTGTTTTTGTTAGTCAGATTGGATTTCATTTATTTTAAATAGTCTCATTATGTAGTTGAGGTTGGTCTAAAATTTGCAATCCTTCCACCTCAACTCCAGGATAGTTGGTATTACAGATTTTTAAAACTTTTTGTGTGTATGGGTGTTCTGCCTGCATGTATGTCTGTGTGAGGGTGTCAGATGCCCTGAAACTGGAGTTACAGACAATTGTGAGCTGCCATGTGGGTGCTGAGACTTGAACTCTGGTCCTTTGGAAGAATTGCCGGTGCCCTTAACCACTGAGCTATCTCTCTAGCCCCACAGATGGTTTTTGTTTTTTCAGTGTTTTGGATTGAACCCAGGGCCTTATGCACCTTGAGCTATGCTCCATCCCCAGCCTCTCACTGGGGGATTCTAGGCAGGGGCTCTACCACTGAGCCACGCCCCCAGCCCTCACTGGGGGATTCTAGGCAGGGGCTCTACCACTGAGCCACACCCACAGCTCCTCACTGGGGGATTCTAGGCAGGGGCTCTACCACTGAGCCACGCCCCCAGCCCCTCACTGGGGGATTCTAGGCAGGGGCTCTACCACTGAGCCACGCCCCCAGCCCCTCACTGGGGGATTCTAGGCAGGGGCTCTACCACTGAATCACACCTCCAGCCTCTCACTGGGGGATTCTAGGCAGGGGCTCTACCACTGAGCCACACCTCCAGCCCCTCACTGGGGGATTCTAGGCAGGGGCTCTACCAGTGCACCACGCTCCCAGTCCATCACTGGGGGATTCTAGGCAGGGGCTCTACCACTGAGCCACGCCCCCAGCCTCTCACTGGGGGATTCTAGGCAGGGCTCTACCACTGAGCCACGCCCCAGCCTCTCACTGGGGGATTCTAGGCAGGGGCTCTACCACTGAGCCACACCCCAGCCCCTCACTGGGGGATTCTAGGCAGGGGCTCTACCACTGAGCCACGCCCCCAGCTCCTCACTGGGGGATTCTAGGCAGGGGCTCTACCACTGAGCCATGCCCCCAGCCCCTCACTGGGGGATTCTAGGCAGGGGCTCTACCACTGAGCCACGCCCCCAGCCCCTCATTGGGGGATGCTAGGCAGGGGCTCTACCAGTGAGCCACGCCCCCAGCCCCTCCCTGGGGGATTCTAGGCAGGGGCTCTACCACTGAGCCACACCTCCAGCCCCTCACTGGGGGACTCTAGGCAGGGGCTCTACCAGTGCACCACGCTCCCAGTCCATCACTGGGGGATTCTAGGCAGGGGCTCTACCACTGAGCCATACCCCCAGCCCCTCACTGGGGGATTCTAGGTAAGTGATCTACAAATAAACTATATTCCAAACCCTCATACCCTTGTTAACTTCCCCATATCTACAGTACCTATCTTTCTTGAGGACCTATCTCATATTTTTCTGGGCCTCATGTATCAGATTAAATGCCAGAGATTGTCACTAACATAGAGCTGAGACCCTAGAACCTTTCTCCTATCCTAATACCCACACTCCTTCCTGCATCCTAACCCCCAACTCACTTGTCACTTGATGCACTTTTTTGGCTCCAACACTGTCTCCGGGGGGATCAGTGGATCCACCAATCCTGGGAAGACACATAGAACATTCAGAACCATGAAGGGCTAGGAGCTGGATGAGCCCCGGGGGCCCAAAGGAAATAGGTACAGTACAACAACCAACCATGTTGTGCCAGTCCAAAAGGACCATCTAAGGGGAGACATGGGCTCTAGGTGGCTTCCTGAGCCACATACACTCAGTCATATCTCTCCGTGTCTCCAGACCTTGACTAGATTCCTTCATCTTCAATATGCCCTTGAACCTCTTATTAGTCCACCCCCAGCCTCTCACTGGGGGACTCTAGGCAGGGGCTCTACCACTGAGCCACGCCCCCAGCCCCTCACTGGGGGATTCTAGGCAGGGGCTCTACCACTGAGCCACGCCCCCAGCCCCTCACTGGGGGATTCTAGGCAGGGGCTCTACCACTGAGCCACGCCCCCAGCCCCTCATTGGGGGATTCTAGGCAGGGGCTCTACCACTGAGCCACGCCCCCAGCCCCTCACTGGGGATTCTAGGCAGGGGCTCTACCAGTGAGCCACGCCCCCAGCCCCTCCCTGGGGGATTCTAGGCAGGGGCTCTACACTGAGCCACGCCCCCTGCCCCTCACTGGGGGATTCTAGGCAGGGGCTCTACACTGAGCCAAGCCCCCAGCCTCTCACAGGGGGATTCTAGGCAGCGGGTCTACCCCTGAGCCATACTCCCAGTGGCTCACCTCTGGATACGAGATGCTGGTGCAAAGACGCCATGCTTCGGGGCACAGGTAAAGTACCGGACGCCGAACACAGAGCCATCGTGTTTGCCTGTGGGCTGGTCCAGCTCAATGCCATACCAGTAACCTGTAACAAGGGTGTTGCCGGGAGGCCTCAACCTCAGTGCTAAGGATGCAACCCCGGGCTGCATGCATCTGAGCCACATCCCGGCCCAGAGCCCACCCTCACCTGGAGCGAAGTCAGTCTTCCCATAGAAGCGCACGATCCCCTGCTTCTGGCCTGCCACAAGGACTTGGTCTCCAACTTCAGCTTTGGCCCCTTCACGCTGCTGCAGGCTGCCCAGAGATGGGGAAGATGGGGACTTCTTCTTCCCTGGGAATGAAAGGTAAAGATATGGAGACCAAAGGAAAAAATGGAGGCGGAAGTCAGGAGCCCCAAAATTTCCCTTCGATAATGCAGGGAAGTTAGTTGGAGGCATGGCTCAGGAGTAAAGTACTTGCTTAGCATATATTTGAATCCTGAATATAAAATCCCTAACATGACCAGACAGAAAAAGAAAAGAACTGAAGGTAGTGTGAGGGACTATAGTCCCAGGGCTCAGGAGACTTAGGCAAGATCACTTGAGCTAAGGTGGCTTTTTTGCTTTTGCTTTCTTTTTTTTTTTTTTTTTTTTTTTTGTTTTTTCGAGACAGGGTTTCTCTGTGTAGCCCTGGCTGTCCTGGAACTCGCTCTGTAGACCAGGCTGGCCTCGAACTCAGAAATCCACCTGCCTCTGCCTCCCAAGTGCTGGGATTAAAGGCGTGCGCCACCACCGCCCGGCTTGCTTTTGTTTTCTGAGACAGGGTTTGTGTGGCCCTAGAACTCGCTCTCTAGACCAGGCTGGCCTCAAACCCACAGAGTTTCACCTGCTTCTGCTTCCCTAGTGCTGGGATTAAAGGTGTGTGCCACCATGGCCCAGCAAGCCAAGGTGTTCACGATCAGCCTGTGCAACCCGGTGGGACCTCATCTAGAAAATAAGTAGGGCTGCGCTCAGCTCAACTTTGAGAACCTGAGTTTAGATCCCCAGCATCCAAGTGAAAAGCCAGGTGCAGTCGCAAGCACCAAGAGGGGGGACACAGGCCGGAGCCTGTGTGCTGGCCAGTCTAGCCAAATATATGATCTTATGTCCAATGAAAGATTCTGTCTCACAAAAATTAAGTGGAAGCCAGCCGGGCAGTGGTGGCGAACGCTTTTCATCCCAGCACTCAGGAGGCAGAGGCAGGTGGGGCTCCACACGAGCCGGCATATATTTATGAGAGCATCTGCCAACACCTGCCCATACATGGACACATACATCAGAGAGGGGGTAGTGGAAAGATAAGGTTGCATTTTAGTCTGAGAGTATCTCTATTCATAAATGCCAGAAACTTTTGAAACAGTAACCCCTAGAGATGGATTCTTCCCTAAAATTGGGAGAGGTCTTGGGGCCTGAGAGTAAACTAAGTCTCAGGAGGCCGGGAATCACAAAAGTCATTCTAAAAGCTGTTTTGGGCAAGTGGTGAGTCAGGAGAAACCAAGTCACTGAAGTAGGGAGTCAGCTTATTCTCTGCAGCTGAAATTGAGGAAAAATAGAACCACAGAAACTAAGCCACCCACATGCTGTCCCCAAAGCTGACTCTTCCCACTCATTTGACTCCACATTTCTGACCTTTGTGCTCCCTTCGGCCCTTGCCAGTAACTCGGGAGAAGTCCATCCGGGGAGTCCGGGGCGTGGAAGTAACAGATGAAGGGGGTGCGTCTACTGCCTTGGAGACCTTGGACACAGATGCAAAGAGACCTGGAGAGGAGGAGGCAGAGACTGGGTTTAGCATTGCCCAAGCCGAGACCCTTGGTCTTTGCTGTGTCTCCACCCCCATCCCCTTTCCCCAGACAGCAGCATCAGAACTGAGCGTACCCCCATCCCACTGGCCTGGGCCCCAGTTAGAGACTGACCTTGCTTGGGGGGGCAGATGAAGTACCGGACACCCCCAACGCTGCCGTCGTTCTTGCCTTCCGGCTCATCTAGCTCCACGCCTACCCACTGGCCGCTGGCGAACTCAGTGGTCCCACAGAACCTCAGCGTGCCCGTCTGGGGAGACAAGGATGACATGGTTTGGACAGGGGCCTTGGAGACCATGGTGGACCGCTGACGGGCAGTATGGCAGAATGAATGCAGGAACCAGGTTCAAATCTCAGCTCTGGCCCTTATTGGCTATGTGACTACGTAGGTCTCTTTATCCCTCAGCTTCCTCATCCACCAAATGGGAAGAATGATTGCATCCACTTAATAAAGATATTAAGGGGACTGGGATATAGAACTCAATGGTAGAGTGCTTGCTACTATGCATAAGGCCCTGGGCTCCATCGCCATAAGCAAAAAGATTGCCTCAGATCTGTCTTACCTACTGCAGTGAATAGTCACAGCCTCAGGTGACATACAACTAAAAATTTGATGCCAGCTCTGGTGACTCATGTCTGCAACCCCAACACTTTAGATGCTGAGGTGAAAGAACTGCAGGAAGATTGAGGCCAACCTTGATCACATAGCAAGTTCCAGTCCAGCCTAGGCTACAGAGTGAGGCCCTGTCTCAGTTAATTTGTGTGTCCCCCTCCACCCGCCTTGAGCTAGGCCTGGACCTCTTCCTGCCTTAGTCTTCCCCGGTGCTGGGATTCAGGCACGGGGCATCACAGCTGGCTTAAGAGTAGGAGACGTAACAGTTTTTTAAGACACATAAAGATGCCAAAGACATGGCTCAGTGGTTAAGAGCACTTGATGTTAAGATGGCAGAAGTTTGGTTCCCAGCACCCATGCCAGAAGGCTTACAACCACCTGTGACTATAACTCCAGGGATCCAATGCCCTCTTCTGGACTCCTGGGGTACTGCACTGCTGTGCACACATTTTAAAAACACATCTATACACATTTTTTTCTTTTTTTAAATACTTAGCTGCAGAGAATTCTCAGTGACTGTGGTCACTATAATCCTGTGAGGCCTCCCGATTTTAACACACCTTGGATTTGTCTTTTTTGAATCAGGGTTTCGAGTAGCCCAGGCTGGCCTTGGACTTCTGACTTCCCTGCTTCTGCTTCCTGGCGGCTAGGAATGTGCCACCACACACAGCCATTCATTTTTTTTCTCTGCAGTGCTCATGCATGCCCAGCATGCATAAGCTACTTTAGCTCTCACTCCTAGCCATGAGTTCTTTGTCTATAGGACAGGCTAATTAAACCTGGAGACGCGGCTCAGAGACAGAGCGCTTGCCTAGTATACATGAAACACTCGTTCTATCTCCGGCACAATAGACAGGCAGAGGGACAGAGATAGCCTGTTAACTGTTCTATGTGGGGATGGGGAAGTGCTCGGCACACAAAGAACAGTTAGCATATATCAGGCTCTCTTCTAAAGGCCTCAAACGTTCTGACACCCCCCACCACCACCCAATCTGCCTGAGGTGGGCACGATCATCTCATTTACAGGTGGGGAAACTGAGAGATAGAGGAGCATCACTATCCCAGGACCTACTCCCGGTGTGTGACAAAGCTGAACTGAACGTGGACAAGCTACTCAGCCTGAGCTGGTTGTTGCTTTGATGGTGTTGGGATCCCATGACTAAGGACAAAAAGCGAGCCTCTGGGATATAAAATGGGAAGAGTCAGCCCATATCTTCAAACTGTCCAGTGAGTTACAGGATGTTTTCTGGATGGGCCACAGTGAGCTCTTTGAAAATGTTATCAGTCAGGCTGGAGAGATGGCTCAGCAGGTAAGAGTACCGACTGCTCTTCCAAAGGTCACGAGTTCAAATCCCAGCACCCACATGGTGGCTCACAACCATCCATAAAGAGATCTGACGCTGTCTTCTGGTGTCTGAAGACAGCTACAGTGTACTTACATATAATAAATAGATCTTTAAAAAAAAATGTTATCAGTCAGCCATGATGGCGCACACCTTTAGTCCTAGGACCAGGAAAGCAAAAACAGGTAATTCCTGACCAGCCAAGGCTACCTATACAGTGAGACTCTTGTCTCAATAGAATAAAATAAATTATTACCAGGTGTTGCTCATACACGCCTATAATCCCAGCACTTGGAAGGCAGAGACACATCAGTCTCTAAGTTTGAGGCCAGCCTGGTCTATGTAGAGAGATCACATCTCAAAAACAAAACAAAACAAAACCAAAAACCACCATGACTAGTAGTAATGTCAGTACTATTAGAGTGTGTGTGCACATGCCTGTATGTATGCACATGTGAATGTGTGTATGGGGGGATGCTAGTGCCGTGGTACATGTGTGTGAGTTAGAAGTGTGCTTCTTTGAATAAGTTCTCCTACTGTATAAGAATTCTGGTGTTTGAACTCAGGTTGCCACACCTGCCTGCCAAGTACCTTTACCTCTGGGACATCTCATGGCCCCAAGAGATTTTGGTTAGGAAACAAAACACCACTTGCACTGTTTCTCGCTGAACAACGAACCAAAATCCCACTTCCTACAAGAGGTCTGCAGGTCTGGTGTGATCCAGCCCCTTCCCATCTCTCTAGCTCCCCTCCTGTCCCAGAATTCCTCTGCTTTCACACTGTTCCTTCCTATCAGCAGTCAGACCCATGGGAGCTACTTCCTCAGCTTGAACATCACCTCCTCAGGGAAGACTTCTCAGAACACTCCAGCTAAAACCTCTCCTGCCTCCAGCCAGGGTCCGTTTCCTAAATCCAGGCACCAAATGTTTGTCACAGTCCTTGCCGCCACTGGGAATGACCAGAGCTACAGCAGTACTTTACTGTCTACTCCATTCTCAGCAGAACTCCACGAACAGACCTGGGGGCTGACATGACCCTCTGTTCTAAAGAACAAATGGGCCTCGCACAAAGGACACCCGGCAAGGGAATGAAAGCTGAGGGGCACAAAGGAAACACACTTTCTCTGTCTCTTCCCCAGCCCTGCCTCTGCTTGCTTTAACTCAAGACACTTCCTGCTTCTCTTCTCCTGGGTCACTTAGCTTCCACCCTGAGGCCCTCTGGCCTGTAACATCCCAGTGAAAGCCCTGACTTTGCACCCGAGGGTAAAGAGGGTCACAGGCCTTTCAGGAGAGCCACGGTATGCAGAGAGCTATGCTAATCTAATCGCTGTCGCAGCCATGAGCTGTGACTGTCGGGGACGGGTCTGTCAGAGCTCAGCACAGGGTATTTATGTCGTACAAATGGAGTGTGTTGATAACGTCTTCTCGGAGAAATGAAGTACAGTGTGACTGTCAGGGAGTCTGTCTGCAGCCCATGCACCCAGCTCCCCACTCCTCACCCCAGCCCCTGACCTTCTGGCCATCGAGGAGTACTCGGTCTCCTAGGCGCAGGCCCAGTGCGCTAAGCATGAGATTGCCTGGGACGTTGTCGTAGTTGGGTAGTGTGACTTTGGGAAGGGTGCAGGACAGTGGCACGGCCTCTTCTAGCAGTGTCCGCAGTTCCTTGGCCACCAGGGCTGCCTCTGCCTTGTCAAGGGACATGTCCATGGGGTCTGGGACCACTTCCGCTGGTACCTGTCCCTTTCGGTTCTGTGGATCAAAGAGAACACAAGAAATAGGGACTGACTGGGACAAGCCAGACCCCTTCGGAGATCACACCTCAGACCCCCCAGATTGGGTAAAGCGGGAGTTATGCTAGGTTACACCCTAAGCCGATATGGGAATAGGAGGAAATGGAGGGTAAAGATGTGGATGTGACCTGGGTACAGTGGTGCATGTTGGCCAAGTACACAGAGGGAGTTCCAGGCCAGCCAGGGCTGCATAGTGGACCCTCATCTCAAAAAAAAAAAAATCGAGGCAGACAGTGGTGGTACACTCCTAGTTCCAGCACTAGGGAGGCAGAAGCAGAGGCAGGCAGATCTCTGAGGGTTTGAGGCCAGCCTGGTCTACACAGAGAATTTCAGAACAGCCAGAGCTATGTACATAGTGAGACCCCCCATCTCAAAACCAAACAAAATCAAACAATAAAAAAAGACAGAGACTCAAAGTCAACCTTCAAGACGCTAGGCTGGAGCCTTTTACATCACTGATCCTGGTCACCCAGGACTGAAAGAACACACTCCTCATAGCACAACCTGGCCAATTCTTTTGATCTCTTTACCTCAGACTCCCCACCATAAAAGGTGGCTTATAGTAATTAGAAGTGACCTGTTGCATAATGAACACTACATGAATCTCAGGTGTGATTTCATTTGTTAAACGTGCAGAGGTTTCCTAATGTTTTAGGAGTGGGCTTCATCCTCTCTCTGCGGAGGTCTGCTGAAGGGAAGAGGCAGGCAGGGGAAGAGATAAAGGGGTGGGTGGCATACCCTCAGTGCTGGGTTGGCACCATGCTCCAGTAAACATTTGGCGGCGCCCAGGCACAGATTCGAGGCAGCGATGTGCAGAGCTGAGCCGTGGTTGAAGTCACTGCAGGTGGAGTTCACCACTGGGAAGTGGGCAGGTGAGGGAAGGGTAAGAGTGAGTGACTGTCTGCAACATCTGCACGGAGCCTCACCCCTGCAAAGGGCTCCTGGTCTCTAAGCATCTTGTCTAACCTGCTCTTCTATCCTGTATATGATCCCATTACCACATACCCCCCTCCAACACCCCAGACTCCCGTCATCCTGCGCGCAACTGCGCGCGCATGTCTATCTATCCCTTGTTTCCTGTTTGAATCCCAGCACCCTTCAAGGTTAGGCCTCAGTCCTTTATCCTTTCATCTTGGGTTTCTTTTCCCCTTTAACCCGGTGGATGGTGGCTCCCACACTCTCAAAACCCTGGGCACCCTCTTCCAAGAAACTCCACCCCTCATCCAGGCCCCTCCCCATCCCAGCAAGGCTCCGCCTCCTCACCCCTGGGCCTCGCCCCCTTCAGCAGCACGCGCACAAGGTCTGGCACATCGAAATAGGCGGCATAGTGAAGCGCGTTCATGTTGGTCCAGCGGCTGCGCAGGGTCACATCTGCGCCTAGCGCCAGCAGCTGCTGTGAGAGACGCACAGCGGCCGCAGGGTCTCCTGCAAAGGGCCAGAGTCAGCTTGGAGGCCATTTTCCAGTATAAGTGCTCAACACAACCAGTGGGACCCTGGTGTCGCATTTTGGGGTCTTGGTTAACAGTCTCCAGATGTGCTTTTAGGGCTTGAGTCCTCAGTGGTTTTGAGGGTATCAGGGCTGGGGAGCCTAGGTTTTGGGGTCTGAGCTCTTACCAACTCCATGGGCCCCAGCCTTGCACGCATAATGGAGCAGTGTCATATCTGTGAGGCCGTCACGATCATTCACATGGCAGCCACGACGCAGAATCTGTGAGCACCAGATAATAATATAGGATCACCCAAACATGGGGAACCATGTCTCCTCCCTCCCCAGCCTTCCGAAGTGCTCCTACCTCATTGCCAATGACATCTATCTTGTGCTGGACTTGGGGAACCCACTGGCGTACAATGGCGAACAGCTCTGGGATGGTGGTCTTCGGGTCAAACAGAATTTCCTGGCATGCAGGGTCATTGGGATCGAAGAAGGTAAAAGCTGGAGAAAGAAGTCCAGGCTCACCCACGGCAAGCTGCCTCCCCTTTGCACCACGAGGGAAGGAGACTATACCACACTGCCTTTCAAGAGTCTTGAATACATGGTTTGACGTGGTGACACGTGGACCACCGTCAACCCACAGGTGTTTTCTGGAAAACCAGCAGGCTTCAACATAAGGAGGACACTAAATGAAAAGCATATAGATCCCCAGTGTCTTAAGAAATTGAACGGGGGCTAGAGAGATGGCTCAGCGGTCAAGAACACTGACAGCTCTTCCAGAGGTCCTGAGTTCAAATCCCAGCAACCGCATGGTGGCTCACAACCATCTGTAATGGGATCTGATGCCCTCTTCTGGTGTGTCTGAGGATACCAACAGTAGATTCATATACATAAAATAAATAAATCTTATAAAAAAAAAGGGAGAAATCGGACAATTGGGTAATTCCACCCTTTGAATGAGAGTAGTTGCAGGTTCAGCACCTTTCTAGCTGCACATTTGAGAGTCCTGCTAAGGCTCTGGGCCCCAGTTACCAGGTCAGACTCCAGGCATAGTGTGCTGGGTGTGGTAGCACACACCTGTCATCTCAGCTCTTGGGAATTTGAGGCTACCATGGACTGACTGACTACATGGAGAAGTTCACACATCAGCCTGATCTACACAGCAAGACCCTCTCTCCACAATGTAGCTTCTGGAGATGTAGCTCAGCAGTAGACGCTGGCTTAGAATGCACAAGGCCCTGAATTCAGTCATCAGCACCTTGTGTGTATGCATGTGCACACGAACACGCACACACATGCACACACACACACACACACACACACACACACACACACACACAAATAGAATGGACACAGCCTAGTCAAATTCCAAGAAGAGGTAAGTTTTTCTTTTTAATTTTCCTCTAAAGAGCCTGGCCAGACATGAAGCACACGAGAGATGGAAGCAGCTGGAGCTCTGTGAGTTCTAAGACAGCCTGGTCTAATAAAGGAGTCCTAGGCCACCACCTAGGGCTACACAATGAGGCCCTGTCTCAAATACATAAATATGCCAGAAATCTTTTGCGTTTTTGTTATTGTTGTTTGTTTTTTTAAGAAACTCAAACGTTTCTTTAAAAAGTTCTGGAGGCTGAGGAGATGACATAGTGGTTCAAGTCACATGCTGCTCTCTCTCACTGAGGATTTAAGCTCAGTCCCCAGCGCCTTCCTCCCATAGCTTACAACTGCCTATAAGTCCTGTTCTAGGGTGATCTGACACCTCTGGGCTTCTCAAGCACCTGTCTTCACGTGTATGCACCCCCACGCACACGCAGATGCACATGAATACACATCATTAAAAATAATAACAAAATAATCAATCTTTAAAAGCTTAAGCTCTGTGCGGCATCTATAAAACGGAGCCGTGAACAGAGGCTCTGTCCGATCCCAGGCCAGCCAGGGCAGTGCTTGAAGGCATGTCTGTTTCTTGAATGGGATGCTGATGAGTGCTGCACTGGGTGACCCTCCACAGGGGCCTCGGCATGTGCTCCATGGACGGGTAAGTGAAGACTGGACCCCACACATCCCGAGAAGTGACTGTGGACAGTGAGTCAGGAGTGTCTCCCCATCCACTAACGTCACAGCCTTTCCTGACTCGGAACCTTTCTCTGGCTCTCATTCGGTACACAGCCCTGGCCACAGGCCTCCCCGTGGCGTACAAGGCTCCAGACAATCTGCTCCCCTTTATCTTCTGCACCTTCCCTCTCCCTTAGGCCCCTTCAGCACACTGACCTTCTGTCCCTCCAATGTGCCAAGCGGATTCCGGCCTCTCTGCACGGCTGTTGGCCAGTGTCCTCCCTCAGGCTTTCATAATGCTTTGCAAATCCAAATCCACAGAGAGGCCTCCTCACACCACCCAGTCTAAACCGGCAGCCCTGGTCTCCTGTCCAAGCTGCCTGTTATGTCTTGGTGTAGCACAAACCCCAAAAAATGGTACATATATTCCTTCCCCAGTGTTCCTTCCTCTACTCTTCTCTCTCCCTTACCCTCTCTCTCCTTCCCTTTCTCCTCCTAGTCCACTCCCTGCTGAGGACAGAATCCAAGGCTTTGAGCTAAGCAAGCTGAACCACACCCCAAGTTTCTCTCCTCTCTTGTCTCTCTTCCAGTCTCCGTTGTCACCTTCACTGTAAAGACTTCATGCACACATGTGTTTCTGTCCCACCTTCCTTATGCCTCCATCTTTGCAGTGGGGTGTGCCTACATCATGCCTGCTTCACGCTACACTGCCATGCAGGAAAAGCCTCGTGGATTTCTTTTTTTTTTTTAAAGACTTATTTTATTTATTATATGTAAGTACACTGTAGCTGTCTTCAAACACCCCAGAAGAGGGTGTCAGATCTCATTACAGATGGTTGGGAGCCACCATGTGGTTGCTGGGATTTGAACTCAGGACCTCTGGAAGAGCAGTCGGTGCTCTTAACCACTGAGCCATCTCTCCAGCCCCGTGGATTTCTTCAGAAGGAATACATGAACGGAACAAACAAACGCCACCTTTGGCTTTCTCCCTGAATAAGCCACACGTCCAGAACCTTTGTTCTACAAGCAGGACTATTCCCAGGGCCTGGCCTAGATTCTGTGACTTCCAGCCAGATCCAGTTTGCTAGGGTGAATCCTCCCACTGTACCCCAAACTCCCAGGTGATACTGTTGTGTATGGCTCTGTGTACACACATATGGAGAGTGTGCACTGTGGGGAACAGAGGTTGATGTCACTGGGTGTCTACCTCTGTTGGTCACCTTAGTGTTAAGACAGGGACAGCTCTAGGCATCCTCCTGTCTCTGACTCCCCAGAACTGGGATTATAGATGCCAGCAGCCAATGCTTAGCCTTTTATGTGTGTATTGGGGATCTCAATACAAGGATATGCTTTTTATTTTTCTAACTAGACTAAAATGTGTCCCTCTGATCGATCTCTGGTAGGTGACATGTCCACAGGCAATTGATCCCTCCTGCCCCATCCCCCAACTCTCTGAACCTAGCACTAGTTTCTGAATCTCACAGCCCCTGGGAATTGCCAGCCAACACCTTCTCTGGAGAGGTCCTCAAACCTCTCTTCCATATCCAGCCTGGGCTGAGCTCCTTCTCTCTCTAATCAGAAGCCAGAAAGAGTTTTCAAGGCGGTCAATCAAGAGCCAGTGAGATGGCTCTGCTGGTAAAGGCTTTTCACCAAGCCCAGCGACCCAACTTCGATCCCTGGGACTCACAGGGCAAAAGGAGAGAAAGAGCTACAGAAATGTGTCATCTGACTGGCACACAGATGCTGCGGCATGCACGTGCAAGCACACACAAAATCAACTAAAACGTAATTAACGAGGCTGCCCTACTCTATTTTTAGGTTACACACATGCACACACCATTCTCTCCTTTTCACACTCCGAATACAGGGAAAGCCTGTGGTGTGACCTGGAAGTCCCTCCCAGACCTGTCCTCATTTTGATTATTCCCTAAATGCATCTTTGTGGTCTCGGCATTCCGAACACATTTCTGCCTCTGGGCCTTTGCACACACTCTTCTACAACTGGAGCTATTGCTCCAAGGTATTGTTGCTTACAGCTGCTTCCTCCTGGTGCTTCTGGCCTCAGCCTGCAATGCACCTAATTAGAACGAGCCAGCAACTACCCGTGTATCGCGCTGGAAGTCTCTGCCTTTTGATACTTTGACAGCACACACTCCACTGTGCACTCAGAAGGTAGTGTGTCCCTTCACTTGCTGGGTCTCTCTGAGAGCAAGGCTCATGGCTGGATCCGCCCTCCACGAATGAAGAGACTCTGCTTCCCCGGTTACTCTCAGCTCCTTCCTCACACCCTTCCACCTCAGACCCTTGACTCCTGTGTTTAATTCTCCTGCAGCCTCCTCCTCCCCGCTCCGGCCTGGGTTTCCCCCACATGCTACCTCTTAAGGGGTACCAAGTCTTTAAAAGCTCTTGCAGCATTCTGTGCTTGATAAAATCAATCTCATTGTCTCCTGTAATCTCATATTTAGCCTCACTGGTGGGGCTGCGATTGGGGAGTTCTCTCAGCAAAACCTTAGGAAAGCCTTGCTCTGTGCTGTAGCGCCAGTTCCTAGCATAAAGTTAGGCTCGCAGTAGCTTCCAGACAGTGTTTGTTGAATGACTAAACGACTGAATTGATATGTCATGAATGGAGGACTAGAATTTTTCCAACCCCCCCTTTCTCTAACAGATGAATGTAATTAACGAAGGGGAGCGGTCTAAAGGGCTCATCAACTAAGACTCCCGTGGACCAGCTTCAGCATGCCTGTCCCCATCATCACCATCAACACAGCTCAGCCAAGCCACCCACCATCACCTAAAACTCCAGACCAGATTCTAGGGTGGGGACAGTGGTTACCGTAGTCTTTGGGGAGCGGAGCAGGTGCTGAGGGGTGCACAACTGGCTTCTGCCGGCGCTCCTGGGTGGGGCTGGGGGCTTCTGGGACCGGTTCATCTTCCTCCTCCTCCTCTTCTTCCTCTCCTCGGGGCGGAGGGGCCATTGGGGCAGGATCCGTCTTAGTCATGGTCCTCCGTAGCCTTTGGGGACCGGTGCAAAGTTCGGGGGGTGGGGGGTGGTTGGAGGCAAATCCTTAAGATAGAGGTCAGCTAGAGAGGGCTCCCCACAGCGCAGGGGTCCAAGCCCCACAGAAGCTCCAAGAGCCACGGGAGGCCCCCTAGTCCCTAGCTCTGGATTTGGGCAACCAAAGGGATCCCCGTTACTCATTAGAAGGCCCAGGGATATGGGCCCCAATGCCTGCCACTTCCCTCAGGCCCAGCCTCCCATTCTTCTCTTCGGGTGCCAGGCCCCTGGGTCTCGGCCGCCCCCTCCCGGGGTTTGTTTATCTAGGGATGCAGGATGCTTCGCCCCTCCCCTTCTTCCCAGCCTCCCATCTTACCTCGGATGGCGCGGTCTGGAGAGCAAGGCTGAGACTGAAGAGAGAGTGCAGGAGTAACGGGGTGTCAGCGTCGGGGGACGAGATGGGGGACAAGAGGGAGACAGAGAGAAGGGGACGAGGCCCAGACGCTGGCGGGGGTTGGGGATGGAGAAGGAGGGGCGCTGGCGGAGCATGCGCAGTGGCAAGAGGCGGGGGAGGAGATGCTAGGAGACAGAGCTTTGAGGCAGACGCTGGAGGCAGCGGGAAGGGTCTAGACACTCAGGATCTCCAGAGGAAGGGGAGACAGTCCCCTGGAAGGATGTGACAAGCATAGAGTTGGAACAGGATGAGGTGGAGAGGAGGACTAAAAAGACATGGCTGGGAACGGGCGTTTTCCTCCACTTAGCAAACTAGGTTGTATTGAGCAGTGGTGAATCTGGTACTGTGTCAGTTCTTTGTAAATCTCAGTCCTAACTCCTTCTATGCTTGTCCCACATAAGGGGAGGGCCACATCTTCCTCTTCACTCTTACCCTCATCACTCAGGACAGAAAGGTTAGCCACCTGCTCAAGGGTGGTGGTGCTTGAACCAAGCGTCATGGTTGTGGTAGTGTAGTTGGTCTCTAGGTGCCATCTCTATTGCTTCTAGCTCAGTGCCACCTCAACCTCACACCTGGCTGGCCTTACCTGCTACATCCCAAATCACCCTGGCTCGGGCCTTCCACCTCTTCCTTCTAACGGGCAGACTGGGAACTCCCTCTTTGAGATAGTTCCAGAATTTTATCTTCCCTCTCCTTCCTCTCCCAACCTTCATCCAGGTTCATATTCCTCCCTGGCCTGGACTAGAGCCGCATCCTCCTTTATTCTCTGTCCTCAGTGTTGGTATGAGGACCTCTGAAACCTGACATCACTTAGGCGACATATTTCCAGAATCCACTTGGCTCACCTCCCACCTTTACCTGTGAGTACTCACCATCCATATATAAAGAAAGGCCCCTCTGATCTCTCTCTTTCTCTCTTCCCCCTCTTCTCTTTCTGCCTTTCCTCTCTCAATAAACCTCATGTGGAACTGTTTGGCCTGGTGTGGTCTTTCTGGAGCCACCTGACGGTCACAGCACTCAGCCTGACTGAACTGGTGCCCTATTAACAAGCTCCACATCCGGACCTTCCTGGACTCAGACACATTTGCTTGCCTGACACCAACCCCAGCAATAGCCAGTGTTAGTAGGTGTGGCACAAGCCTACAACCCTGGCACTCAGGAGGCCGAACAGGAAGGCTTTCGATGCAGAGCCAACCTGGGCAACATAGCAAGAACCAATCACAGTCCCTTCTTCCTCCTCCTCCTCCTCCTCCTCCTCCTCCATCACCACTACCAATACCCACAGACAAAGACACATAAACACACACTCTCCAGTGTGGTTCACCATAACCCATAATGGCATTACATGAACTTGCCTGTCACCTCTCCATCTCCACCTTCTCTTAGGATCCATTAGTTCACTTCACTACATCTGTACCCCATCCTCACTGTCCCTTCTGCCTAGGAACTCTTCCCACGGACACCCGGATGGTTCCCTCCCTTCCCTCTTAGTATTTTACCTATAAGTGCCTTTTCAGTGACATCTTTGCTCTTTATAAAAATTGTACCCACCCCCTTAGGTGTTCTCTAGGGCAATCCAGCCTTCCTAACTGTGAAGACGCAGAGGGTAGGGGCTCTGTAGAGTTCTTACACCGGCCCAAGTACCCTCCAGACAGGCTGCCACACACACACTGCTGTCAACCACCTTCTTCAGACTTTATTGGTTTGGAGTGATCTGGTTTATTAGTTTACTAGATCACCTTCCACTCAAGCAGACATGAACTCAAAGGCAGGGATAGTTTGGGGCTGTGTCACCCCACAGCAGGTGTTAGTAGGTCTTAGTACCTGCTCGTTTGTGACACAGTTGCACATAGCCTAAGCTAGCCTTGAACTTGCTGTCATCCTCCTGCCTCTGCCTTCCACTTGGTCGGATTACAGGCCTATTTTATTTGGCGGGTGCTGGATGGAACCCGGGAGGTGGGGTGGCTCTTATAGGCAAACCCTCTGCTGCAAGGCCACTCCTACACCCCCACAGGTACAGAAGGCTCTTTAAACACTGGACCCTGGTTTGAAGCAGAGACCCTGCAGGTAGAGCCAGTGTCCTGGATGCCAGTCCCAGAAACTCTCAGGCGACACAATGGACGTTCCTGTGCACAGGCCAGCAGGCTCTCCCAGTGCAGCTGCCACCACACTCACAGCTGTGCCTGGTACTGAACCTGTGAACTTGCTGTTGTAGCTCCCCAAGAGTAACCTCTAAACCGGCTTGTGGGTGCTGGTCAGGGACTCCAGGCCTTGGTCCTGTGGAAGCAAGTGGGAGGGACAGGGGGTGCTGCCTCAGGATCTCCCCTGAGATGGAGGTCCCAGAACCATGAAATAAACTGAGCCAGAGGCCGTGCTACTGGGCTCCAGGGGCACAGGCGAAACTTCCTGTCCAGGAGAAAATGGTAGTGCTGCAGGCTTCTTGGTGCTCCTGGTTCTTGGCTCTGGAAGACAAGATGTTGGGGAGGTGTTGGAGCTCAGAGCAATACTCCAGGGAGCATTCCTTTGGGTGATAAGGGTGGGGTCAGCTTCTACAGGGACCTCCCTTAGAGGGGAAGATTGAGGAACAGAATCAAAGAGGGGCTTGCCTTGGTGGGTGGGGAGCTGGAGTCCAGATTCTATGGCTATTTCCCTGATGGAGAAGGCTGGGATCAGCCTCTACAAGGGACCTTCTTACCTTGTCTGTTGATGCCATGGAGAAGGTGAAGGGTACCACATCAGGCCGCAGGTAGTGAATTCCCCATCGCCACTGGAAGCAGGAGGGTGTGGAATGCTCACCTGTTCAAGTACTGATAGCAGCTAGACACACAGTGCTCACAGCCAGGCCTACAGCCTGGGACCATCCTTCAGAGGGAACTTTTCTTTCTTTTTTTTTAAGATTAATTTTTATTTTTGTATGTGAGAACACTATAGCTGTCCTCAGACACACCAGAAGAGAGCATCGGGGGCTGGTGAGATGACTCAGCAGTTAAGAGCACTGACTGCTCTTCCGAAGGTCCCGGGTTCAAATACCAGCAACCACATGGTGGCTCACAACCATCCGTAATGATATAGGATGCCTTCTTCTGGTGTGTCTAAAGACAGCTATAGTGTACTTACATATAAAAATATTTTTGGTTGTGAGCCTAGCCTTTAATGGCTGAGCCATCTCTCCAGCCCAACGTATAATAATAATAAATAAATCTGAAGAAGAAGAAGAAGGAGAAGGAGGAGGAGGAGGAGGAGGAGGGCATGGGACCCCCCATTACAAATGGTTGCTGGGATTTGAACTCAGGTCCTCTCCCTGGAGAAGCAGTCAGTGCTCTTAACCGCTAAGCCATCTCTTTTGCCTCTTCAAGGGGAACTTGCAACATGGTGGAGTTGTTGGTAAGTGCCACAATTCCCTATACACCCTGACCTGAGGATATTCACTCAAGGACCCTGGGCATGGCTCCAAGTTCACACCTCACACCCAGGCTGGCTCTCTAATGCTCACATCCTATTTTGGGGCTCCATTATCAATTGTCTGCACCACTCCTCTCATCCCAACTTGATTCCATCTTCTTCCAGCTGGGTTCTACTGTGGGTTCCCATTGCCAGCCTCCAACTCTGTTCTTGTGCATGACTTTGAGGGAGGAGTTTATAAAATTGGATATATAGAATATCAGAGTCTGAAGCCAAGGGAAAACATTTCTTTCTTATCTATACAACAGGACTTCTTCCACAATATAACCCTGTGTGTATATGTGCATACATATGCATATATGCATCCAAGAAACATCCACCTACAGCTGGACATGGTGGAACACACTTATAAGCCCAGCATTAAGGAAACTGATTGTAAAGAGACACCATGACCAAGGCATTTAGACAACATTTAATTGGAGTTGGCTTACAAGCTCAGAGGTTCAGTCCATTGTCTTCAAGGTGGGAGCATGGCAGCATCCAGGCAGGCATGGTTCAGGCAGAGCTGAGAGTTCTACATCTTCATTTGCAGGCTGCTAGTGGAAGACTCATTTCCAGGGAGCTAGGTCAAGGGACTTAAGCCCACGCCCACAGTGACACACCTACTCCAACAAGGCCACACCTCCAAATAGTGCTACTCTCTGGGCCAAGCACATACAAACCATCATACTGAGGCAGGAGGATTACCAAGCATTTGAAACTAGCCTTCGCTAAACAATAAGATCTGCTCTTGTCTCCCCCACCAAAAGCCTAGGAATGTAGCTCATTTGATAGAGTATTACTTGGCCACCTTGAACAAATCCCAGGGTCCTCTCCATCACCATATACACTGGGTGTGGTGGTGCATGCTTGTAATCCCAGCACTGGAGCTGGGGATGGAGGCAGGAGAATCTGAAGTTCAATTTGAAGGTCAAAATTGGCTACATAGAAAGCCTAAGTCTCTGCCATTAAACAAACAAACAAACAAACAAAAGCCGGAGATACTCCAGTGAGTAGAATGGCTTCCCATCAAGCCTGATGACCTGAATTCAATCCCCCGAACCCTCACAGTGAATGTAGAGAAATCATTCCTGCAAGTTATCTTCCTATCTCCCCATGTATACCACACCCACATAGACAAATAAATGTAATAAAAAGTAAATCAAACATTAATCCAAATGCAAGATATAGACCCCCATGTGCAATAAATGATCCAAGGAAAACCCAATGTAAAACAACTGGAGAAAGAAGTAATAAACTATATCGGATAGCTATAAGAATTTGATTCAGTGGGGCTGGAGAGATGGCTCGATGGGTAACGTGCTTGCTGAGCAAGCATGAGAATCTGCTTTTGTTCCCCAGCACCTACTTAAAAGGGAATGGTGGAACATAGCTGAAACCCCAGTGCTGGGAAATGAGACAGATGGATCCATGGACCTTGCTTGACAGCCAGTGTCCCCCAAATGGTAAACTCTAGGTTCAGAGAGACCCTGTCTCAAAAAATTGGGCCTAGTGATGGAGTTCGGGGGGCATAATAGAAAAGAACTTTTTTTTTTTTGGTTTTTGAGACAGTGTTTCTCTGTGTAGCCCTGGCTGTCCTGGAACTCACTCTGTAGACCAGGCTGGCCTCTGCCTCCCAAGTGCTGGGATTAAAGGTGTGCACCACCACCGCCTGGCTTGAAAAGAACTTCTGATGTTGACCTCTAGCATCTGCACCTATGCACGCACGCGCGCTCGCACACACACACACACACACACACAAATTGAGAGAGAGAGAGAGAGAGATATCAATATTTCTAAGAACAGTTACTACATTGGTTTCTGTTTTTAAAACAACGTTAGGGTGGGTTTGGTGGTGCAAACCTGTGATCCTAGCACTTAGGAGGCAGAGGCAAGAGGACTGAGCATTCAGCCCCGTTTTCCACATGACTGAGTTCTGGCAGGTTCATCCTCTGGCGTTGCCACAAACTCTGAGGCATTAAATGTTTATCAGTAGAAATGGAGCAAGCTTGCTGCACAGCACTAGACCATTTACACAGGCACGCATCCACAAAGATCTTTACAAGGGTTCCCACTCTCATTTCTTTAATGTTTTTCTTCGACTTGATCAATTTTAAATATTACATAATGGCACATAGAAGAGAAATGACACCAGAAACAGAAAACTAGTGTGGCGGTGGTGCATACCTTTAACCTCAGCAGGCAGGAGCAGATTTCTCCGAGTTTGAGGTCAGCTTGCTTTATATAACAAGTTTCAGACCAGACCTGTCTTAATCCTGTCTTAACACAAGAAACAACAAACATAACTGCCTGGTGTGCGTGTGTGTGTGTGTGTGTGTGTGTGTGTGTGTGTGTGTGTGTGTGTGATGGGTATATGGAGTGATGGGGGGAGCACTTGCTGTTCTTGCAGAAGACTGGAATTCAGTCCCCAGAACCCACATCAGGTGGTTCACACCTGCCTGTATTGCCCTTTGTGGGTACATGCACACACATGGCATATACACACGGACACATACATACATTTTTAAAAAGTAATACTAAAATATCAAAGGGAAATAAGGATGTACATTCCGGTTTGCTTATATTTACACAAAGAAACCATAAGTAGCGGGGTGTGGTGACATATGGCTGTAATTCCAAAATGTGGGAGGCAAAAGCAGGAGGATTGCAGGCTTGAGGCTAGCCTGGGCTACACAGCAAGTTACAGGTCAGTATGGGTTATATAGAGAGTCCCTGTCTGAAAAAACATCAACCAACCAGAGGAACTATGGGAAGGAAACATGAAAACCTGAAAAAGACTAAAAGTGAGGAAGTCGGTGGGACGGAGAGATGACAGGACAAAAGCTGCACAGAGCAGGGACGGCAGGTAAAATGGACCAAAGGGCTGACTCAGAGACAACCCCAGGCACAGAGCCAGGGAGTCTGAATGTCACAGTCCCTTCAGCCTCCATTTGGGAGCCAAATGTCCTCACTAGCCCCGTGCTTCCTGGACACAGACATGAGACCTACTGACACAACACCTCTCCCTCCCTGCACACAGAGCCTGCTAGTGTACTACTCCAATAGCTACCCTCTTCTTTTTCCTTCCTAACAAAAGTCCAACTTTGAGGTCATGAGCATCTATCCCAGGTGAGTCATGCAACCATGTTCTGGCCAATGTACTTGTCTTAGGGTTTTTATTCCTGCACAAACATCACGACCAAGAAGCAAGTCGGGGAAGAAAGGATTTATTCAGCTTACACTGTGGAAACATTGCTGTTGATCACCAAAGTCAGGACTGGAACTCAAGCAGGTCAGGAAGCAGGAGCTGATGCAGAGGCCATGGAGAGATGTTCCTTACTGGCTTGCTTCCCCTGGCTTGCTCAGTCTGCTGTCTTATAGAACCCAAGACAACCAGCCCAGGGATGGCACCACCCACAATGGGCCCTCCCCGCTTGATCACTAATTAAGAAAATGCCCCACTGCTGGATCTCATGGAGGCATTTCCCCAACTGAAACTCCTTTCTCTGTGATAACTCCATCCTGTGTCAAGTTGACACACAAAACCAGTCAGTACAGTACTCTTTCCTGTAGTGTAGGATGCAGAACTGAGAAAGGGTATCCCAGCAGAATCAGACTGGTTCAAAGAACAAAGGAAAAAAAAACAGTTAGCATAACAAAATCATTCTACAACCAGGTCTGGTCTTTTTCTCAGGTATTCCCCTAGGTAGCAGTGTCCATGATGCTGGGCCTGCATTAACAACTGGGCAAGTGTTCACCTTTCCATTACACACGTTAGCCTGGCTGGTTACATTAAGAGGACAGAACGGCATGCTCTAAAGGTCTTTTCTTACTAACATAACTAGTGATTTCTTCCGAGTGGTTAAATGTATAGCTAGAAGGCCACACCCCAGCCTCTTTTGCAGTTGTTGGGGTTCCTAGGAAGGCCGTGTAAAGAGAGCTGACTCAGTTTAGAGTTGAGACCTTTTTTTGTGTTCCTTCCTCTCAGGAATGCCAAGGGCATAGGAGCTGGGGCACTGGTAGCCATCTTGGAACCACCGGCTAAGGATAACAGAGCAGGAGAGGACCCCCTTGTCTTGGATGATGTTGGAGCTGCTACAGCAGTGCTGGTGTGACAACCTCTGCTTGTTTCATACAAGAGAAACGTAACGGTGAAGGAGATATGGCTCAACAGGCAGGAGGGCACGCTGTTTTTACAGAGGACCCTACTTCAAGCTTGGTTCCCAGTACCCACCCCAGGAGGCTCACAAGCTACCTGTAACTCCAGGAAGATCTAATGTCTCTCTGTCTTCCTAGATACCTGCCATCACATGCATATACAACACACATAAAGAACTAAAAATAAATCTTAAAGAGAAGCAAAATCCTGTGGTGAGTTGCACGGTTCAAAACCTTTGCTGCAAAACCTTTGCTCCCCACATGAAGGGTTGTTCGTCCCTACCCCACTGACGAGCTGCTTACTACACGTAATTGCTGTGCCTGAAGAACGTGAGCTACAGTACTATGGGATACTCCTACACATACAATATCCCAGGAGCCACTGAGTAGATCTCTTCCAAAGGTAGGCCCTTTGGCAGAGCAGACAATGCTCTTAACTGCTGAGCCACAGAGATCTATCTTTGCCTCCCCTCGAAAGACCCAATGTTCCAAGTAGGGACAGCTCCTCCAAGCTGAGTCCCCAGCTAAAATACTGAAGAGCTGGGATATGAAGACCTACACAGCGCATAGCATAAGCAAGGCCTATACCTGGGCTGTAAGAAGCCAGAGCTTGGGGCGTTTGGGATTGCCGCGTAACTTCATGTTGCTGGTTCCATGGGCTTCATAACTTGCCTAAGCCACTGTTAGTTCGAGACTTTGTGACTGTTAAGAAGATGTAATTCCTTAACAATAAGCCTCTGGAACAAATCCCAGAAGGCCCTAAGAAGGACTAATGAATGTTCTCGTTGGCTCCCAGGCAGGCTTTCAAGTCACTTCCCAGAAGCCCTTTCTCATTGGGTTTCATTTCCTGCCCTTCTTGGCACTGGGCCTCCTTTTTGAACCTCTTGGGGTAATATTTTTCCTATCTTTTTTTGGGGTGGTGGTGATGGTAGTAGTAGTTGAGACAGGGTTTCTCTCTTGGTAGATCTGGCTGTCCTGGAACTCGGTCTGTAGATGAAGCTGGCCTCGAACTCACAGAGATCCACCAGCCCCTGCCTCCTGAGTGCTGGGGTGAATCAAGGCTGTGTGCTACCACACCTGGGTCCTCCTTTTCAGAAAAAAAAATTTATTTTTAAAAAAAAGTATTAATGTCGGGGAAAGGAATGCAGGTGGACATGCACATACTATACATGTCTGCATGCGTGAAGGTCAGAGGGCAACTTCCAGGAGTCGGTTCTTTTTTTCCACTGTGGATTCCAAGGACCGAACTCAGGTCTCTAGGCTTGCACTGAGTTTGTACCGGTCATAGGAAGGACCAGAGTTCAGTTCCCAGCACTCATGTCATACACAGCTTCCAGCTACCTCCTCGAGCTCCAGGACCCAGTACCTTCTTCAGGCTCCTGTGCGTTGGTGTGAGGGTGTCAGATCCCTTGGAGCTGGAGTTACAGACAGTTGTGAGCTGCCATGTGTGGTTGCTGGGAATCAAACCCAGGTCCTTTGGAAGAGCACACAGTGCTCTTAACCTCTGAGCCATCTCTCCAGTCCCTGAGTTTAAAGTTTTCATGAGTTCAAGGTCACCCCGGGCTATATAAGACCTTATCTGAAATCATACAAGCAAAACAAAGCACCCTGAATTTTATGACGTCATCCGACTGCTGCACACAGCTGTTGCCATTCTCCAGCTATTACGTTCCAGGCAGAACGGGACACAGAAATGCTCTGCACATGTGTTCCTGTAGGAGGCCAGGTGTGGGCAGCTCTCTGGGGCTGTGTCTAGTTAGGAGGTGATGAGACGCTGGGGATGTGGAGATGATGGGTAGTTTGCCACGTGCTTTCCTTTGCTCTTGATTTCCTAACCGTTCAGTTGAGATTTTTCCATTTGCAATTACAACTGTATAGCTGAGATAAACAGTGAGAATAATGTGTCTGTAAGTCCCTCTTACCCCTTCCACTCTAAGGTAGCAATGAACGAACTATCTACACCAGCACTTTTATAGCAGTAGCTCCCAAGTCTCAAAGCTGGAGCAAGCCCCGCCCCTCCCAGGGCCACGCCCCATGATTGCACTCACTTGTCGAATCTCCTAGGCCAGTTGTCCGTGCCCAGGCGCCCAGCAGTGTTGGAGCCCTGCGGTACTTATGTGTAGCTGTCCTACCCCAGCCAGTCCTACCCAGTCAGCAGTAGCACTTGAGTTTGGGACGAACCTGTCCCGCCCCCGTGCAATCCGTTCGCCTCACGTCAACCCTCGGAAGAGCAACACTGCAACACGTGATGAGGGAAACTGAGGGCGCATGCGTACAAGATGTTCCTCGTGCTTCGGCGGCTACTCCCCAATCACGGGACTGAGAGCAATAGACTACAACATTCGCCATCCTAATCCTCACTATTTGCATAGGCAAGAGTAGGGCTGTGGTGTTCCCGACCCCAAGTCCACGGCTCTTTGGTTCCACCCTGCCCCTACATCCGGGAGACCGGTATAGCTTGAATAACCTCCCGGGACTGTGGCAAAAGGCAGGTTGAGGTCTTAGCCTCATAAAAGTATGAATAGAGAAAACACAGGTTTGTAGAAAAACGCGGCAAGCCTCAGTAAGCGGTGAAATAAGACAGGCCGTGGCCCCACCCTTCCTTAGCTCCGCCTCTCATCTCCCCTTGGTCAATGAGCCGCCCGGCAGCCTTGTGATTGGCTAGCCCGGCTGCCGGCTGCGTCCAATGGGCGGCGGCGCCGGCTTTCCCGCGGCCATTCGCTATTCGAGTGGGTGCTGGCTACAGGCGGCTGTTAAGCGTAACGGACGCAGGTCTCCGACAGCATGATGGCTGCCTTAGCGGCCGGAGGTTACGCGCGGAGTGACACGATAGAAAAGCTGTCCTCTGTCGGGGCGGGAGTACCGGCGCGGAGAAACCAGTCCTCCCCGCCTCCTGCCCCACCGCTCTGCCTCCGGCGGCGGACGCGACTCGCGGCGGCTCCCGAGGACACAGTGCAGAACCGGGTGAGAGGCTGGTCGCCCTGTTTACCCAACCTCGGGCTTCTCTGCCACCTTGGTCCCGCCTCAGGGCCTCGGTCCCTCCCTTCATTTCTTGTTCCCTCAAGAGGCTTCCCAGGCCCTCCAGGTCCGGAAGCCCCGCCCCCTTGGCAAAGGCTCCCCCTACGTTGGTGTGGGCTTCAGCGTTTGGTGCCGCCCATCTTTCTGGCTCCACCCAGAGTTGGCACATTGCTTTATTTTAGTTCTAACTCCCGGGACATGATTTGCGTTTACAAATCATCCCTAGTCTCACTTTACTGTTCGGTGGCCTAAGACACTTACCATTTCATTCTAGTGTTTCTTTGATCTTATTGGAATAGGTCTGGGTACCACAACAGCGACTAGAGTGCCTTACCCGGGTCTGAGCTAGAGGGTGGGCTATTGACTCTTGCCCCGCCTCCTCTGTGGTGCCTCAGGGTAAGGTGTGCTCTTCCATGCCCCTAGTTTGTTAACCTTCCCCGGGTTGGGTTTTGTTGTGTTGTGTTTTCCTTTCGAGACAGGGTTTCTTTGTGTAGCTCTGACTGCCCTGGAATTCAGTCTGCACCCTAGGAGGCTGGCCTTGAGCTCAGAGATCTACCTTTCTGCCTCCCGAGTGCTGACCGGGCTCCCCTTGGTCTTTTAAGGCTTATTAGCTCCACATTTCTGGTCTTCCTTCCTTTTTCCATTCCTGATTTCTTTCCTGTTCCTTCACTAGAACTGACTTTTATTCTATTTATGGCTTAAAATTATGTAGAATGTGAAAATATTAGCACTGCTGCCTGGGGAGGAGGGTGTACAAAACAGTTCCACAAAATTTGAGTCACAGAAAGAAATGACTTTAGGTAGAAGGAATGCTTTTAAAACTTTTTTTTTTTAATTTTGGTCAGGGTTTCTCTGTGTAGCCTTGGCTGACCTAGAACTGGCTGTGTAGACCTCAGGCTGGCTGAGGTCAACTTTTGAGAGTTCACTCTCTCAGAGTCAGGTTTGGCTTCAAGGACTTTTACCTGCTAAGCTACTCTAGAGGCAGCAGGACGTGGAAGAATGGAGCCATAAATGAGGCAAGCAAACGTCTCATGTAATATCCAACTTTAGTCTGACCATCAGACAGTTTGTGCTCTGAGGATTAAGAGGAGTCACATGACTAAAGTGTACAGTCACAAGGACAAGTGACACACATGGCAAAAACATGCTTTTCCATTGAGACATAAATAACAATATTTAGTGTAATGAATAATCTGAAGTAGACTCACTCCTATCTGGTACACCTGGAGGGGCACAAAAGCACAATCCAGTTCTGTGTTTTTGAAAAAACTGAGATCCTTTTTGTTTTGTTTTGGTTTTGGTTTTTTTGAGACAAGGTTTCTCTGTATAGCCCTGGCTGTCCTGGAACTCATTCTGTAGACCAGGCTGGCCTCGAACTCAGAAATCCGCCTGCCTCTGCCTCCCAAGTGCTGGGATTAAGTGCCCAGCAGATCATGAGATTCTTGTTTTGGTTTCTTGGAGTTTTCTCACGAGCACTCAAATCTCACACTGAGCTACCTCTCTGGCCCCAAAGCAACAGGATTTTTTTTTCCTGTTTTCTTTTAAGGTTTATTTATTCTTATGTGTATGTATTTTGCCTACATCTATGTCTGTGTGCCACGAGGGTCCCTGGTGCCCCAGGAGTCCAGAAGAGGACCTCTTCTTGGATCCTCTGGAACTGGAGTTACAGATGGTTGTTTGGACAAACAAGTGCACTTGTTAACTGCTGAGTCATCTTTCCAACCCCCACTTCCCAGCAACTCTTTAAGAGTGGTTCTCTAGTCATTGCCTGAACACACAAATCTTTGTATAAAATGGAGATGGCCGCCATACTGTGGAATTGAGGGAGATGGAGTTGTGACTTTGCCCTTGGCACACACAGTGTCCAGATAAAACATGGATCCATGGCAGCTGCTGGTGGCTCCTTTTCCTCTCAAATGGGCTTTTGATGCCTCAGATAATGGGTCCCCTCTCCCCAGACTTCTGGGTTCTAGGCAAGCCACCCTTGCCCACCAGGTTTCAATATTATGTAGCTCTAGCTATCCTGGAACTCTCTTAAGTAGGCCAATCTGGCCTTGAACACACAAAGACCTACTTGTCTCTGTCTTTCAAGTGCTGGGATTAAAGGTCTGGGCTACCACGCCCAGCTCTAGCTGACCTTTCTGGCTGTACCTTCTATGTCCTCCCTCTAATTGAATTCAGCCATATTGGCCTGATTTTTCTTTGCCTAAAGTACAAGTTCTTTTCTGCCACCTGGATTTGCATCTAATGAGTCCTTTGCTTGGGTGTTTTGCTGTACTCTTTCTCTCTGGCTCCTTCCTATCCCTCAAGTCTTAGCCTGAATATTGCTGTCCGGCGAGGTGTTCTTGCATCCCAGCCTAGAGACACCCACTTTAACTCTCTCCCAGGGCCCTTACGTGCTCCCAAAAGTGCCTTGGAATTCTTAAACTGTATGTAGAAGATGCCAGGAGCACATGCAGAAAGAGGATACAGTAAGATGGTCTGTCTGAAGTGTAGCCTCCAGACTCCACTGCCTGAACTTAAATATTAATTCTGTTCCTTGTAGCAAGTTAGGAACTTTCTCGTACCTCAGTTACCTTAGAATAATGATGTAGAATCCCCCACAACATACATCTGATTATAATTTAAACTGCCCTCAAACTTCTGATCGTCTTGTTTCCCAAGTGCTGGAATCACAGATGTGTGAGACCTCACCTGGCCTCCTCGTAGGGTACCTGTGAGCCTCAGAACAACGCCTGGCAGGTCCATTGCCGGCGCTCTGTTAGTGTCAGCCAGCACTGTCGGCTGTGCTTTGCGTTAGGTCATTTCTGTTTTTCATTTGACAAGCACATCCCAGAGATCCTCTGACTTGCAAAAGCTGTACTCTTAAAAATGTCCAGCTACACGAAAACCCAGTAAAACTTAAGTAACCATGAGTCCCTTGCCTGATTGTCTGTGCCAGGATCCTGGCTGTTGCTCTTTCTGGATGGGGCTGCTCTGGGGCTCTGTCTGCTCATCTGGAGGGTGACAGTGGTGGTCGTATCTTAGGACTGCCATGAGGGTTAAGGAGCCCCCTCCTTAGATCTGAGCACAGTGTCTGTGATAAGAACTTAGTAACATTAGCACTTACATTCCTGTGTTTGCTTGTCAATTCTGAGGCCAGTGACTGGAGAAGTGTGGTGAGAATTTTGGCTTCTTTAAAAACACAGAAATGTTATAGGAATAGTTTTGTTTTACTCCCAGGTGTGGGATATGGGATGTTTCAGATTGTTCGCAGCAGCAGGGGCGTGGTTCTGAAAGCCGCAGATAGTTTCTGCGAGTGTGTGCCATTCAGGATTCTGGTTTCAGAGACTACTGAAATGCTAGAGCCCTGATAGAAGAGGCTGGTTGGCCCGTTGGTGGTTGAATGAAGTTGGTTGCTGCTGGTTGTCATTGGTTGCAGTTTGTCAAGCAGTCCTGTCCAAAGAGATAGAAAGAAGAAATTAGAGGTCCTGACAGTAAAGATCAAACTTGCCCCAAGGAAATTGACACCTCTAATCAGCAGGAAGTAGTCTAATAATATCTCCCTTTCCCCTCTAACCTCTTTTTCTCTTCTCCCTGGAGTTAGGGAGTTGAAAGAGTAGAAGAAAGGTGGAAGAAAAAGGAGCCCACAAAGAAACCAAAGGCCTGCTACCGAGAATGGTTTTCTCTACAGTAGTTAGAAACCAGTATATTTAACATAGGAAAGTACCACAATTCTGTTAGTCTGTAGTTTCTTATTTGTTTTAGCAACCATGATGGAGTTCTGGCACATAAATTTTATTGTGAGATTTAAAAACAAAAATCTTTTAGCTGGGCATGGCTGTGCAGACCTTTAATCTGAGCACTCAGGAGGCGGGGCAGGTCAAGCTCTGTGAGTTTGAGGCCGGCCTGCTCTACAGAGTGAGTTCCAGAATAGCAGGACTACACAAGTAGACCTTGCCTCCAAATAAAAAAATTTTTTCCTTTTCTTTTTTCAGTGCTGGGACTCAAGCCCAAGGCCTTCTACACACTAGACAAACATTCTGTTATTGCACTGTATCTTCAACCTGTTAAAACTTTTTTTAGTGTGACTTTTTTTCTCTACTTGTTGGAAACTGGAGACTGGATTTGATGAGGGACATTGCTTCTGCTCAGTGCTGTGTCTGCCCTGTGCGGCCTGAAGGGCTGGCCTTGGAACGTCAGTGCCTGGGTTTACACTCCAACCATGGCTTATCTGTAAATAAGGGTGATTGTGATGCTTTCTTCTCCACAGAGCGTCAGGATTTAGGTCTTTCATCGACAACATCCTATGACACATAGTCAGAGGTCACCTTGTCACCAGGCATTCTCCCTCCCCTGCAGGCCCATCTTCTTCCTGGCTAGCGCTTGTTCCTCTTGCAGCAGGCAAGGGAATGCTGTCAAAGGTTGCTGGCTAGTTGCTGGTAAGCAACGTGACTTCAGAATCCCAGAGTGTGTGTGGATGGAATGCGGCAAGAATTAAGACTCATGGCTGAGGCATCTGTGCCGTGTGGGGGCTGCTGGAGCAGATCCTTTTCTGACAGCCCTTTTCTTTGCAGGTGACACTTGAGAAGGTGCTTGGCATCACAACCCAGAACAGCAGCGGGCTAACCTGTGACCCTGGCACAGGCCAGGTGGCCTACTTAGCAGGGTAAGCACGTGTGTGGGCTTCAGTGACTGGTCGCTGGTTAGAGATTTGGAGTTGCATGTCTCTGTGCCTTGGCTTTCCCAGCTGTAGAAGGCTGCTCCCTAGGAGGGCTCTGGAGGGGACTCCACGGGCCATCTGTGTCAAGAGCAGTACCCGGCAAGGCATTGCTTAGACAACCTTTAAATCAAATGTGAGGTCATAGCAGTTATGGGAGACTCAAGGGACTAAAACCCAAGCTTAGTCAAGCTCATCTGCATATGCGCTTCTTAGCGCCTCTGCTTCTCCCTCGGAATCCACTCCATTTGGGTAGCTGAGAGTACTGGTTAGTCCAGAGACACTTGTCTAGCCCAGCACTGCTTAGGCGGTGAAAGAGCTTCTTCGCCTCCCCAGCCAGATAGGGCCTGGAAGACTCATAGAAACAAATGGTATCTATCAATGAGACCTTGGGAAACAGTCTAAGATTGAGGACAGGCTGAGCTCTTAAATCCAGCTGGCACATAGTCACATCCCCACTCCATTTCTGACCTACTGAGTGGCCTGTGCAAAGAACTCCCCTCTCTGGCCTTCAGTCCTCTAAATGAGATATAAATAAATCAGATATAAAGCACCCTGGCCTAACCTGACAGCTGTGAGGATTTAAGACAATTATAGCCATAAGGTCTGTGTTGGCCTAGGGCCTGCCAGAATAGTCCCCACACAGGAAGTGCTTGTTTCTGTTTAAGAATGTATTAATATTGACAAGTGCCCAAGATTTCTCAGCATTAATACCTGGAGGAAGGAGAGAGCAGAAGGAGAATCTTCTGCCCAGCAGCAGCCATGCCCAGCATATTTAGGACCTTGGGTTTCATCTTCAGTGCTACAAAAGAGCACAGGAACCAGGAGCACGAAGAGTTCAGAGCCAGCCTAGGCTACGTGATGAGACAAAGACCAGTGACAAAACCAGGGGTGGGTAACCTCATTGACATGTGGGTTTTTCTTTGGGAAGAGAATCATCCCTGGGCCCAGTGCTTTTCCCAAGCCCCCAGTTTACACTTGTTTTCTTCTTCTCCCTAGCTGTGTGGTGGTGGTCCTGAACCCCAAGGAGAATAAGCAGCAACATATATTTAACACTACCAGGTAGGCCGGGACTGGACATGGGACAGGGTTGGGGGACCAGGGTGCTGGCCCAAATCCCCTTCCCCTGAGAGCCTGGAGGTGTTCGTGGGCAGTGACTCACTCCCTAAGGCATGTTCACAGGACCTGCTTTGTGCTAAGTATACTGTTCCAGGTATTGGCGACCTAGCAGTTAGCAGAGACAAGGACCTGCCCTCTAGAGTTCTAGAGCGCATGGGAGACAGACCATAAACCCAACAGCAGATTACTAGCTGATTATGAGAGGAAAATAAATGCCTGCAGGGGTGTTAGGAAAGAGAACAGGGAAAGCTAGATCAGAAGGCCTCTCTGAGTTTGAGAGCAAACGGAAGTAATGATACTCATGTACAGGAACACTAGTAAGGGCAGAGGCGCAACCGAGATGAAGAGTCAGGTAACAGCAGAGTAGTCATGGCCCCAAGTGCTGGGGGCAGGGGACCAAGAAAGGGAAGCTCTGACAGAAGCTGCACCACCCCTTGCATCTTAGGGAGGGAGCTGGATGTCATGTGGACTGTAAAGAGAAGTCACTGGATGGCATACACAGGCCAGGGACGATGGTCAGTCATCTATGTGGTTGTCAGGCTCACATAGAAGCCAGGTGGGTGGCACACGAGCCTGTAATTCCAACATTTAGGGTGCCAAGGCAGGAGGATTGTGAAATAAGGCCTGAGCTATATAATGAGATCTTGTCTAAGAAAACAAAGACAAAGTGTGTAAAAACAGGATTGAACCGAAGGAGGATCTAAAGCTATACAATCTGGACATGGACTTGCTTCCAGAAGGCTTGCCAGCTAGTCAACCCATGTTCAGGCTAGTTAAGAGTATCAGAGACAGGCTGTAGAGATAGTTCTGTGTGTAAAGTCCTTGCTATGCAAGCATGAGGACCTAAATCCAGACCTCAGGACCCACATAAATAGTTAGGTATGGTGATGTGCTTATAGTTCCTAGTGTGAGAAAGGTAGAGATGGGGATCCCTAGGGTCTCATTGGCCGGCCAGCCTAGCCTAATTGGTGAGCACTGGGTCCTAGTGAAGGACCCTGTCTCAAGAAAATAAGGCAGATAGCTTCTGAGGAGCAACACTGAAGATTGACCTTTGACCTTCATGTGCATTCATGCATACACAGAGTATTAGAAACATTTCAGTTGTTGGGGTTTCTATAACACTCACTGAGCTATATCTGTGCCCTGTCTACCAGGGTTCACCCAGGAGCACCCCTCCTCCAGTTAGGCCAAGCCTGTACCATTTCCTGCACCTGAGTTTCAGGGTTCTGTTACAGGTAGATAAGGTCCTGGAAAGTTCACTACCAGAACCTTGATTCTGGGTCTGCAGTGTCTGGGTTTAGTATTGAGGGAGGAGGAGACTTAGCTTTTGCTCCATCCCCTGAGTGCCATGCTGGGCACAGGCTACAGTGGCTGGCACTTGTTCCCCAGCCTTGGGGACCAGGAGTGGGTAGGATGGCAAGAGCACAGTGCTTGGTGGAACCAGTGACGACCTCTTTACTTGTCCCCAGGAAGTCCCTGAGTGCTCTGGCCTTCTCCCCAGATGGGAAGTACATAGTGACAGGAGAGGTGAGTCTTGGCTGGGCAGGTGGGAAAGGGCCAGGAGCCATTCCTTCTGCTTCCCACAGACTTGGGAATCCCCGAATTGGCTCCTGATTTTAGAAAAGCCTGTGGCAAATAGGGGAGGTGGGTTTTGGTAACAAGTTATAGAAGTGCCAACTTCAGCTTAAACAGCTCCTCTGGTCCTGTATGTGTCTTAGTCAGGGTTTTACTGCTGTGAACAGATACCATGACCAAGGCAACTCTTATAAGGACAGCATTTAATTGGGGCCGGCTTACAGGTTCAGAGATTCAGTCCATTATCATCAAGGCAGGAGCATGGCTGCATCCAGGCAGGCATGGTATAGGAGGAGCTGAGAGTTTCACATCTTCATCTGAAGTCAGGAGAAGACTGACTTCCAGGCAGCTAGGATAAGGGTCTTAAAGCCCACAGTGACACACCTACTCCAACATGGTCACACCTCCTAATAGTGTCACTTCCTGTGCCAAGCATATATAAAACATCACACCCTGCCTTACACATAGTTCAGCAATAGTAATGGCCTCATATCCCCACCCCCACCCCCAGAACGGGCACCGGCCAGCTGTGCGCATCTGGGATGTGGAGGAGAAGACTCAGGTGGCGGAGATGCTGGGCCACAAGTATGGTGTGGCCTGTGTGGCCTTCTCACCCAACATGAAGCACATTGTGTCCATGGGCTACCAGCATGACATGGTCCTCAATGTCTGGGACTGGAAGGTGAGAACCGAGTGGGCATGCAGGGAGTCACCAGCACCCGAAATCTTGGGCATTAGAGAGCACTACCAGCCTATTGCCTGCTATTGCGCCATGTTTATAGTGAGGCTTCTGTCCGAGGTCACCTGGTGGCAAGGTAGAGTTTGATGTAGGGAACAGATGGGGAACCAAGCACCCACACTGCAAGGTTATGACAGAAGTATTATTTTTATGTTGACAAGCTATGACCGTGGACAAGTGCCTTGACCATTTCTTCACCTGTAAAGTGGTTTTCCTAGCATCTAGCTCGTTGTGTGATCTGCAGCCCCCTGGCATGCACTCTAAGGCTGGGCTTTGGCACAGCTGTAGCAGGACTTGAAGACCTGGTTCTGCTTCTAACCCACCATGTGACTTTGAGCACAGCCTGGCAGGTTGAAGGAACACTTCCCTCATGAGTTGGAGTCCACAGCTTATTCTACGAGGGGCTCAGGGCAGGGCCCTTTGTGTGGTAGATCATGTTGTCTTTACCTCCCGCTGCTACCATGCCCAAGACGGCTGCAGAGCTTGGCCATTAGTGGGACTTCTGAAACTCACTCTTTCCTGGGACCTTTCTCTGTCTGCTCTTCTCGGGACTGGGAATGACCAGAGTTGCACACAGTTTTCCCTAGAGTGTAGACCGCTTCCAGGTCTAAGAACAATAGGAGAGCGAGCAGGGGGAGCCTGGTATGGAGATGGGTGGGCGGTACTGTGAGCTGCTTTGTGCCTACTCTTCCAGAAAGACATTGTGGTGGCTTCCAACAAGGTGTCATGCAGAGTCTTCGCTCTCTCCTTCTCTGAGGACAGCAGCTACTTTGTCACTGTTGGGAATCGGCATGTGAGGTTTTGGTTCTTAGAAGCTTCTACTGAAGCCAAGGTGAGTTTTTGCCCCCATTATGATCAGGTCTCAGAGTCACTAGCAGCATGGCTCCTTTGTCTACCTGAGACTTGGATGCAGGGTCTCCCAGGTCACCTAGCTTCTCGGGCATCCAGGTACTGACTAATAATCCTGCTGGACTCTGCCCCCAGCCAGAGCCCACTGATGGACTACTGCCTCCTGGCCCCTCTGACCCGAGTATGAGTTCTGCTTTTCTTCTTCTCCTCTACATGGAAGACTCTCTTAAAAACCCTCCATTTCAGCTGTGTCTGTAAAGGCCCTATTATGGCCCCATTGAGCATGAGGCAAGGACATAGTCTCTAACGTGTCCTCCTATGCTTCCAGGTGACCAGCACAGTGCCTCTGGTAGGGCGCTCAGGCATCCTGGGTGAGCTGCACAACAATATATTTTGTGGCGTCGCCTGTGGCCGGGGCCGTATGGCAGGCAATACCTTCTGTGTGTCCTACTCTGGCCTCCTCTGCCAGTTCAATGAGAAGAGGGTGCTGGACAAGTGGATCAACCTGAAGGTACCAGCCTCCCTCTCTGCTGACTGTTGGCTGGGGAACTGCTCTTCCCACCTGCTGATGATCTGGGGAGGGGCTGAGGTGTTTTGTGGTTTCTCTGAGACAGGGTCCCATTCATTGTGAAGTTCAGTCTGTCCTAAGGCCTCCTGAGGGGTTGTAGGTGTGCACCTCCATGCTTGACTTTGGTCAGTGGCGGACAACACAGGTTCCGAGTGTGACTCTCCCTTTCTGAGCTTCAGTTTTCCCAGCTCCTTGTCTGTCAAAGCAAATACTGAGCCAGTAAGATGGCCGAGCAAGTCAGTGTGCAGCCGGTAAGCCTGGCAGCCCGAGCTCCTCATTGGAAGGAGGGAACTGGCTCCCACAGACTGTCCCCTCACTGTCACATGTGCCAGCGTTGTGGCCAGGACATCCCTTCCTCCTGCACAAAGAAATAAATCAGGAAAAAAATTAACAAAGTGGACAAGGAAATCACATGGGATAATATGCTGGAGTCATTTTTTTCATAATTTAAGGTATCTTGAGTCTATTTTTTTTCTGTCAGTGTCCCGTTGGCAGTGCACATCCCATGGAAGCCATGTGCTTTTTACTCATTTTCCGGGCTGGCCTCGGTCATTGTCCCCAGAACTTGTCTTAAGAGTTTACAGCATATGGAAGTGTTCCATGCTTTATCTGTCTTCTAGGAACTTAGACATAATTTTTAAAATGATTTTATTTTTACTTGTGTATATGTGTGTTTGTGCAAATGAGTGCAGGTTCCTACAGCATCCAGAAGAAGGGCTCAGAGCTCCTGGAGTGGAGTTACAGACAGTTGTGTGCTGGGAACCACACTCTGGCCATCTGTCACCGCATAAGTGCAGGTGCCCATGGAGGCCCCAGGTGGTGTAGGATGCAGGGGCGCGGGCGTTCCAGGTGTTGTTGAGCTGTGGGCACTGGGGACCGAGCTCTGTCCCCCTCCAGAGCGTCAGCACTTGTGACTGAGGAGCCATCTCTTCAGCCAGAGCTGCTTTTTCTTATTTTTCCTTTAATCTTTTTTTTCCCTAGAACTTAAACAACTTTAAAGCAACTTAAATCTATTTTGTTTGTTTGCTTCTGTTGAGACAAGGTCTCTTTATAGTCCTGGCTGGCCCCAAAACTTGTGATCCTTTAACTTCAGTTTTTCTAGTGCTGGGATTACAGTTGGTCACCACCACTGTTGGTGTAAGGAAATCCCCTTTGTTAGTAAGGTATGGTATTGCACACCCTAATCCTAGCACTTGGGAGGCTGAGGCCAGAGGATTACCAAAAATACTACTCTGTCTGGGGCTCCGTAGTGAGATCCTGTCTCAAAAAACAAACAAAACCAAGAGTGACACACAAACACACACACACACTTTGACAGAGCGCCGAATGATTCATAAATTAAAATCCCTATAGGAAACTGGAGTTTGTGTAGAGTCTGGCACTTAACCCCTTTGTCTGTGTGTCTAGGTCTAAACTTCAACCCAGATACTACAAGTGACCTGTCTGTTGAAGACATACTTTTCTCAGATTTCTTTCTTTTAATTTATGTGTATGCTTATTCTGCCTTCATATGTGCCTGTGGAGGTCAGATGAGGGAATCAGAGCCCCTGGAACTGGAGTGACAGAGGGTTGTGAGCCACCATGTGGCTGTGACTTGAACTCGGGGCCTCTACAAGAGCAAGTGCTCTTAACTGCTGAGCCATCTCTGCATCCCCAACAAATTTTTGACACACAGTTAAGTTATTCTGTGAATAACTGTGGTAACTCTGCCACAAACCATGGCTCTGTCTGTGTACTGGCATATCTTCAGTGGTGACTGTTGCTGTAAATCATGTAATCATGTAAAATACCCTCAGGTGTCCTTGTCTTCCTGCCTGTGTGTCAGTGACGAATTGATCTTCTGTGGATGCACAGACGGGATAGTCCGCATCTTCCAAGCCCACAGCCTCCTCTACCTCACCAACCTGCCCAAACCACACTACCTGGGAGTAGATGTGGCTCAGGGACTGGACTCCAGGTATTGTCCTACACTGGGGGAAGAAGGGTACATTCAGAATCTGTTCGATAGCATCCATCCATGCTTTCACATCCATCCACCTGCGCGAGCCCATACCTGCTCTTAGCTCTGACTATTAGTGGTGTATGTGTGCCTAAAATTCAGCTCCAGAAGCAAGCTTGAGGGTAAGGGGATACTGCTGCATCAGGGAAGAAATGCTCAGAGCAGCAAACAGTAGTGACCGAAGGAAGGAAGGAGTGACTGAGAAGTGTGCTAGGCGGGGCTGTGGCCACTGAGTAGCTAGAAAAGAAGCCCGTGGTGTTATTTGTTAATAGCCAGTATAAATGGTGCCGTGTGCTGCAGAACTAGCAGAGGGTTGGGGGACTGGGTGGCTGGAATGCTGATGGAGACCAGCTGGGTGAGCCTGTGTCTTTTTGAGGTCCCTGGGGCTGGCTGTAGGGGGTTGCATGATAAGCCCTTGGATGTGGAATCATGTGAATGCCATGTCTGGAGTGGAGGGGAGGGCCAGGCTGCAGCCTGTTTTCTTTGTTGCAACTGTTTTTGTGGGAAGTAGCGTGGGTATCTAACCATGATAAGCTGCCTCTTTGGAGATTGTTAGCTCAAAGGACAGCATCTTCTCCAAGAGAAAGCTGGAGAGGGAGTGGCTGGGTGTGGAAAGGGAAGAGAAGGGGAGAGCAAATGCAGGTCCTGGCGTATTGCAGTAGCCAGACCGCCTAGCTCCTCCTGTAGTGTGCTGTGGGCCTCATCAGTGTGCCCCTCTAAGTTCACATCCTCATCTGTACAACAAAACCCGCTCTTCCTGGGGAGCATCGAGTGCAGGTACTATATAGCTTTTGTAGGAACCCAAGTCCTCAGCCCTTTGCATTGCTGTTTTGGATCAGTTATTAATGAGGCCACATAGAAGAGAGGAGGCCTGAGTTATATGTTCATTTTCCCTCTGGACAGAAATAGACAGGATCTTGGGTTGAATGGAAGAGGGATAGAAATGATAGTCAGTAATTCAGCCGGGCATTGTGGCACACACCTGCAGCAGATCTTTGTGAGTTCAAGGCCATCCTTGTTCAACTTACATCCACATGCCATCAAAGGAAGTACCAGGCTAGCTATGTAGTGAGGTCCTATCTCAAACAAAAGGAACTGAAGAAATGGCTCAGTGGTTAAGAGCACTTGCTGCTCTGCCAGAGGACCTGAGTTCTGTTCCCAGCACCCACATGGGGGCTCACAGAAGTTCAACTTCCAGAGGATCTAGTGCCCTCTTATGACCTCTATGAGTCCCAAGCACACATAGGATGCAGACATTTTCTTCCTCTTCCTCCTCCTCCTCCTTCTTCCTTTTCTTTTTCCTCTTCTCTGCTCCCTCCTTCCTCCTACTTTGTTCCTCCTCCTTTTCTTCCTCCTCCTCTTACAGGGTTTCTCTGTGTAGCCCTAGCTGTCCTTGAACTTACTCTATAGACCAGGTTAGCCTGAAATTCAGAGATCTGCCTGCCTCTGCCTCCCAGTGCTAGGATTAAAAATGTGCCCCACCACACTTGGCTTCGAATTTGCTGTCAATGTTGTCATTGGTGTGTAAATTGCAGACAGCAGATGCTGTTGATCTTCTCACCATTGAAGACCATCAAGAGTGTGGTCCTTGCACAACTACAGATTACCGTGGATGCCACCAGTGTTTCATGATCTTCATGAAGCTGCATGCTTATGTAACCTCTCAGTCGTACTTTCATTTCTAATGTAGCAATAAATAATAAATACTGTCATTTTCAGGAAAATGAATGTGCTCTCTAAGCCAGACAGGCACTTCCAGTTTGCAACTTATATTAGAAGCAAAACAAAAGAAAAGAGAGGGCAAAGAAGTGGGGTTGGAGTAGGAAGATGGCTAGCCACAAAGACACAGGGATGGCTGACTGGCACTGATGGTGACTGACCCATGTGGCTTTGGTAGCTTCCTCTTCCACAGAAAAGCAGAGGCAGTCTACCCAGATACAGTGGCCCTGACCTTTGATCCCATCCACCAGTGGCTATCCTGTGTTTACAAAGACCACAGCATCTACATCTGGGATGTCAAGGACATTAATGAAGTCAGCAAGATATGGTCAGAGCTCTTCCATAGCTCTTTTGTCTGGAATGTAGAGGTGAGACCTCTTTCCCTCTTCTCTGTCCAGCCTGTCCCCTTGGGCTCAGCTTGAGTGTTTTCCATAGAGCTTAGAGAATGCAAACGTAACCATTGTGTTAAAAGATACAAACTGAGCTAGGTTTGGTGGCACACCTGTAACCCCCACACTTGAGATGTGGAGGCAGGTGGATTGGGAGTTCAAGGACATCCTTGGCTGTACAGAATATTCAAGGCCAACCTAGGATACAGGAGAACCTGTCTCAAAGAAAAGAAAAACTTGCACAGGTTTGGTGACCCATGCATGCTTTTTTAATCCCAGTATTCTGAAGGTAGAGGCTGCCAGATACCTCTAAGTTTAAGGCCATAGCTAATTCCAGGCCAGCAAATTCCAAGGCTGTACAGAAAACGAGACCCTGTAATAAAGAGAATAAACAAAAGGAAGGAAGGTAGGCCAAAAGCTCTGTTTAGAGATTAGGGAGATGGCTCAGTGGTAAGAGTATATGCTGCTCTTGGAAGTATTGGGTGTGATTGTGTTTCAGGATGGCCCTCAACCACAGTTCCAGGAGATCATCGCCTTCTCCTGGCCTCAGTTGGCGTTGCATGCATATGGTATACATGCATGCACATGATGTACATGCATGCAGGCAAAACTCTCAAAGAGAAAGCTATGTGCAGCTAATTGACTGTTGTTAGCAGGTATTGAGGTTCAATGCATAGACCCATTTCTTAGTTGAGGGTTCACTGTGGGCTGTCCTCATGCTGTCACTTCTTCTGTTGGCCTACCCTACTCGAATAGGTGAGCAGTCCTTTTTCTGTAGCATTTGGTCCCTTGGTGCATCTGATGCAGTGATGGCTAGCTGATGCTTGGTTCTTTCCCTCTAGTTCCCCGTTTGCAGTACAGCCAACTGATTCTCTGCCTGCTGATGGTCCCGGCCTGTTTCCATTCACAGCGTTCTATAACTCATATATTTTATCATGGTGGGCATGCTTTTGTCATCACCAACCATATTGTTGGAGTTCAAATTGTCTATTGGACAACGGGAGCTTCTCTACATTGGCTTCTGTGGTTGGAAGCGACTCTAATAGTCTTTGGTACTTTGCTGGTGCGGTGCCAAGATGCTCTAGCTTTTCCTTGTGCATTTCTTGTCCCAGGTCTGAACCCAGCCATTATAACTTTTTTAGTTATGGGAATTGGCATAGGTGATTTAATTTTTGCTGCTGAGGTTGAACCCACAGTTTTATCCATACTATATAAGAACCCTACCACAGAACTGCATTTCCATCCTGCCAGTCATTCAGGGCATGAAGGTAACTCCTAATTGTCAAAGACATAGGAAATGCCCTATTATTCATTTGGGTTTTTTTTTTCCATGTCATAAATACCAGAATTGAAGAATGGCAGCTCTTCAATTCTGAAAAGGTCACATTTTTTTTTAAGACATAGAAAAAGGAGATGGCCACATTGGGAAGCGGGACAAACAGAAGTCTTATCTTCTGAGTCCTAATATGAAGCTAAGGTTTAAGTAGAGAGTCACTTAATATAGAGCTGAACTGGGCTGGAGAGATGGCTCAGTGGTTAAGAGCACTGACTGCTCTTCCAGAGGTCCTGAGTTCAAATCTCAGCAACCACATGGTGTCTCACAACCATCTGTAATAAGATCAGAAGACAACTACAGTGTACCTACATATAATAAATAAATCATTTAAAAAAAATAGAGAGCTGGACAGTGAAGTTCAAGGTGTGGTCCCGTCCATCACTGTCTAGGAAGTCCTGTAAGGTGATCTCTGAAATCTCTTTCCCCGAAACAAATTTCTACTCTGGCTGACACTAAGCAGCTTCTCCCTGGGGTGCCATGCCATCTCTGCAGATGGCTAACCAGAGGGACACAATTGCCTCCTTAGGATATCCTCACCCTTGCTAGGAGGTTTACAGAGAGGTAAAGTTACCCAGGTGTCCACCACCACACTCTGACAACGTGGTTGCAGGACTCTGGAGCCCCAACCTAGGTCCCACATTTTTTAAAACTTTTTTTTTTCTATCTGGGAAACACACACACACTTTTACACAGGGTCTCATTGTGTAGCCCTAGCTGGCCTTGAACTCACAGAGATGTATCTACCTCTTCCTCCCAAGTGCTAGGATTACAGGTGTGTGCCACTGCTCCTGTGTTGTGTTCTTGAGACTAGGATCTTGTTATGTAGTCCTCAAAATGTTTTTTCTTCTTTTTTTCTGTTTGAGACAAGGATTCCTGTAGCCCAGGCTAGTTTTGAACTCAGTATGTAGCTAAGTCTGAAGCGAACATCTGATCCTCCTGCCTCAACTCCCAACTCGGCATAGTTCAGCACCATTTCAAGCTTTAGCTTAGTTTTTCACCCACATGGAACAGTCATCACCTGTCACTTTAGTGTTGCCTTGTTCTCTGGGACTGTAGGTATACCCTGAATTTGAAGACCAGAGAGCTTGCCTGCCGTCCGGGACTTTTCTGACTTGTTCCTCAGACAACACCATCCGCTTCTGGAATATGGGTAGCGGTTCTGACACTCAATGGCAGAAAAACATCTTCAGCGATGTGAGTAGCTTCTCTGCACTCTGGTTCCTGGGAATGTGCTGACTTCCCTGTGGAGCGGGGACATTAGGCCTCCCCAAGGGCAGGAACCAGGAGTGGGGCACCCCTGTTTCTCTGTGTTCCTCCCGCCCCTTACCATGATTTCTCTTCTTTCTTTTCCACCTGGCTTCTGCTGTTCAAGTCTGTGTCTGGATCCTCTCCTGGCAGCCCAACTAGAGATAATCTTGCTTCCAAGTCTCGAGTAGCAACTCAAGGAGAGCACAGTGGGTAGAACCAGGCAGGGACTTACCTCATCTAAGTGACTGTCACTTGGGGAACCTCAGCTGGTGTGCTAGATGGATGGTAGGGAGAGGCCTGGGAGGCCGGAGAGAAACAGTTTCCTGAAGTTTTATCCAGTACTGCTAGGTTAGCAAGGGACCATTTCTGGGGAGCTGAGAACTGAATCATTTATTTATTTTACGATTTGCTAAAAGACCCTTCTACTATTGGGACACCTCCAAGTCTAGTGAGAAACAGACAGTGGTTCAATAATTTCAAGTCATATGCAAACACAACTACACCATAAAAGAAAGGACAGGATGCTGATACACTGTCACGCTATCCCAAGAGTCCAGCCAGAAGAAGTAGCTTCTTCTGGAAGAAAATGCTTTAGCCACAGTATGAGGGATGGGGTGAATAGAGGAGGGACAGACTCCATACCTGGGGAAGAACCTATGCAAAGGCCCCGAGGTGACATAAAACTTGAATGGAAAACCTTGGAAGGGTCATTATGGCAGCAGTCCACTGCTTTGTTCTCTCCCCTCCCCAGCCTACAGCACTGTCCTGTGTGATAGACAGACAGTGCGAGATTTGCCAAGCATGGTGGCAGACACTTACAAACCAGTGATTGGAAAGTAGAGGCAGGAGGATCAGAAGTTTGAGGCCAGCCTGGGCTACATGAGACCCTATCTTTAAAAACAAAGTAACAGCAGAAAAGATCATCTTAACTCTTGTGAAAGTGTGGTTTCCTCATGCATAACAGGAGAGTGGGCTAGAGAGATGGGGCAGTACTTAGGGACACTTGCTGCTCTTATAGATGACCTGGGTTCGGTTCCCAGCATCCTATGGCAACTCACAGCCAGTTAACTCCAGTTCCAGAGTATCCAAAGACGGATTCTGACCTCCTCCACACAGCACACGCATGGTACACGAATGCATGGTACACGAATGCATGCAGACAGAGCTCTCAGATTTCTTCAAAAGGTCTGGAAGCAGCTTACCCAGCTTCAGGAAGCTCTTGGAGACTCAGGGACCTCCGTCTCCTCATTCTGTCATGGAAGATAGCTGTCATCCTCATGCAGCCAGATGGGGAAAGGCCACCCAAGCATTCTCTTAGGGCTTAGCATCTCCTCTAACTGCGAGGAAGCTCCCGTCTTGAGCTCTGTTACTCAGGAAGGTCTGTGCTGTGTCGGCACTGAGCACAGAGCTGGTCTAAGCTCCTTGCAGTACTGACCACAAGCTCTCTCCCCACAGTCTCTGCTGAAGGTGATCTATGTGGAGAATGACATCCAGCACCTGCAGGACATGTCTCACTTCCCAGACCGAGGCAATGAGAACGGGACTCCCATGGATATGAAAGCTGGGGTTCGGGTCATGCAGGTCAGTCCTGATGGCCAGCACTTGGCTTCAGGTGACCGCAGTGGAAATCTGAGGCAAGTGGCCCTGATAGTGGCTGGTGTTCACCTCCTGGACCCAGCTTGGGGCGTGGTCTTAGGGCACTGGGAGGAGTCCTGGTCTTGGCACCTCAGCTGCTGGTTGGGAATAAGGGACCATGGATGGTAACCCAGTTACCAGCAGCACCCTAGGACTTCGACTGGGAGGGGCTTCCTGAAGGACCTCAGCAGCTCCATGGAATAGCTTCCTTACTGCCCAGGGAGATTTATGGAACACTCTCACGTGCATTGGGCACAGAAACTAAAAGGTCAGTGGGAGGAGCCAGCTGGAGTTATATGCACACTCTGCTGTAGTTAGCTTTTTATGTGGGTATTGGGGATCTAAACCTAGATCCTCAGACTTCCACAACAAGCACTTTACCTGCTGAGCTAGCTCCCCACTCTGTCTCAGTCACTGAGGCTGGTTCATACTATAGTCATCCCAGAATGGCCTAGAACTTACCGTGCAGCCCAGTTCAGTCCTCAATTTGTGTCTGTCCTCCTGCCTCAGCCTTTAGGGTGCTAATGTTGTAGGATAGTCATGAGCAGCCATCATGCCTAGCTAATGGGCGCTAGCCGAACACGAGCTCTGTTCAAGAGAGCAGGTTGTAAGGTGGTCCGTGGTGGCTATGCCATCTGAGTCTTGAAAGGAACAAGCAGGTGGGAGAGACTGCAGCATGTGCCCTCACAGAGGGGCAGCTCGCTACCACAGAGCGACTAGAGAATGGCTTCTCATTTATTTACTTATTGCATGTGCGTGTGTGCATGCACCCACGTGTGCATATTATACTGTGAGTGTGAAAATCAGAAGACAGCCTTTGAGGGTCAGCTCTTCCCTGGAGATTCAAATCAATAGTCTTGGCAGCAATCACCTTTACCCACTATCTCTTTAGCACTAGTCTGTTTTTTGGTTTTGTTTGTTCATTTTTCCTGTGAAATTCTGTGATTTTTAAATATTGGCAATGTGATAGCCACTTCTTTGAGTGAGGTGAGTGTGTTACTGAGCTGCCCATAGTGACAGCTCTCCCTCGACTGGCAAGTAGTAAAAGGTGCTAACACGGGTGAACACTATTGCACCCTGTCTGGTGATGGCCAAGCACTGTGACACCGTTGATTTAGTCCTCAAAGCTGCTGTGGGTAAGCCCTCATTTATCTCTTCCATACAACTCACAGCAGACGGTAGAGGAGCTGTGGTGATAAAAATGAGTACAGTCTACATTTGAGGATGTTTAAGAATGAGGGCTGAGCCACATGTGGTGGTGGCACCTTTAATACTACTCCTCAGGGGACAGAGACCAGCCTGGTACCAGAGCAAGTTCCAGGACATCCAGGCCTACGCAGAGAGACCCTGTCTGTAAAAAGAGAAGGGGAGGGACTGGTGAGATGGCTCAGTGGTTCAGGAGGTCATAAGTTCAAATCCCAGCAACAACATGGTGTCTCACAACCATCCTTAATGAGAAACACATGAAAAAATGTATGGGCCAGAGCGAGCAGGACCATCAGGGCTGGAGCAAGAGAGAAAAGGGAAGGAGGGAAAAGGAAAAAGGGCGGGGGGAGGGAGGGCGGAGAGAAGGGAGTGACCAAAGCATAATGGTGCATTCTCCTTAAAAGCTGGAGAGGAGACTCAGTAACTTACTGACTGCTTATTGCTCTCACAGAGGACCATGGCAGACAGCTCATAACTGCTACAGCTCTAGAGATTATAAAGATTTCTGCAGGCGTGCATGTACGCGTGCACACACACACACACACACACACACACACACACACACACACACACGAATGCACACATATATTTAAAAAATAGGCATACGTGTTTAGTCTTGACTTAGAGACGGAGACAGGTGGATCTCTGTGAGCCTGAGGCCACCCTGGTCTATATAGCAAGTACAAGGCTAGCTGGGGCTAGATAGTGAGGACCCTCTCTCCCTCTAAAAGGATAAATAATCTGTTTTTATTTCCATGGGAAGCCTCCCCTTTTCTGAGGAGAACGGAGAAGGGGCAGGGAGTGTGAGAGGAAGAGACTGGACAGAGAGGAGGGGGAGGGGAAGATTCGATCAGGATAGAAAGAAAGAGAACAGCTGGTGGGGCACACCTTTAATCCCACCACTTGGGAGGCAGAGGCAGGTGGATTTCTGTGAGTTCCAGGACAGCCAGGGCTATACAAGAAATCCTGTCTCAAAAAAACAAAGAGAAAAGAAAGATAAATCTATGAATATAGTCTCTGATTCTTTGCCCTTCTCATCAGAGACCACCTATGATATTTAGCTCTGTAAAAATGGCTTTTGCTACAGAGGACTGTCCTCAATCCCTGTGGTTATATTGTAGCCTGTGAACTACAAGAGGTCATGCCTGTGGTGTCCTTGCCTCTGCACTGTTCCCTTTACCACAGCCATGTTCTGGATGGGAAGATTGGTTTGGCATCTCAGACTACTTGACATGATAAGACGGCAGTACTGGCCTAGAGCCAGGCCAGGGCTGGTGGGCAGGGTACAGTCGGCAGTGTGTGTCTCCCAGGATCCACGAGCTACACTTCATGGATGAACTGATCAAGGTGGAGGCCCACGATGCTGAGGTGCTGTGCCTGGAGTACTCCAAGCCCGAGACAGGTGAGCCCACAGCATGCAGTGGTCAGGCAGGCAGAGCCACAGAAAGCAGCAGCTAGTGGGAATCTTCAGCAAGAGCCCTGTTGCTAGACTCTGGACCACGCTGGCTTGGATTCCACCAAGTAAGACAGCCAAAGGCTCATGCCAGTCCCAGAACCTCATCAAGGCCCGAGATGCTGTGTGAGTAAGGATGTGAATAAACTCTTCATCTGCTGGATGGACGGGCTGCTAGGCATTCCTTTTAAAATGTTAAATGGCTACAGAAAACTTGCAAGAATATTATAGCAAATACATACAGCTCTTTCATCTAGATCCAGGTTTTTCTTTTAAATGTAGTCTAGCCCTTGGACTGTGCATGACTTCCTCTGCTTCTCTCTCCCATTGCTCTGTATGTGTGCATGTGCTACATGCCCATCAAAATAAGAGCATACACATTTTGGTTTTTTGCTGAGTGATGTAAAGGTTCAGGCATAATGTCCCCTGACCTTCCACTGCCCTCAGAAGACCGTCTGCATTTACATCACTGTGTACTAGGGGTGGAGCTCAGTGCTGGAACATTACCTATCATTGTAGATGCCCTGGGTCTCACCTTGGTCACATGTATCCATACATATATGCACGTGTGTTTATATCTATCTATATGCACACACATATGAACATTGTGCTACACTTATCAAATATGTGTATTCCACTTTGATACCATGATATTTATACAATGGTTCTTACTCAAATTTTTTCAGTTCCTAAGTACTATCTCATAGAACCCTTGTTTCTAATCTAGGTTCACAAGTTTTTGCTGTCATGGCTTTATTACCATCTTTATTCTGGAGTACTTCCCCAGTCTTAACTTGGCATTTAGACTTTGGCTTTCTGCAGTGTACAGGCCAATCATGTAGAATTTCCCTCCCTTTGGAATTTATCTGTTTTCTTCATCTTTTGCTTCAGACAATACACTTTGGAATATCCTGTGTTGATCTGCTTTTGTGCTGCTATAATGAAACACCATGATCAAAGATGATGTATAGAAGAGAGAATTTATTTTACTTCATGCTTCCAGAGGGATAGAGACCATTTATGTCAGGGAAGGCATGGCATGTGACAAGAACAGGAAGTCAGCAAATGATTTTATCTGCATACAGGAAGCAGAGAGAGCAGGAATAGGGTGAGGCTGTAAGTCCTCACAGTTGGTCCCAGTGATCCACTTGTAGCTCCTGTAGGTTCCATTACCTCTTCATACAGAGGACCAACTGGGAACCATGTGCTCAACCCCACGAGCCTATGGGGCATTTCTTATTCAGACCACCACTTTATCCAGTTTGTATGGAGTTCCATCCTGCTGTGATGTGATGATTCTCCATATCAACCTTCGTTCTTTCATCCTCCACACTCTGCCCATCAGATTCTCTTTCAGTGTCTCTTTCCTGAGCTAGCCCAGCCTCAGGCTGTGTTATTAAAACTCTACTAGGTGACCAGAGTGGGTAGAGTCTGAGGGCCAGTAAGGGGGAGGAAGCCCAATGAAAGGATTGACTGAAAGAGGTCAGCAAGGCCTGCCTGGGGTCTGGGCAGCTAAGACTCAGAACTGGACCATGGTTTGAAGTGAGGCTAAAAGAACGCCTGGGCTTCCCATGGCAGCGCACAGTAGGACTCACCAGGAGGAGGTGCCTACTGCACACACACCAGGTTTGCCCTTACCAAACTGAGGGCTCTGTGAAGACTGCCTAGAGCCCAGGACTTGGCCTTTCTTGGGTTGAGGCAGCTTAGCTGCAGCTCTGGAGCCAAAGACCCCCTTCTCCAAGGATTGGACATCTCAGTCACCTGCTTATCTGGGAAGTAGAAGCATTGTTAGCCCAGACCTTTCCTCCACTCACAGGAGTGACTTTGCTGGCTTCAGCCAGTCGGGACCGGCTCATCCACGTGTTAAATGTAGAGAAGAACTACAACCTGGAACAGACCCTGGACGACCACTCCTCCTCCATCACTGCTATTAAGTTTGCTGGTAAGCGCCTGCCACCTGCAATGGGCCTCTTTGTTTGCAAGTAAGCACCGTCATGACCTGTGGCCTGAGAGATAGGAGTCACAACCAGGGGAATGTAAAGACTGGGCTTGTTGGTTTACTGATTTATGAAAATTAATGTCCATAGTGCTGTTGTAAAAGTGAGTGGGAGGCCTCGGCAGTGCTGGCTCGCACCTTTAATCTCAGTGCTCAGGGGCTCTGTGAGATCGGGGCTCTGTACTCGAGATCGGGTCTCTGTGAGATCAGGGCCCACCTGATCTACAGGGTGAGTTCTAGGACTGCCAGGGCCACACAGAGAAACCCTGTCTCAAAAAACGTGTTTTGGTTCACAGTCTAGGAGAAGAGACAGTTCTTGGTAGGAAGGCATGACTGCAGGAGTAGGAGACTTATCCACAGTCAGGAACAGAGAGAGGTACATGCTGAGGCTACTCCATACAGTGCTCTCCCCATTCAGGGTGGGTCATCCCGCCTTGGTTAAACCTCTGCAGGTTTCCTCACAGACACGTGCTATGTTACAGAGGTGATTCCAAATTGACTTGGCAGTGCAGTTGTACCCACAGAGATGAAGAGATGGCTCAGTGGGAAGAGTCCTTTCATGTAAGCATGGTGATCTGAGTTCTAATCCCTAGCACCCACATAAAAAGCTACCTGTAATCCCTGTGCTGAAAGCGTAGAGACATGAGGATTCTTGTGAACTCCAGCTTCAATGAAAGATGAAGACCTATGTAAAAAACTAAGGTGGAAGAGGCAGGCACGATGGCTCAGCTGGTAAAAGGTACTTGCTGCCAAGTCTGATGACCCTGGAACCCACATAATGGAAGAAAGAACCAATTCCTGCAAGTTGTCCTCTGACCTCCACATGCACACTATACACTGTGTATACAATATGTTAATGTTAAAAAAAAAAGGTAGAAGGTGACAGGAAGCTAGCTGATAGTCGTTTAACCTGTGGGAGTGTGGGCCTGTAATCTCAGTACTTGGAAGTGGAGATAGGATCATTTAAGAGCATCCTCAGCTCTATAACAAGGCTCTCAAGTGCAGCCCACACTAGCCGCAAACTTACTGTGGAGCTAAGGATGACCTGGAGTTGATCTTCCCACCTTTGTTTCTTAAGTGCTGGGATCACAGGCACAGGTCACACACACACAGTTTCCACTCGTTCTGATTTATCTTACAGTGCTGGGGCCTTGAACACAAGGTTTGTACCACTGAGCTACATCCCTGGCCCTTAGTTGTTATTTTGTGAAAGGATTTCCTATAGCCAAGCTGGCCTAGAACTTGAGTTCCTCCTGCCTCGACTGCCCAAGTGCTGGATTACAGAGTGCTGGGGTTACCACCATGCACCACCATCCCCATCTCAAAATTCTGTGCCCTGTGTGCCCATGCTCTGCCCAGACCTGCCTCACACACTGTGTCTTGGCCTCCCACCAGCAGGTACCTTTCTGATCCTGATAGAGCTGGTTTCTCACCCTGAAGCAGGATTTCTTAGCTTCTCATTTCCCTCCTTCCTGAGTAGCATAGGGTAGCCCTGTCTCTTCCAGGCACCAGAGATGTCCAAATGATCAGTTGTGGAGCTGATAAGAGCATCTACTTTCGCAGTGCCCAACAGGTAAAGTGAGGTGGCCTTCTTGGGGACTAAGGTCAGGAGCTTGTCATGGGTGCCCTCTGAAGGTCTTGTCTGCCCTACCAGACCTCGGATGGGCTGCACTTTGTCCGTACCCACCACGTAGCAGAGAAGACCACCTTGTATGACATGGATATTGACATCACACAGAAGTATGTGGCAGTGGCCTGCCAGGACCGCAATGTAAGGTGAGGAGTCCCCTGTGCTCTTTTTTGGCCTGGCCCCAGCTTGCTTCCAGCTTGGCCTAGTAAGATCTTGCTTGCTTGCTAACTGTCTTCTCCTTAAGAAGAGACTGCCTGCTTTTTCTCACTTTCATCTGTTCCCTGAAAAGCTGGTGAGGACCACAGCCTTTTTCTTAGAAGTGTGCTTCAAGCAGGCGTGTGTCATAACCTGTAATAGCAGGTTCTTAGGACGCTGAGATGAGATCCCTCTTCAGAGCTTTATTAGAAGAGCCAGAGGCTCTTGGCTATAGGCGGCCATGTACATAATATGACAGGGTTCCAAAGGCAGTGGCAGCCCTTCAGTTCCCAGAATGTTAGGAGAGATACAGCCTCATGGTAGCGTGATGAGATTCTTCAAGGGAGAGAGCTGGGGTATTAGGAGAGTTAGTACAGTCTATGGCGAGCACAATAGAGTCAGTGGTGGGCCCTTCCGTTCCCAGAGTATTAGGTCTAACATCATAGGCAGCATTGAGGGGCCCCAAAAGGAGACAGGCCTTTCAGTTCTGTAAGACAAAGTAGGTTTTTGAGGGGCTCAGGGTAGGAGGATTCATGTGACTTATAAGTTACAAGGCATTGATAAAAGTAGTTATAATTCAAGGTTGTCTCCCAGCTACCTGAGGGAGGGAGAGAAGTCAGTTCTGTAAGAGTCACAGCAGCTCCGCTCTGTAGCTGAGAAAGAGACTGCAAGAGGATGGAGCCTCTTTTCAAGGGGAAGAGAGAGTCAGAGGATCTTGATCCTCGTCATAGCAGTGTATGCTTGTAATCAAGCACTGGGGAAAGGCCAGCCTTAGATACATAGCAAATTGGAAGCCACCATGACCTACATGAGACCCAGTCTCAAAAAGTCAGAGGAGGAGGAGCTGCTCCAGCAGGCTTAGCCAGCAGCCCTGCAGACTTGTGGCTCTCCTGGGACTGTGGGGACAGAGAAGTCACAAACTCATAGCTTATTTAACTGTCTCACTTGAGCTCCTGTCTGGGCAGGAGAATACTGCTATCACTGAGGGGCCGTGGTAGTAGCCCAGCCCCCTTTCATGAAGCTCACAGTTCATGAAAGTGCATAGTGGTCCTGAGTGGCCTGTAGGAGGGTCAGGAGGTATCAGGGTTTGCCTGGGGAATGTGTTCTCTGCTTCCTTCATGGGCTCCTTCCACCTGGGGCTAAGCTCTAAACTTGCTGTGTGACAGGGAGCAGATGCCAAATCAACTGTACTCCAGGACATAGCCTCTGCTTGAGGTGGGGGCTCCCTCCCAGACATCATGGAGACAGGAGGAAGCTGAGGCTTCTAGAGCAGAGGGCAGCAGGGCCAGGAGGAAAGGGAGGTATCTTCTGTTCCCACATGGCAACCCCACTTCCCCAGGGTCTACAACACAGTGAGTGGGAAACAGAAGAAGTGCTACAAGGGTTCCCAGGGCGACGAAGGGTCCCTGCTAAAGGTGAGTGTGAGCCTCAAACACACCCGACACAGCCCCTCGCTGCCTCCAGTCTATGTCCTTGGTGCTCATTAAAATCGCTTCCACTGGACAGTGCCCACTCAGGCCTGGCTAGCCAAGGGTGCTTGAGTTGGAGTGGAGGGAAGGGTCCTCTATTGCTGAGTGGGCTCTAGTTTGGGCGACAGTGGGGTGTGGCTGGAAGAAGCAGAGAGACTTTCACTCCTCTCCTGGTTTGTTCTCCCATGCGACACAGGACAAGTAGGCACTTCTCAGAGACTCTGGCCCTGGGGAGTTGTTCTGAGTTCAGGATCCCTGAACATTTCCCAGCTGTGCCTCAGGCTGACTGTGTGACCTTAGGCAGGTGTTCAATTCGCTTTGATCATCTGTCAAATGCAAATAAAAAGAGCTTCCATCCTAGGGTTGTTCTGCAGAGGGTTAAGTTTGCAGGCACTCAGTCCTTAGCCCAGGGCCTGGCCACCATCGTTTCTGCCCTGGTGGCTGCTAATTCTTCATCAGCAAAACGAGAGCAGAAACTCCTGCCCTGCCAAGGTGTGGCATGAGACTGCCCTGAGTTGATTCCTGTACCAGGTGCCCAGAACAAGAGAGGCGGTCACTCAGGGTGGCACTGAGATGTTGGCCCAGGCAAGCAGCTCAAGGTGACATGTGACTTCCCTCAGGTCCACGTGGACCCCTCAGGCACCTTCCTGGCCACAAGCTGCTCTGACAAAAGCATCTCCATGATTGACTTTTACTCGGGCGAGTGTGTTGCCAAGATGTTTGGCCATTCAGGTAGGTGTTTGGCCATTCAGGAAGGTGACTGCCCATGCCCCCTTTCCTGCTCCCACAGCCTGACCCAGAGTAAGAATGGCCTCTCCTTTGCTTGCAGAAATTGTCACTGGCATGAAGTTCACCTATGACTGCCGCCACTTGATCACAGTATCCGGAGATAGGTAGGACAAATGTGGAGGCTGCCCCTGGGTGGGCCTCACTCTAGGAGTAGGTGGGCATGTATCATGGGGAGAGGGGCTCAGTTCTAGCATGCCATGATGCATTTAGCCTGTGAGAGTGCTTCAAAGCTCCGGGCTTACTTTCACATCGGTCATTGCCAGTCCTAAGTTCCACCCCAGATCTGTCACTTCCTTGTGATGTTGGACAGGCCCTTTCCCCTCTCTTGAGCCTCTGTTTGCTCTATAAGAGAGGTGACCCCATCTGTCTAAAAGCACGATGCTGTACCCTGTCTATGGGACTGGTTGGTCCTGGGGAGGAGGTCTCTTGTTTCTCCCTTTGATTTACCAAGATTCTGCCCAAAGCTCTTGAATCTTGAGGCTCCAAAGCAGGCCCTAGTTTTCTGGAATGCCTGGACCTTGAGCCAGGGTCCAAAGCCCTTAAACTAAGCTGACCGTGCATGTGTGGAGTGGATCTTAGCCATGGTGATATGGGGGCTCCAGGCTTTGCTGTGCCTGTGGCCCCCGCGTGGACTTTCTTTGCGCCCGGTCTTTGCAGCTGTGTGTTCATCTGGCACCTGGGCCCGGAGATCACCACCTGCATGAAGCAGCACTTGCTGGAGATCAACCACCAGGAGCAGCAGCCACAACCCAAGGACCAGAAGTGGAGTGGCCCTCCCAGGTCCTGCCAGCCCCAAGACCAACAAAGCCCCAGCCAAGCCCTCTCTAGCCTTAGCCTGTTGGGGATGTCAGGCTTTGGAAACAAGGTTCCAAAAACATACTTACAAAAGGTTTTAAAGTGCAGAAACATCATGCTTAGAGGGCCCTTCCTTCGCGTCAGTGGAGAGGGGTGCTCAGGAGAACTAGCAGGGACTCGCGTGTCACTGAGTGTCCTCTTACCCTTCAGCCCAGAACTGGTCACTCACTCACATGAGTTCCCTAAGCACATTGCTGTAGTCTTTCTGCCTTTCTCAGACTGTTTTGGAGTAAACTCCCATAATGATTTTTAATACAGTCTTGTCAACTACCCCAGACTGGCCTTAAACTCAAGGCAGTCCTCCTGCCTCAACCCCTAAGTGTTAAGATTATAGGCATGAGCCACGATACCTGGCTCAGTTTATGATTTGAGATTGAAGATGTTGGTGGATGCTCACTTTTGCAGGGATGTTTAGAGGTTTCTGTTCTGCTCTGGGGTTCTTCTTGTCACTCTAGAAGCTTTGCCAGAGCCTCCATGTGCCTGTGAGGAATGACTGGCCAAGGCACCAAGAGGATGGGCCCTTGTTGGTCTTGAGACTAATACACTGCCTTGTGGCCACCAGCAGTCATAGCTGAAACTTTGGACAGACTCAGCTCTAGAGAAATCCCTGTTTCACCCCCATTTACCTACGTTTCTCTTCTTTGTGTTTTCCTTCCCAAAGCCAGGAGACATATGTGTCCACACCAAGTGAGATTCGTTCCCTGAGCCCTGGAGAGCAGACAGAGGGTGAGATGGAGGAGGAATGTGAACCAGAAGAGTTGCTGAAAACACCGTCCAAAGAGAGCTTGGACCCAGGTTAGGGAGGGGCACCCGTAGCCTTGGGTCAAACTATTAGTGTAATAGGGAGCTAACGATTGTGGCTGATGTAACTGAAAAAATGAATACTAGTCAAGGTTTGCTGGGTCCAGGTAGTCATGTGATATTGGAAGGAAGACACTTCCCCATTGAGTGTTATTCACCTGCCTCTTATCCCAGCATTTAGCTACATAGCAAGTTGAGGCTAGCCTGTGCATTTAATCCCAAAAGATCTCTAAATTCAAGACCAGCCTGGTCTACATAGGAAGTCTGCCTAGCAAGTTCCAGGACAGCCTGTACTACACAGAGAAAATCTGTCTCAGAGAGAAGAGTTGCTGAGTGCAGTGCTCACACACAGAATGAATGCAGCACTTAGGATGAAGGAGGAGGGTGGCCAATCCCAGGCCAGCCTGGGCTACATAGTAAAGAAGACTATCTCAGAACCACAAAGAAAAGGAAGATCTTGTTCTCCATCCTCTGCCTCTGCGTTTCTTCACATTGCCTTTGTGCATAGGCAGACTGTCCCTTTGTGAGGGGAGAAGAGATCTCTATCAGCTGTGGGCTTATAGAACTCTGCAGAGAAATGAGCACTCCTTCCTAATTCTCAAGCAAAGTTCTGGAGTTGTGATTTGTGTTCCTGAAGTAAACTGTGGCCCATGTCTGAACCAGTTGCTGTGACCGGCCAGATCCTGCAGGCTAAGGCTTAGTCAGCTCTGCTTGAGTACCTGAGCAAGGCCGGGCAGTAGGTGAGGACCAAGGGAGCTTCCCAAAGGGTTTCCCAGGGAAAGGAAAGGGGGCTGTTGTTCTGCAAAGGGTGAACACCAGCTCCACTTGATAGAAATCTAACCATGCGCCTACTCCCCTGCATCTGTCCTATGGTCGCAAGATGGCTGCTCAAGTTCCAGGCATTAGGGCTGGCTGAAGAGGGAAGACAGTCTCTCCTAAGAATCTCCCTTAAAAGATGCTCCTAGCAGGCCTGTAATCATAGATGCTCAGGAGGTTGAGGCAGAGAGCAGTAATCTCAAGACCAACCTGGTTTGCAGCGTGAGTTTCAGGCCAGCCTGAGAACTTAGTGAGCCTGGGAACCTGTCTCAAAAAAAAAAAAAAAAAAAAGCCAAGGAAGTAGCTCTGTGGGCAAGGGTTTACCTGTGTGTGAGACCCTGGTGCAGCACCACACACAAACACAAAGAGAGGAAGCCTTTTCTCAGAAGTCACTTCCAGGCTTTCCATGGCTCTCACTGGCCATCATGCCTCCAGCTGTAAGAGAGGCTGGAAACAGACAGAGCTGGGTGCCTGAAGGGTGGCTCTCCCGAGGGACAGAAGGAAGCCAAGGGACAGAAGGAAGGACGTCAGCTTCCTGGTACAGAATAGCAGTGTGAGAATTTAGCTGGAAAAGGCAGGTGTCATTTTTCTTGATAACTCCCACACTCCCAGTCTGCTGTTCGACACTGACCACTAGACTGGTTTAGATTGTCAGCTTTCCCTGAACACTAATATTCTGTGTGCATTATGGATGTAAGTCCTAGTATACTGTAGCTGCTGTTCCCCCTCTCTCCTCTCAGAAACACCTTATCCGACTGTATGTGAGTGGATGTAAGGCAGAAGGCCCATCTCTCTCTCCTAGCATCCTAGTAATTCCCTATGAAAGTGAGCATTTAATTGTTTCCTTTTTTCTTTTTCTTTTTTTGAGGGGGCGAGGGGCAGGGTTACTTTGTGTAGTACTGACTGTCCTGGAACTAATTCTCTGTAGATCAGGCTGACCTTGAACTCACAGAGATCTGCCTGCCTCTGCCTCCTGAGTGCTGAGTGCTGGGATTGAAGGTGTGTGCCACCACCACCCCGCTCAGTTTCTTCTAATTTCATACCATGCTATAGAAGCTGCACCCACCTTTCCCAGGTCACCTACTTGGGCACTGAGTATTTTTCCTGAGCAGGTACACTGGATCCTAACATCAGAACATTTTTTTATTTTAAAAGGAAACCCCAAGAGTCCTCCACATTCAGTTGGATGTGCTATCCAAAATGGTGTGTGAGGCTACACCTACTTTCCCCCACACTGTGGGACGGTTTGAACTCAGGGCCCTGCACATGCCAAAGCTAGCACTCGACAGTCAAGCCCCACCCATGGTCACTTTGTAGCCTGAACCGTCCTAGAGCTTTCGCTTCTCCTGCCTCAGCCTCCTGAGTGCTGAGATTATAGGCATGTAGCAGTACACTCAGCCCCCCCCCCCAATATTTAGACTTGGTGAGGCTTATAAGAAACAGTGTACCTTATTTAAATTTGAATTTCTCTGACAATTAGTGAGGTTGAACATCTTTTGACGCACCCATGGGCTCTTGTGCCACCCCTTTTGGAGAAAGCTCAGTTGTAAGTGTGGTCCATTCGTCTCTGAGGTAGCTTGGCATGTCCTCATGTGTCCATGTGTGTCTGCAGATCCTCGGTGCCTGTTGACCAATGGCAAGCTGCCACTCTGGGCAAAGCGGCTGGTGAGTGTACTGGGAGGATGGGGGTTTTAGTGGCTGGCCGGGGAGCCCTCCCCTTCCCTTCAGGAAGTCCTTTTCTTCTCTCCATGTGTCCTTTCTGTGGAGAACCCTGTCATCCTTTTGGTCTCAGCTGAGGCAGCCCTTGGTTCAGGCAACCATCTGGCCCATGCCTGCCACTGTTCCAGCCATTGGAGGTGGGATAGGGAGCAAGGGATAGTCTTGCTTTTCGAGGCCTGCTCTGTTGTGAAGGGAAGAGGGAGAGGGCATATACCTCACGTTAAGTAAGTAAGCCGCGTAGTATGTGGGAGCGGATATATGCAGGAGAGGAAACGACACTAGGAAGGAAAGTAAAGATTGTTCAGGATATCAGTTTAGTGCCAAGTGGCATCTGCTCAAGTCTCCAGAGCTTAAGAAGGTAGTGATGGGAACTAGGCCAAGTGACAGGCAGGGAAGAGGCCTAGAGGAGAGGCCAGGGGGCGGGATCAGAAGGAAATGAGTGGACTCTAGAGGGATTTCAAAGATGGGGCCTTTCAGTTAGCTATAAGGGAAAGAAATACTACAAAGAGTGGTAGGGTGGAAGGAATGCTTACTTGTTGCCATGGATGAGGGACAGGCTAGGAGCCCATGAGGAGAGACTGGTAGCAGAACACCGGCTTTTAGCCAGAGCTGTGGTACAGGCCTATAATTCCAGGTATTCAGGAGACTGACGCAGGAGGATCACAGGGTCAGGCCTGTGTGCACCGAGGAGTGAGGAAAAGACCACCCTGGGCAGCTTAGTAAGACCCCTAACTGGGAGTGAAGCAGTAAGGTGGGCACACACCCAGCATTTGGGAGGAAGGGAAGGGGATGTGGAGGTCACGGGAGTTCAAGGCCAGCCTGGGGTAAATGCGACTGTCTCTAACAAAGTGATGGGTTGGAGATGACAGCAATTGTTAAAGTTCGTGACATCCGTGACTGTGGCGATGCACCTTTCTAGCCCCAGCACCAGAGGGTAAAGACAGTTTAGGTCATCCTCTGCCACATAACAAGTTCCAGACCATCCAGAGGTACATGAAGACGTGAGTCCCTGTCTCAGAAACAGACAAAATAAGAAGTGGTAGCGAGTGAAAAGAAAGCTGGGAGATGGGTTACAGCGCAGTGAGGCCTTAGGCTTAACCTCAGGACTGCAAACGGCAAAGGAGGTTTATGACTTTATTTCATCCCCAAGGCCATGCCTAGGCCGCAGCTTCTCCTTGCCCGTACCATAGACGCACAGCCACGGACAGGATGCCTGCTCAGTTCTCAGCCCCTGTTGTCTTTACTGTCTTCACTTGTATGGAAATCATTAGTCTATTTTAATTTCCTAGAAAACAATTTTATTTTACGTTCTTAAAAGTTAGAGTATTAAAAAATTAGCTGAGCAGTGTGTGGCACATGCCTTTAATGCCAGCACCCAGGAGGAAGAAGCAGGGGGATCTCTGAGTTTCAGGACAGCCTGGGATACACAGAGAAACCCTGCCTTGAAAAGACAAAACAAAAAACAGAGCAAAACCTTCAGTGGGGCTTTTCTTATCCCTGTTTTACAGACAGGAAGTCTGAGGCCCAGAGAAGTTAAGTTGGACATGAGAAAATGTAGAATTAACACACAAATCACAGATGTGCCCTCTCCAGCAACAGCTTTGGTAGAATAGGAACGGGGCTGTGTTTGAGTGACAGCTGACAGAATTGGTTGGTGAAATACAAGTGACATGGGAGGGACAGACTACATTGGGAGGAGAATGACTGCCACTGTTTGGGGCAAAGAATCACTGGGACTGGTGAGGCTTGGGTGGGGAGGCAGATAAGGGGGAATCAGAAGTTGAGCCCCCAACAGAGCAACTCTGAAACACCCATGTGGAGAGTGCAAAGCCTTGTTGGTAAGAGGTTCTGAGCTGGCCTGGTGGTTCTTGAGAGCTGGGTCAGAAAGACTGGCTCTATGGGAGGTTCCAGCCACCATGGGCTACAGGGTAAGACCTTATCTGGGAGAAAGGAGGAGGGAGAGAGAAGAGTGTGGGGAAGGTAGGTAGGTTCAGGACAGAGGCTCATCGTGTCTGGAAGCTGTCTTCTTAAAGGGTGTAAAGCCAGGAAGACTGCATGAGATCTGTGCAGTCCTTGTCGAAAGTAGCAGACTCATGGCTATGGCTAGCTGCCTGACTATCATCCCTGTCCCTCAAGCTAGGGGATGATGATGTGGCAGATGGCTCAGCTTTCCACGCCAAGCGCAGCTACCAGCCACATGGCCGCTGGGCAGAGCGGGCTGAGCAGGAACCCCTCAAGACCATCCTGGATGCCTGGACTCTGGATTCCTACTTTACCCCCATGAAGCCTGAAAATCTAGAAGACTCTGTTCTGGACTCAGTAGAGCCACAAAACCTGGCAGGCCTGCTAAGTGAGGTACAGTCCCCCCCACACACACACACACCCACCAGCCGTCCTGCACTGTGAGCACTGTGACTGCTCACTCAGGGTGAGGGAGAGGGCGTCGGGATGCTGGAGGCATCTCAGAGGCTTGACCAAGCTCTTTTTTTGTAAGATTTATTTTATTTATATGAGTACACTGTCACTGTCTTCAGACACCCCAGAAGAGGGTGTCAGATCCCATTACAGACGGTTGTGAGCCACTGTGTGGTTACTGGGATTTGAACTCAGGACCTCTGGAAGAGCAGTCAGTGCTCTTAACCGCTGAACCATCGCTCCAGCCCTTGACCAAGCTCTTAAAGCTTGGACCCCAGGCTAGGCTCCTCTAAATGGTGAGCGCTCAAGTGGGCAGAACCCTGGATTAGCCCCTCCCTGCCTGGGACCTGAGTTAGGAGGCTTGCCTCTCTTGTCTTTGTTTTCCAAATAATGGTTCTATTGCCTCCGAGAACTCAGAGATGCCGGGCTCAGCCTTCACTCTCTTTTCTCAGAGGGCAATTCTTTCCTATTCTAATGTACACTTTCCTCTTTACTGTGATAGTGTTCACTAGGTAACGGAGAAGGCTCGATGAGCTACCTGCATCACTCAGAGGTACTTGCCACCTATAGCACTCACAGAGCATGCTCTACCTCCTGGAAAATCTCTTCTGACCCCAAGTCAGTGCCCACCCACCCCACCTGAGGGAGCCTGAGCTCTCACCTCTCCTCAGGAACTGGTTTGCCTGGTTTTGTTGTTGTGTTTTGTGGCAGTCTGATCATGTAAGTCTGGCTGTGCTAGAACTCATGACATAGACGAGGTTGGCTGTGAGCTCAGAGACCCTCTGCCTCTGCCTCTGGGTGCTGGGATTTAATGTCTGTGCTGCTGAGCCTGCCCAGCTAGTGCTTTGCTTATTCTAGGTTGTCCTGTAAGCAGACAGAGGGTTAGGCCTCCTCTGGACTTAGGTCTGCTGTAAAGGGGCTGCTGATGGCAGGGTCGGGGAGGAGGTCTGGCCGAGTGCTGACTTCCCACTGTCTGATGTGGTGTCTGGCAGTGGGGGCTGTGGGGTCACTCCTCTGCCACTTGTGCACAACTGCTGACAGCATTCAAGGGCCTGGGGTGAACCAGGCTACCTCAGAATGGGTGTACTCTTCACTCCTAGTCAGGGAGTCCCAAAGAGGACAGCCGAGGCCACCTCTCCTACCTGCCTGTACAGAGGGAAGCCACTGAGACAAGAGAACTCATCCTCTGCTCCCCAGAGGCGGAAGTGCCGGTTACAGGGATGCACAGGTGAAATGTCCTATGCACCACAGGGAGTCATAGTTGGAAAGAGGGAGCCCTGGAGAGAGGTCCAACCTGGAAAAACTCTCTGTTCTCCCAGTGGCTTGTGGGAGTGGGGAGGGGTGAGTTGAGGGACTGTCTCAGACAGTCTCAGTGGCAGCCTCACTTTTTTTGGTCCCGGGGCTGGATGAGGGATTTTGTTTGGAGGCAGGAGAGGCTAGGGTGTGCTCTGGGAGCAGGGTGTGTGCCTCAGGGTTCTGGGAAAAGGCCAGTTGTTAATTGCCAATATAACCCCACCCTGACGGTGTTGCAGGGAGTATTATGAGGAAGCAGAGGCAGGACCTGAAGACCAGCAAGGCGACTCCTATCTCAGGGTCTCCTCCGTCAGCTCAAAGGACCAGAGACCCCCCGAGGGTGAGTGGGGAGCAAGCAGGCACCCTGTGGTCTGTAATGGCCTCTTGTGGGCACTGGTAGTGGCCTTGACCCAGTTGTCCAATGTTGATAATGTCGCAGAAGACAACAGTGTTTCCTGCTGTTACCCGAGGATGCTGAGCCACTATCTGAGCACCCAGCTCTGCCACTGCTTGACTGGGGGACCTTGGGGGTCCATACAAATGTGACTGGATGCATAGCGCCCCATGCTCCAGATGGGGAAACAACTCCAAAGCCTCTGTCTCACCTCGGGCAGGCTCCTGACCCCCTCTATCCCTTCAGACTCGGGGGAGTCAGAGGCCGAACTGGAGTGCAGCTTTGCCGCCGCCCATGTCTCCACTCCTCGCACGGACCCTAGCCCTCACCTCACCGTGACAGGTAAGCCAGGTAAATGTTCCTATGAGTCCTGAGCTTGAGTTTCCTCAGTGGAAGACTGCCATTTCCTGCTCAGCCTAGTAGCAAGCAGGTGTGTGGCAGGTGAGTCTGGATTTCTCCATTGTCAAGCGGCGTCTGCCTGCGGTGACTCAGGTACTGACTCAGGTACTGACGAGTCTCTCTGCCCGGCCTCCCTCCCGTCCAGAACACTCAAGTACAGAAGAGCTTTGCCAGCCTGAGCCTGAGGCGCAAGGCTTGGGCCATGGCTCCTTACCCCAGACGCCTGAGCAGGAGAAGTTCCTCCACCACCATTTTGAGACACTTACTGATGCCCCTACTGAAGGTAGGACCTGACCTTGCACCCTGATTGTTGTGTGTGTGTGCGCGCGTGCCAGGAACAGTGTGTGTGTTCTTGGGTAGTCTTCTTCCATGGTAAGGTGGTGAAGGATGGGTGGAAGAGCAGATGGTTTGGCCCCTCGATTCACCCCTGAGGCATCTGAGATGTTGGCAGGCCTGTGAGCCCATGGGTATCTTCCTAGAGCTCTTTCATGGATCACTGGGAGACATAAAGATCTCAGAGACTGAGGACTTTTTCTTCAATCCCCGGCTGAGCATATCCACCCAGTTCCTCTCCCGCCTCCAGAAGCCCTCCAGGTAGAAGCTCGTAACCCCTGTGCTCCCTTCTTCCTACCCCCGCCCAGCTCTAGTGGAAGCCCCTCAGTTACCCCAGGGTAAGGCTACATGAGCATGTCTTTCCCACCTGGCTTCCTCCCCAGGTTCCCTCCCCGGCTGCCCCTACACCTTATGAAGTCTCCAGAGGTTCAGCCTATGGGCCACGGGGGCACCCAGCTCAAAGCAGGGCCCCTGAGAGCAGATCCTGGCTACATGGCCTCAGATGGGACCAGCGTGAGTACTGGGGTCACTCTCTCAGGACACAGGACTGCAAGCCAGGAGGCCTTGTCCTTACCAAGGCCTTGGCCTGTGCTTGCAGGTCTCTGGGCAGAAGGCTGAAGAGACTCCAGAGGCCTTGTGCCTACCAAGTAAGTCTCCCTGACCCTAGAGGAACAGCCCTGGGTGCCCAGCGGAGCCATGGGAGTGTCTGTTCAGATTGGAAGCTTTTTAAGGCAGGGCTCTGAGGCAGGGTTACAAGTGAACCATCTACTTCTTTTACAGCCCCTCCCCTCGCAGGCCTGGCATCCTGTGTCCCTCCTTCCTCGGTGCCACCCACAGACAGGAAGCCTCCAACACCCACATCTGTACTGACCACAGGCCGGGAACAGAGTATCTCCGCCCCATCTACATTTTCTTACCTGGAGTCCACAACGAACTCACATGCCAAGATTACACGTAGCATCTCTCTCGGGGACAGTGAGGGCTCTGTGACAGCTGAGCTACCCAGGTCACTTCACAAGCCCTTATCCCCTGACCAGGAACTCCAGGCCATCCCCACCACAGTGGCACTTACTTCTAGCATCAAAGGCCATGAGCCTGCACTGCCTTCCTGGGGCAACCATGAGGCCCGAGCCAGCCTGAAACTGACCTTATCCAGTGTCTGCGAGCAGCTCCTCTCTCCACCCCCACTGGAGCCACCCACCACACATGTGTGGTCTCAGGAACCTGTGGATGTCCCACCTAGTATGGCAGTCACAGTAGCCAGCTTCTGTGCACCCAGCCCTGTAGACATGAACACCCTGGGACTCCACAGTTCTGTGTTTCTCTCCAACACGTCAGCCTCTGGGCCCCTCACCCCGCCTGCCCACCTTCACAGCCTCCAGCTTCTAGAGAGCAGGTCTAGGATGCCCGGCCGGGCTGCTGCTCTCCTGGAGCCCACCCCCGGTGAGTACTGCCCTGGGGACATGGCCAGAACCCTAGCCCATCCCCCCCCCCCAAGTGGACACTCAGCCTGGCCACAGGGGCTGTGCCGGGTTCACTCACTCATCGTCCATCCCTCATTTACATGGTCAGTGAGCATGTGCTGGCCTTTGTTCTAGGTCCTGCGCCTGGGCACATGAGACATAGTAGCAAACAAGAGAAGGTTGATTTCCTACACTAGGGAGAAGCCCAGACAAAACTCTGAGTGTCAAGCATATCACAAGGTGATACAAGCCAGTGAGAAAAATAAGAGAAGGGGGTCAGCAGTGTAGCTTCAGTTCAGGGTGGCAGCAAAGGCTTTAGGGAAAAGGTTACATTCAGCAGAGCCCTGTGGGGAAGAGGAGCCTAGGGGCCTGAAGACAGGGATCCAGGGCCAGCAGTCTTTAGCCTCACTTGGGCCATCTAGAAAGGCAAAAGTATCCTAGCCATTTACTCCTCTCTACCCCTAGATGCATCCAGTGTGATCCCTGACAGCCCTGGACACTGGGACACAGAAGTCCCTCCCCCAGCACTCCTTGATCTAGGCAGTGTGGGATCAATCTTGCACAGGCTGCAGACTTCCTTCCAAGAAGCTCTTGACCTTTACCTCATGGTAAGCCAAGGAGCCCAGGGCAGGGTGGGTAGGACAATGGAGAGGGCTCCCTGCCTGATGTCCTCTGACAATCTTGCCACCCTTACAGTTGGTCTCCAGCCACCAGCTGGGGGCTGAGCAGCAGCAGGCACAGACGGAGCTGGCCTCCACCTTCCACTGGATCTACAACCAGCTAGAAGCCTGCAATTGCATGGCTGCAGCTAACTTGGCCCCACCCCAGACACTGCCTAGCCCAGGTCCTCTGTCCCCACCCACACTTTGTCCCCTGGCCAGCCCAAACCTGCAGGCCCTGCTGGAACACTACTCAGAGCTGCTGGTGCAGGCAGTGAGGAGGAAGACTAGGGGTGACTAAGGGCCTGCAGCCCTGGAGAAATAGATTTGTAAACAAATAAACTGACAGTTGTTTCCTGAAACCCCTTCACAGTTGTCTGTGAAGCCGCCCTCTATGGATGCAGAGAGAAGGGGCAGAGGGCCCTGCATGGGTGAAGCAGCCTGGTCACTCATTTAGCTCCAGGCCCTGTCCTGTGGACCTGCTGACAGGGGACATGGGACCAGCCATAATGATGACTGCATAACCTGGCTTCCCATGCAGCCTGTCCCTAGCAAAGTGAGCTACTGCAGTGGTCATACTCTTTGCACATAGGAGTCCAGCCGTACCCTAGGGAGGAACTAACTTTAACCTATGGGTGCTTACAAATTCATTGGAGCTACTGCGGTCTGAACTTGTCCTCAGTACATATACTACTGGCCAACAGCCAGCCCTAGGCTAGCACACTGGATCCTGCAGGGTCCCATTGCCGTTGTCCTTTTTGCAACGGGGAGTAGAAAAAACGATCCCCCCCTGAACAAGCACTGCTGGGTAGCAGACCCAAGCCCTCAGGTGCTGAGCTCCGTGCTCCTTCACTAGGAAGAAGGCTGTCCATCCTCATTCCTTGAGCCGTCAGCTCCCTCAGGCAGTACAGGCCTAAGAAGGCCAGTCTCATGACGATGTACACTGTCCCATGTCCCTATAAAAGGGAATCTCGCAGAAAGGTCTAAAGCACAGCGCCAACACACCCAGCTTTATCCCATCCACTCTAAGAAGGTCCACAGACCTGCTCTATGGGCAATCGTGCTAATCCTACCACTCAGGAAGCAGAGGTGGGCGGGTCTTTGTGAGTTCAAGGCCAGCCTGGTCTACAGGACACCAGGGCTACTTGAAGAAACTTGTCTTGAGAAACAAACACCTGAATGTTTCACAACAGCTTGACTCTAGGTTTCTCCTAGCATGGTAGCAGACACAGGGCACTTGGGAGGAAAATAGCTGTCCTCCATTAGTGTGTCAGTCCGGTCCAAACCCACCCTTGGCTCCCCTGATGATACCAGGACGGTTCCTAGGTAGTGAGACACCATCCTGCACCAGAGACATCAATCATGAATTTGAGTCTATGAGATGGAGCCACTTCAGCCGCTTCTCGGCCAGCTCAGCTGACACTCAGAGCCTGCCTGGCCACCGCGGGACTTCATAGACGACCCATTTATATGCCCACCCTTGGCTGACCTCACACTGCACATGTGGCCTGTGAGGATCAACGCACACCATAACAGGAAGACATCTTAACACCCATTTGCCAAATGAACAAGCTGAGGGTATGTGGCGCACACCTGTGATTCTGTTATTCCCCAGCACTTGGGAGGTACAGACTAGAGGAGGATCAGGAGTTCAAGGCCAGCCTCAGTTACAGTTAAGCTTGAGACCAGCCTGAGTTGCATCAGACTCAGCAGAAAAAAAAAAAAAAAAAAACCAACAGGCTGAGTTGGCTCCATGGTTAAGAGCACAAACTGCTCTTCCAGAGGCCCCGAGTTTATTCTCAACACCCACATTGGATGGTTCACAGCCACATTGGATTCATGTAGCTCCAGCTCCATGGGCTGCAATGCCTCTGTGGCCTCTGCCCTACACTCACACGCACCTTTGCACAGACGTGCACATACGAAAGTAATATTTTTCCGAGGCTCACTGAGAAGTGACTTTTGCCCAGGTCCTGCAGAGATTAGGTGGCAAAGTGCAACAATGCAGATGAGCTTGGAACCCTCATACCCTTCATACGCTAATCAGCTCTCAATTGGAGTCACCAGTTTTTAGCACATGAGCCTCCTGGGGACACTTCAGATTCAAATCAGAACACAGGAGATGCAAAGAAACCCTTCCTGGGCAGGGATGTAAAGAGTGCAGGCCTAGCATGCACCACGCCCCCAGGGTCCAGCCCTAGCACCACACAGAATGAGTATGGTGGTACATGCCTGCAATCCCAGCACTTGACAAGTGGAGTGTGGGCATACATTTTAAAAAACGAACATTCCACCTTTCCTCTTGCCCACCACCCACCAGAGGCAGTGGAAGAGAAAATTTATTAGGATTTGTGGGAAGTGAACCTGTTCAGCAGTAGTTCTGTGGAGTGAGCTCAATCTCCTTTGTCAACAGTTCAGTCCCATAGCAAACACCAAATACAAATCAGCCGCTGCAGACCAGTCCTCTCGGCAGGCAGACACCACGCATGAACTGCAACTGTCATTCAATCCTGAAGAAACCGCAATGCTCGCCAACTGGCAGTGGAACCAATAAATGTATGTCATTACCGAAGAATATTGAAGCGGAACAAGCCAGACCAATGCTCAGTGGTGTCTCCCACTGTCTGTGGGGACATATTAATACTCCATTACACATCCTTTCACCTGTGTGCCCCAGCAAAACATCATTTGACATAACTGACTTCCCAAACAAGCCACAAGTTTCCACTTCAGTGGAGCCAGAAGGATCATGAATTCAATACCATTCTTGGCTATGTAGTAAGTTGGAAGCTAGCCTGGGATACATAAGGCCCTCTTTTGTTCTATTTTGTTTAAAAAGGGGAGGGGCAAGATGGCTTCGCAAGTAAAGGCATTTGCAACACAAGCCTGGTATTCCTAGTTCAGTCCCTTGAATCCTCATGTTTTAGGGTTTCTAATAGTGTGACTAAAAAAACAAAACGATCACAAAGACTATAAGCCCCTCAGGGAGGAAAGGGTTTATTCACTTTCACATCATAGTCCATCATTCAAGGGAGGCAGGAGCTGATGCGCAGGCCCTGGAGGGGCTGCTCACTGGCTCGATCCTCGTGGCGTGCTCAGCCTGCTTCCCTAGAGAACCCAGGACCACCAGCCCTGGGGTGGCACCACCCAGTGATCTAGGCCCACCCACATCAAACAAGAAAGTTTACCAGAGGCTTACCCACTGACCAATTTGGTGAGGGCATTTTCTCAACTGGCGTTCCCTCTTCCCATATGACTCCGGTTTGTGCCAAGTTGATATAAAACTAGGCACCACACTACATAAAGGTAGAAAGTGAACCGATTCCTATGGTTTGCCCTCATTGGCTATTGTGTATGCCTTCACACCACCACCACCAAACTTTAAAAAAAGGAAATGTACCTTTTCTTCCCAGAAAGGTTTTGTAATGACTACTCCCTCTGGCTGGAACTGGGGATTCATTTCCCTCCCCAGCTGTGTAAGATCAGCCTGGGCTACATAAGACCTCTATTGAGGAGGCAAGGGAGTATTGAGATGGCTCAGGGGTAAAGGCACTTGGAATGCAAGCTGGAGAGCGGACCCCACCCCAACCTGGAGTAGAATCTTTTGGTTCCAAGAATTCCACTCTCCCTGGTTTTGCCTGTCCAGCTTGAATCACTTCAAGATTTAACTATTCTTGGTGTCCCTGCTGTCTCCCTTGTGGCTCCGCACAACGTGCTCATTTTCAGTGCTGAACTAAGTAAGGTCCACCTATAGTTAGAAGTATATAACTACACCCAGAAGACTGTCAGATAAACCCAAGAAGGTAACTGTGAAGAGAGTGGTCACAATTCTGAACTTCTAGCTCAGACATCAGAGAAGCAGAACAGCCTACCCAGAGTGGATGGGAGGAGTCCCTGCGCTCACTAGGACTGGACTGTTGACAAACCAGCATTTTATTGCTCTAAGCGCTTCAGGCTTGAGGAAGCACAATTCAGATCTTTATTTTTGCCTTTACCTACTTAGTTTGCTGTCATCCTACACCAGTGGCACAGAACAATCACGCTGTCCCCACCCGCACCCAGACAGCTGCTGTGATTTGAATAACTAGGCAAGCTGATGGACGTCCGGGACTGATTTGCCTGGTACAGTCCCTAGAGTCCTTCGCCCTTCCAAGCCTGGGGCCATGACTTTTTTTGGATCTCCATCCCCAGGAACAGCCTAGGCTCTTCTCTCACCCAAGCCTCCCTGGGGGGGTGAGCTCTCCAGTGTCTCCATCCCCAGGAGATGGCAGAGTTGCCCCAGAGCCTGACCTAGAGAAGGAGCCATGCAGCCGGCCCGGCAGAGGTTACCAGACCAGCTAAGGCTGCTCCCCAGGCTTGTCTCAAAATTTGCATGAAGAGAATGAGGCTTCCTTCCTCGGGTCTCCTGATTTCACCTAGTTCTGGGGCCTGAGGTCTACTAGGCAGCAGGCACAGGAGGCAGCTCTGTGAAGAGCCATTTCACCATCCTCAAAGCAATGCCCAGGGTCTTTCTTGTGAGGAGTCGGCGTCCACAGCCACCTAACTGGAGCCACCTTCCTGACCAGCTCCGGGGAGATGCCTATGTCCCAGGTACACATCTGTCTGGGCCTGGAGGTGAAGGGCTCGGGAGGCACAGGGCATCACCGTCTGGCTTCTCTTCCCAGACTGCAGCAGCCTGGCAGTGCCAGCAGCACACAGATCTTCTGGTCTGAGAGACACCTGGGCCGTGGTGAGTGCAGCTGAGACAGGAACGGCTTCCCACTTGGGCCGAGGAAGTTGCCCCGACTCCAGCCCAGTGTTGTTCCTCACTTGGCATCCCGCTCCCTTCCCAGCAGCCAGCTCATTCCAGTCTCAGTTAAGACCCCTATTCCTAGGGTAGGTGGGCAGCTGGAAGGCCCTGCTCCAGGGATCTGTGCCCAGTGGGTGCAAACAGGATTCCAAAAACTAAGTGGAAGGTGATTTATGTCAGAACACTGGATAAACAGACAGGGGTGGGGGCTCTGTTACCTTAACCTCCCAGGAGTAGGTTAACTGTGCAGGCTTTGAAAGGAAGGACAGTACTAGTTAGAATTCAGTGTATGAGGTCACTTCTGGATGAGTGTACGGCAGGAGGGACAGTCGTCCACTTCCTCACAGAGCTTCTTTCTGGTAAGAGCTGCAGGCAGAGAATAAAACTAGGAAAGTTCGTATTAGCAAAGTTTGTTCTTGGGTATGGAGGGACACGACGGTCAGAGTGATGGATTTGGTTAAGGAAGGCTTTGGAGAGAGGGTTGCAGCTGCCCCCACTACTTACAGCCACCCTTCACTCTGGGCACATGACAAACTGTTTGCAGAGTAGCAAAGACTGAACAAGATCCAGCTGGCCATGCTAACCCCTACACCCTCTGGCAGTCCTCACAGGGGACACTGACCTCTGCACCCAAGGGCCCCGGGACACTTGGCTGCCCACTCTGTCCTAAGGCCTTCCCGCTGCAACGTATGCTGACTCGGCACCTCAAATGCCACAGCCCAGCGAGGCGCCACGTGTGCCACTATTGTGGTAAAGGCTTTCACGATGCCTTCGATCTCAAGCGCCACATGAGGACTCACACTGGTGAGAGACAGCAGGAACAAAGAGGGTCTTCTGGACACCAGATGGCGATGGTGATGGTGACAGAGGCAGATGCATGGGGTGTGGGGTTTCCAGGGATCGGGGGATATACCACAGGGGCACAGGTAATGAGACAAATAGTGTTCCTCACAGGAGGTGAGTATAAGGTGGCACCATGAAAGAGGCCTGGCAAGGGTAGAGATGGGTACTGGCTACAGAACTAGGGTTCGGGGGCCAGCCAGATGGCTCAGTGGGTCAGGCCATTGCTGGGAAGTCTGATAACTGAGTTAAATCCCCAGGATCCAGGTGGTGTAAGGAAAGAACAGACTCCTGCAAATTGTTTTCTGACACTCCCCCACACTTGCACCATAGCATTTGTGCATGCATACGTGTGTGAGCAAACACACCCGCGCACACACACACCCCAAATAAGCCAGGCTTGTGGTGCTCGCCTTGAATCCCAGCACTTGGGAGGCAGAGGAAGGCAGATCTCGAGTTCCAGGTCAGCTAGGACTACACTGTGAGACGTTCTCTCAAAATAAATCCATATATTTCCAGACTCCAGATTCAGATCAGTCAAGGGAACTAACTCTCCATGTTGCTAAGGGTCTCTCCCTCTCTCAGAAGAGGCTTCCTGTTGAGGGATGGAAGAGACGCACCGTCTGGCTCCTGTTGCCTTAGAGGTGGCAGATGGCTAGTGGGCCACAAACATAACTATCTGCCTAGCTAGGAATAAGGATGGCGGGGGGAGCCTATGCTCCAAGGCCATTACCCTTTCTGCTCATCCTAACAGGTATACGGCCATTCCGCTGCGGAGCTTGTGGGAAAGCTTTCACACAGCGCTGCTCCTTGGAAGCTCATCTTGCCAAGGTGCATGGGCAGCCAGCCAGTTACGCTTACCGGGAGCGCAGGGAGAAGCTGCATGTATGTGAAGACTGCGGCTTCACCAGCTCTCGGCCTGAGGCTTACGCGCAGCACCGCACCCTACACCGCACAACCTGATACACTTACCAGCTGCTTCCTTCCTATCCACGAGACAAATAAACATGGGAAACACTAGTGTAGAAACTGGCCTTTATTATAGGAGGAGAAAGGAATGGTCACTCGGTCCAGCGGTGGCCGCAGTGTGGGGCGGTGCATACATAGTACAGGCGCATGGCATCCTGGCAATAAGAATGTTCAGTCAGGGTCTGGACCCAGAGGATAGTGTGAGGACCAAAAGAACGATCAAAGGAACTTTCCCAATCCTGATTTGAGGAAACAGGATCAATCCAAAACAGGTGTCCCCACCCCCTGGGGAAGTACCCAGCCACCAAGGAAGAGGTTAGCCACTCACCTCAGCTCGGGCGCTGTGTGACTGGAAGAACACTGCCTCCTTGTGGCCACACCTGAGAGAATGGTTCGGTTACAGAAAAGTGAAAGACCCCTCCGTGGAAAGCCACTCCTCTTTCCCCATGCCAGCTGCGTACTCACTTCTGGCACGGGTGGTCCTCGGTCCGGGGCAACGTAGGGTCCTGGGACACGTCTGCGATGATCTGGGTCAGCTCGCTGCAGGGATAGGGAAGTAAATTACGGTCGGACCGGGTGTCCTAAGAGGCTACCCGTGCCCCAAGCCAGGGTCCCGCCACTCACTCCACTTCGTGCGTGATCTTGTTCACGTAGATGCAACTGTTGTCGGCTTCCTGCTGGTAATCGCAATTCCGGCACTGCAGACGGGAGAGCGTGGTGGGAGGGGTGTCACAAACGGTTCAGATCCCAAACAAGACTGGACGGAAGGGCAAGGGTGATCCAAGGAGGGGATGGACGAGATGGGAGAGAGGGTGTGTAGAGGGTTAGTCAAGAGGCGAAGGCGTGGGGAGTCAGCAGGGAGCGCGCAGGGAAGGCGCGAACCCGTTGGCGAGAGGGCTGCCGGCACTCACCGCGTACAGCAGAATGCGATTCTCCTTGTCCTCCTTGGGGTACAGCATGTTATTACTGTGGGGAGGGGGGGGTCAGAGGTCAGCCCTGGAGCCGATCCTCACTGCCTTCCCACACCTGCTGCCCGGGCCTCACCATTCCTGGCAGAAGCGAATACCCACGAAGCCAGGCTCGTACGTCCCGTCAGGTTCCATAGCGACTCGGCAGCTGAGCCTTCTGCGCTTGCGCGGCCGCGCTACGGACCGCGGGAAGGGTCGCACCGCAGCTGTACCAAAATAGGGCGGGGCTGCACGCACGCGCGGGTTCCTTATGTTACGGATGTCTCGCTGACGGCCTGCGTCAATTCTTTGATACCCTCTGGTACTCCCGATTTCGGAACCTTGCTTCCCAATTCCGAGTGGTATGGGTCTGGGACAAGGGCTAGGACTATGATGCGCAACGTCCTCCACAATCCGCTGCTCTCTTCTTGGCCCAAGGCCAGTGCACATGCGCCGAGCTTACACTCGGCGGACTGGGATAACTCCAGCCATTCTTCCCGGCTTCGGCCTTCTCCCGCCCGCCTCGCCTGCTTCCCGTGCAGCTATTGGAAGAAATGAGAGCCACGGAAGGCCTCTCGGGATTGGTTGGACGTACCCACGAGAAAGGACGACAGCGATTGGCCGGCCCTGTTAGGTGGAGAGCTTGCATTGGCCAGCTGCGGGACAAGGGGCGGGACTTATATCCCAGAAGCAGCGGCGGCCCCTGCGGAGCCGGTGTGAGACGGCTGAACCGGACCGCGGGCCACTACGGGGTGCGGCGAGATGGAGGTGACGGGGATATCGGCGCCCACCGTGACGGTTTTCATCAGTAGCTCCCTCAACAGCTTCCGTTCGGAGAAGCGATACAGTCGTAGCCTCACCATCGCAGAGTTAAAGGTGTGGCCATGGAGGCGGGGTCCGGAGGGGCGGGGCAAAGGAAAGGGAGTAGGGGCTGAAAACGAGTGGGCGGAGCTAGAGGTAAGGTTGCCGTGACTGGCAACCAGCCCCCGAGGCCGGGAGCCCCGAGAGGAGTCCACAGAGTAGGGGCGGGGCCCGGGAAAATCAGACACTCCAGAGAGCCGAGGGGGCGGGCCCAGAAGGAACTGGTCCAAGGTGGGTCTTTTGGAACTGGGTTGTTGATCCAAGTATGAAGGTGAGGCCTTTGACAGTCTTTCTCATCCTGCCTCCTTACTGCAGTGTAAACTGGAACTGGTGGTGGGCAGCCCTGCTTCCTGCATGGAACTGGAGTTGTATGGAGCTGACGACAAGTTTTTCAGCAAGTTGGATCAGGAGGATGCTCTGCTGGGCTCCTATCCTGTGGATGATGGCTGCCGCGTCCACGTGAGGACACCCTACCCGAGACCCGCACCACATTCATTCACTTATTTACATGTTCAACAAATACTATGTATTGCCCAGTGGGATAACCAGTACAGGCCCTATCCTCATGGAACCCCTAGTTCAGCCTGGACAGAAGCAGACGTTCAGTAGACAGTAACAGACCAGAGTTGTGTGGACCAAGTTGGGGGGAGCCCAGGGGAGTGGTGAAATTCAGAAGTGGTACCAGGCTTTACCTGGGGATATCTGAAGAGGCTTCCTTAAGGAATGAATGTTTGAGCTGCTATCTAGAAGATATTATGTGGAGAGAAAGAAAGTATAAAGCTGTAAAGAACTGAGGTGAACCATCCTGTGCTGGCCCGATCGGGAGCAGCAAGAACACAGAAGACCTCTGTTGTATCAGCTCACACCATTCTGCCCTCAGCCTCTCCCCACCTTCCGCACTCAGTCCCTACCCTGCCGAGCTCTGCCTCCATTCCGTTTTCTGAATCTTTTCTGAAGGGGGTCACCTTCCACCACGGCCTATGGTGGGGTACACCGGTAATCCCAGCATTCAGGAGGAGTTAGGAGGCCAGCCTAAGAGAAGCAGTGAGGACTCTGTGAAAAAAGAAAAAGATAGGAGCTGGTCATGGAGCCTGTCAACCTGAGTTCAATCCCTGAACCCACGCAAAGGAAAGAGAACAATTCCACAGTGTCCTTGTGCCCCCACATACACACACACACACACGCGCGATGAAAGAGCGGCTGTTTAGCAGATACAAGGCCTAAGTTTATCAGGACAAGAAAAAAATTACCTTTATAAGAGTCAATAACTTATTTTCTTTATTTGTTTTGCTTATATTTGCTGTGTGCCATGGTACGACCACATGGTTATGGTACCGCATGCTTAGAGGGCAGCAGTTATTTCTCTCCTCCCACTGTGTGGGTCCTGTGAGTTGAACTCGGAGGGCCATGTTTGCTTCAGGAGCCACCATCTCTGTCTCCCTGAACCATCTCACTACAGCTGTCCATCTGTCCTTCCTCTTTTTTGTTCTTCTGAGATTTATCTGTTTGGCTGTATGTGTATGAGGTTTTTGCCCATGGGCATGTATATGCATGGAGTCTGGAATGGACACTGGGTCCCCTGGAACTGGAGTTACAAGTATTGTGAGCTGCCCTGTGGTGCTAAGAACCAAACCTGGGTCTCTGCAAGAGCAGGCGGTACTCTCAACTGCTGAGCCGTCTCTCCAACCCCTCTTTTGTTCTTTGAGACAGTTTCATGTAGTCCTGATGGGCCTGATTGGTCTGAAAACACTCTGTGTAGCCATGCTAACTCAATCCCTGAGCTTGTCTCTACCTCCTGAGTGGGATTATTATACCTCCTAAGTATAAATTTTGACCTGCCTTTTTCTTTCTCTTTCTCTTTCTTTTTTCCCCTTCGGTGTCAGGGTTTCTTTGGCTGTCAGAAATCCACCTGCCTCTGCCTCAGATGGTGCATGCTGTTAATCCCAGCAATCAGGAGACAGAGGTAGGGGGATCTTTTGGTGTAAGACCAGCCTGGTCTGCAGAGTGAGTTCCAGGACAGTCAGGGCTACACACAGAGAAACCCTGTCTCAAAAAACCAAAAAAAAGGACCCCACCACCACCTGGTTTCTTTCTCCTTTTTTTAAAAACATATTTTGGATTTTTCTTTGCTCTTAGGTGCTATCATAGTCCAGCATAATATAGGTTCTTCTCATTGTTTTTATTGTCCACCTCCCTGATTGGAATTCCAGGAGGGCAGGTCTCTCTCATTGTAGTTCACTGCTCTGTCACCAGGGAGTGGGGCCCAGCATAGACAGGGTCCTCCAGGAATCACTGCTGAGTTGTTGAACTACCAGAATAACATGGGGGGGAGGGGGGAGTTCTGTAACATAGGACTGTGCCTGGGATATCTCCATTTGAGGAAGAAAAAACTCATCTTCAGGATGGAATTTGGTATTTGTTGTTTTGTTGCTCTTCTGTGCAATTCAATTTATGTGTCTGTGTGTGTGTGCATGTGCTCATGTGTGCATGTGTGTGAGAGTTCCAGACTGTACTTGAACTTTTTTTTTTTTTTTTGTTTTTCGAGACATGGTTTCTCTGTGTAGCGCTTTCTGTCCTGGAACTCACTCTGTAGACCAGGCTGGCCTTGAACTCAAAAATCCACTTGCCTCTGCCTCCTGGGTGCTGGGATTAAAGGCGTGTGCTGCCACCATGGCTTGGAATTTACTTTCTTAAGAGTGAAATCTTGCCGGGCAGTGGTGGCGCACGCCTTTAATCCCAGCACTTGGGAGGCAGAGGCAGGAGGATTTCTGAGTTCGAGGCCAGCCTGGTCTACAAAGTGAGTTCCAGAACAGCCAGGACTACACAGAGAAACCCTGTCTCGAAAAACCAAAAAAAAAAAAAAAAAAAAGAGTGAAATCTTGCTAGAATTTTGACCTGGGTCTGCATTGACTCCAGAGGTCTGGCCCGGAGAACAGGTTCTTTCTCCATCTTTCATTTATTCTGTTACTGGTTCCTCGATTGCCGGTGTTGTTAGGTATAGGTGGAAGCCATGATGCAGAAGGCTTGGGTTATCGGGTTACCACACATTTAGCTAAATGGTCACAGATTCAGAGAGGAAAAGTCTGTGGGCATGAGAGCGGTGCAGGAGAGCTTGGCATCCCTGTGTGCCCAGAGGCTGGCCTTGAATGAGATAAGCGAGCATTTCCCTGGAGTGGTTGCTTTGTGAGCAGCTCAAGAAGAGGGTTAGTAGAAGAGGCAGGGAGGGCATGGCTTGTGAAAATGTTCAAGTGGGAGGGACCACAGCCACTCTTGGGAGCTGTTGGTGAAACTGGAACCTGGGAGGGCTCCGAGCCAGGAGGGATCTGCTGTACCTCAGGTGTTCACGGGCACCCTCAGGATGTAGGTGGGAAGTCCAGGCAGAACAGGGAGGCCAGAAAGGAGACAGTTGTGACCCAGACGATCCTGGTTCTGGAGGTTGGAAGCATCACAGGGTCCAGAGAGGAAGGACGTGAGCCAGACTTGGGCTCTGCGGCTGGTGTCGGGGACATGGGCACATCAGTGATGTTGATGCCAGCATGTGGAGGACATCTGGGTGCCAGTCTCCAGAAGCAAAGATAGGGTGAGAAAGGGAAGTGACCCCTGTCTGTTCTGCTATAGTCTCCAGAGTGTACCAGTGTGTGACTTCATGCCAACATCCCAGGTCTCCCTGGCCTGACCCTGGTCCCCACCGACCTCTCTCCTTTTACCACAGGTCATTGACCACAGTGGCGTCCGGCTCGGAGAATATGAGGACGTGTCCAAAGTGGAGAAATACGAGATCTCACCAGAAGCTTACGAACGGAGGCAGAGTACATGCATGGGAGGGGCTTGTGGGTCCAAATAGGGGTGGGGCTCACAGGCTAGGTGGGATTGATGGGAGAGGAGTGGAATGGGGGTCAGGCAGGCAGATAGAGGCTTTGAAGGAAGGGGTTTGAGGCAGGTGGTTGAGGTTGCGTTGAGGTGAGGGAGTCGTCATGGTAAAAGGGCATGTGACCGGGCAAGGAGGACAGTCCAGGGCAGTGTGGAATTTGAAGCTGGCTTCTGAGCACAGGTCAGAGTAGGTAGGCTGGAGAGATGTATGTAGGGCCCAGTGAGGGGTGGTGGCAGGTGGCATCCCTGTAGTTCTGAGTTGCTAGGAGAGGCCAAAGCTGTGGAGAGAGGCTTGAGGGTGTCTGGTGAAGGCTCTTAAACGTTCAGAATAGCATCCCTTCATGACTGTCAGCCCTTCATGGGAGGAACATGATCTAAAGGTCAGGTTTGACGCCATCCCCACCCTGCCCACAGACACAGTTCGATCCTTCATGAAACGCAGCAAGCTAGGCCCGTACAATGAAGAACTCCGGGCCCAGCAAGAAGCAGAGGCTGCCCAGCGTCTCAGTGAGGAGAAGGCCCAAGCCAGTGCCATCTCTGTGGGGAGCCGTTGTGAGGTGCGGGCACCCGGCCAGTCCCTCCGCAGGGGCACTGTCATGTATGTAGGTACGTGTCTTTTGGTCACTGGGACTGGAAACTTGATAGACGTTAAGGAAAGGTGTCTTTTGGCTCACAGTTCCAGAGTTGAGAGCGTAGCCATTTGGTCCCGCGCACGTGGCAGAGCATCGTGGAAGAGGTGGCCTTCAGCAGAGGAGAGGGCCAGGGCAGGGTGCGCTCCCAGGCCTGCACCCAGGCCTTCCAGCTCAGGCCCACTTCCTGTTATTTCCAGACCTTTTGCTTTTAAGACAATCTGTAGCCATGGGCGGCCTTACTTGCTGTGATCCACCTGCATCTGCCTCCCCATTGCTGGGATCAAGGGCGTGCCCCGCCACGGCCAGCCCACCTCCTAGACTTAAAGGCATGAACTACCCATGTCTCAGTAGGGCTGTTTTTCGTTGTCGTTGGTTGTGAGTTAGTCTGTAGGTTGCCCTGGGAACATCCCCTACAGGGGAGCTTACACTTGGCTTCTGACCACTCCAGAGGCCAACCGTCTCAGTGTCAGTGTCGGCAGATCTGGGTTATCCGTGGCCACTGTGCCACATAAACCTTTCTCTGCTCTGGGTGGGGGGTCCTGATTGAATGGGGCAGAAGCAGGAAGACAGACCAGTGAGGAGGCCACCATCTCTTGGGGTCTGGGAATCGCCACTCAAACTCAGCTCCAATCTCAGTCAAATAGTTTGTTGAATGCCACAACCCAAGGCTGATCAATCAGGGCCACGGGACAGACTTGGGAGCTGAAACATGATTGAGTTAAGATCATACAGGGCTTTTAAGCCTAAAGTCCACAAACAAGTTAATCAGGATTTAGGGATAGGGGACTTCCTTAGGAACCTGTCTTTGTTGTATGTTTATCCTGTTCCCATTGGTTGGGGTATTGAATTGTGGAGGGGGACATGCCGTGCCTCACATTCATGCCTTAACTCACCAGCCAGGATGCCAGCTACCCAAATAGGCCAAGTAGGATGTCAGTCCCAGGGAGGCCTTGGGAGCTTAAACCTTACTTGACCCCCCGGGGACTCAAAATGGAAGTCTTATTCCAAAGAGCTTCTTCTTTTTTCTTTTTTTATGATTTATTTATTTATTTTTATGTGATTACACTGTAGTTCAGACACACCAGAAGAGGGCATCGGATCCTATTACAGACGGTTGTAAGCCACCATATGGTTGCTGGAAATTGAACTCAGGACCTCTGCAAGAGTAATCAGGCCTCTTAACCACTGAGCCATCTCTCCAGCCCCCAAATAGCTTCTTATATTGGTGTGGGTGTCTCTTTTGTTGGGGTTCACCCCAGGGGCAGCTTAAAAGCAAATACCATAAAAGCTTGTACGCAGGTGCAGGAAGTGCTGCCTGGTGTTTGATTCGGGTCCAAGCTTATTGTGGCTAATTATAGAAAGCAGGTCTAACTGACTTCTGTTGTGATTGGTTTCCAAGAACACCAAAGTATAGGACATTCTAGTAACAGCGGTAGCAACACATGAGAAAGTCTCCTTATAATATAGTAATAGCACAAAGTAGCGTGCTGGACAGGTAACAGTTACCTAGGCCTTCGCACTGTGTAAGCAATGGCGGTGGAATGGTTTGTCTCCATGACAGCTTTCCCAGTCCCCCAGAAATTGTGGACAAGGAGTGAGCTCACTGGAGGGGTTTCACTGAGATTTCTCTCCCGGACAGGACTCACAGATTTCAAGCCAGGCTACTGGGTTGGTGTCCGGTATGATGAGCCATTAGGAAAAAACGATGGCAGGTAACGTATTGCCGCTGAGGCATGTGCTCATGCACGCATGTGCATGTACGTGGAAGTCTGAGCCTGCGCACACTCGCTCGTGGACTGGAAGCCTCCTCTCACCACCACCTCCCGTCTTGCCCACAGTGTGAATGGGAAACGCTACTTTGAATGCCAGGCCAAGTATGGTGCCTTTGTGAAGCCCTCGACTGTCACCGTGGGAGATTTCCCAGAGGAGGACTACGGGTTGGATGAGATGTGACACTGATGACAGGAGGCCCCGCCCCTTCCAGCCCGCCCCTGACACAGCCCCTCTGAATGCCTTTGGCCCTTTTCCTCTGAGATTTGTGCATTAAATTATGCAGAATCCAGAAGGCTGTGAAAGTCTCTTGATTCCAGGAAGATTATGATAAAGTACTCATGGCAGGGTGTGGTGGCATCCATCCCAACACTCACCCAGCTCTGGGAGGTGGAGGCAGGTGGATCTCTATGAGTTTGAGGGCAGCTTGGTCTACAAAATGAGTTCCAAGAGAGCAACATGTGCATAAAATGACCCTGTCTCAGAGAGAGAGAGAGAGAGACTCCATTTGGACAGAGTGGTGGCACCTGGATGCCTCCCAGAAGTGACTTTGTCCCTTTTACTTAATATTCTGAGCACTGGGAGGTGACCCCGTGGTTAAGAGTGGTTGCTGCTCTAGCAGAGGACCAGAGTCCATTGCAACACTCACCCCAGGCACCTCACAAAGGTGTAACTTCAACTTCCTACACACACAGCATGCATACCATATAAATTTCTTTTGGAATTAAATATTCTGAAGCCAGGCAGTGGTGGCACTCCTTTGATCCCAGAATTCCAGCAGAGGCGGGCAGATCTCTGAGTTCAGTTTGAGGCCAGTCTGATCTATAGAGTGAGTTCTAGGACAGCCAAGGCTACACAAACAAACCCTGTCTCAAAAAACAAAAAAATAGGGCTTGTGAGATGGCTCAGCGGTTAAGAGCACTGATTGCTCTTCCGAAGTTCCTGAGTTCAAATCCCAGCAACCACACATGGTGGCTTAGAACCATTCGTAATGAGCCTGACGCTCTCTTCTTGTGTGTCTAAAGACAGCTACAGTGTACTTACATATAATAATAAATAAATCTTTGGGCCAGAGCAAGCAGAGGTCCTGAGTTCAATTCCCAGCAACCACATGGTGGCTCACAACCATCTGTAATGGGGTCTGATGCCCTCTTCTGTGTGTCCGAAGACAGCAACAGTGTACTCACATACATGAAATAAATTAATTTTTAAAAAGTCCTGGAGAGGGGATGAAGAGGGACAGGCACAACTGAAAACTGGTGTCTAATTCGTTAGCCGTGGCCACATGGAAAAGCTAAAGGGAGAGTCAGCCCTTAGCTGTCAACAGAGCTGTGACGGAGAATTAAAGGAGGGAGGGGGTGCTGGTGAGATCCGCTGCAGACCCTGACCTGAGGGACCACTAGTATTTTAAGACTTGTTTGTAAGATGAATTACATATTGTAGGTAATCCATCCAAAACACACAATCCTGGTATTTTGTTTACAAGCTCTAAGCCTAGGTTGGGCAGGTTTTGAGCTGTTCTAACTTACGTCCCAGCTATTCGTCCCTTGTTACTTGCCGTTTCTCCTGGCCACGTGGCCGTGGTCCACGTCTTCTCAGGGTGGCCTCCTCCTCTCTTGGTCTCCTTTCTCCCCTCTGCTGTATTGAGAGCTGAGACCCTTCAACTCAATCCTCAAGTCCCGCCTTTCTCTCCCTATTGTCCAATCACAGGCTCTTGCCTTTTATTAACCAATTAACTTTAAATTGGGGAGCAGGGTTTTTGCATAGCATCACTTGGTATAAGTGAGGATTCCCTCATCTGGGGAAGCCAGATCTTGGGGTACAGAATTTACCATTTGAATACGTAGCAGTACTAGGCCAACCCCTAACACTTGTTTTTAGGTGTTTTGTTTGCATGCAGTGCCCACAGAGGCCAGAAGAGGGCGTTAGAAACCCTAGAACTGTAGTTAACATTGTAAGCAGCCCTGTGAGTGCTAGGATTTAACCCAGGGCCTCTGGAAGAGCGGCCATTCTTCCAGCCCCCATTTAGTATTTTAAAGAAGTAAACCAAGGGGTACTTAATAAAATCTATTAGTTTTTAATATGACCTGGCCAGCCCCCCAATAATCGAGGCAGAGTCCTATGGATTTTTAAAACAAGCTTTTAGCACAGTTACTGGGTGAATTACCCCTAATCTAACTTCTATACACTAGACTGTTAACTTCCCTGCTGTGCTCCCAGTTCTTGCTGTTTGAGTCTCACCCAGGTTATTACTGCTCCATCAGCCTGTCCTCCTCCGGGGGCATTCACTCACCACGTGCTCCTGGTCCCTCACATCTAATGGACACCTCCGGTTTGCTCCAGCTTCTTTCTCCTCCTCTTCTCTCTCCTCATGGTCCCTCTACCCTCGACTCCCAGCCAGGGAGCCTACCTCTACTATCCCCAGTGACTGGATGTCAGCTTCTTTTATTTAACCAGAGAAGATAGGCAAACAAAGTTTGCATAGCAGCATTTGGTGTATGTGAAAATCTGTTCACTGGAGGCAACCAGACCTTGTGAGCCAGTATTTAGCATTTGAATACATAGCACCAGACCAACCCCCAACATCTTCCCCTTTTCATCTAAATAAAAAGGCTCTTTCTCTTACAATAATAAGCAACACATGTAAGAACGATTATGAAAACTGTTATTTAAGATTTACAGTCACAAAGTCCAGTCCATCTTTGGATAAAGTACTCTATTATCTATCCTATCTTGGTGAGTTCTGAGTTTTGTAACTAAAACATTTTCTATCATAACTTGCATTACCAACCTAAGAACATTTTCTTAGACCTAAAGACATCTTAAATCCTAAACAACTTAGGCTTAATTGTGAGACTGTAACTCTCTAGTCTTCAACCCTATCAGAGACTTGAGAAGGATTAAATATTGCTTGATGCAGGAAGTACAGGGATGCAGCTCTCAAAACTATAGAAATCACAAAGGATGAACTGTCTGGACAGTTGCCCAAAATGGCCCCTAAAATGTTGGAGCATCCATCTTCTGACTTCTGGCCCAGAATGTCTGACGGACATTTTTGTGGAGCAGGAGTTATGAAGGGCTAGCCTGCCTTGTCCTTGCAAAGCAGCCAACTTCCCTGCATCCATGTTTGTCCATTTTGAACATTCTGTCTGCAGCTGAAGCAGGGCAGTGTCTGCCCAGTGGCGGCAGCTTGACGCCTTTGAAGCAAACTCCATAAGGAGAGTCTTCAGTGCTCATCATCTTTGAAGTAAAAACGGGGGTGCTGTGAGCAGCAGACCTGACTCATTGTCCAAAAAAGGCTTAAATTGATAAAAAAAGAAAGAAAGAAAGAAAAAAAAACAAAACAAAAAAGGCATCTTTAAATGTTATATTCTGCTGGGCAGTGGTGGTGCATACCTTTAATCCCAGCACTTCTGAGTTTGAGGCCAGCCTGGTCTACAGAGTGAGTTCCAGGACAGCCAGGGCTACAAAGAGAAACCCTATTTCGAAACCCCCCTTCCCCCCAAAAAAGTTATATTCTGTAAGTCTCTAAGGTTTTTGGAGACCATCTATTTATCTATATATAGTACATCTGAATAAGCAAACCTTGTTTTTAGCTATTTACTATCTGTTCAACTGCGAAAGCATATTTTGTGATAGACTAGTATCTAACATGACCACGAGTTTGACTGTTAATTTGTATTTCTTAATTACCCTAAACAGTTTGTAATAGCAGCTTTAAAAGGGACTAGAACTTTACATTATTAAGAATCATCTAGGTACAACAAGAGTTAAAGCATGCATACACAGTATGTTGTAACAAAAATAACCTTAATATGTATCAATATGCAAAGATATATACCAATGAAAGATTATTGGCTATAAAATTTTGACTTAAGAATAGATTCAATAGTCTACCTATTTTTCTATTATCCATATAATATCACTATACTCTCCCTTTTTCTTCTCAATCCCTCTCCCCTACATGAGAAAAAAAGGACAGAGAGAAACCCCTCAGTATAAATGTTTGTGCCTTGTTTTCCCCCTGATCAAGACCATTTAATAAGTTGTAACCAATCCCTTTATAATGACAAGCATCCTTCACCCAATAGAATGACCAAAGCCTACCCACCCAACCTCCAACAAGATCTTGTGGTCCCAGACTGCTGTCCTCTTTTCTCTTACTAAAGTAAAAGGAGCACTTGGAATATTACTCAGTGGTAGAATATCAGACTAACACATGGTTCCATCCCAAGTGGAGAAAAATAAGTAAATAAAGTATCCACTGGAAGCAGATAAATACCCTCGTATAGCCTGCTAGGCAGAGAACATTGTGCCTCAGGTGTGTGCTGTCTGCACAGCTTGTGAGTCACAAGTCATGGACCTGCCCGTAAAATAAGAACCCTCATTAGGGATTCTCGGTAGAATGACTTTTTGGAAAGTGGTGTAATTGTTGTAATTGCTTAATTATAACTTCTGAAGGAGGAGGAAGCAGTACCATCGGGAGCAGCTACAGAAAGCAGGAGATGAAAGTGCCCAAGAGCTGTGGGATCCTTGGGCACACAGCTGTTGTTACCTATCCCACCACAAAGTACACGGGCTCACTTTGCTAGGACACCCAACCCGGGGAAACTCAGGGCCAACCCCAAACATGGACAGGAGACCATCGCATGCAGAAACTGCCTGCAGATTTGCACATGCTTAGTGCCATCAAATATTACAAGAAATACACCCATAGAACATGTTACAGCCCCTGCCCCTACCCCTCCACCCCTACCCCAACCCCCACCCCTGCTGTCCTCAACTCAACAAGCGGGAGGATTCCCCCAACTTTCCCACCAGCTTATTTGTTAGCTTTCTGTTGTGACAAATACCTGAGATGATCTTTTTCCTATTTGTCTGTGTGTTGTTCATGTATGTAGGTGTACTTGCATGTGTGAGTACACATGGGTATGTGTGCATCTGTGTATATGGGCATGCTTGTGGAGACCTGAGGTTAATGTTGGGAATTTCTCTGTTACTCTTCCCTGCTTGGTCACCCAGGCAGGCCTCTCAATCAAACCCAGAGCTCACGGATCTGCCTAGTGTTGCTAGGAAGCTTGCCCTGGAGACCCCTCTCCCTCTTCCTGATGTTCAGTGGGCATGCAAATTCCAGTGCTCAGTTCGGCAAGCACTTTAACCCTCAGCCCTACCTGAGGGTAGGAGGCTGGGCGCAGCTCAATGGTGCAGAGTTGCTGAGCGTTCAGAAGGTCCTAGACCTGACCCATCACAGATAGGGCAAATGGGGAAAGGCTCCTGGTTGCAGGGATTTCCACCTGTGATTATGTGACCTTCATTATTCTTATTATCTCAGCCTGTGGTGATACTCTACCACACCAAAGGGAACCTGTGGCAACGGCGCACCTCTCACAGTAGCCCAGGAAGCAGAGAAAGGGGCCAGGATCCCATCATCCCCTGCAAGTGTGCACCACCATGCCCTCTCGTCCTTCAACTACTTTCCATTTAGAGGTTCCACTGTGTCTTAGGGTTTCTATTCCTGCACAAACATCATGACCAAGAAGCAAGTTGGGGAGGAAAGGGTTTATTCAGCTTACACTTCCACAGTGCTGTTCATCACTAAAGGAAGTCAGGACTAGAACTCAAGCAGGTCAGGAAGCAGCAGCTGATGCAGAGGCCATGGAGGGATGCTCCTCACTGGCTTGCTTCCCCTGGCTTGCTCAGCTTTCTTTTTTTTTTGGTTTTTCGAGACAGGGTTTCTCTGTGTAGTTCTGGCTGTCCTGGAACTCACTTTGTAGACCAGGCTGGCCTCGAACTCAGAAATCCTCCTGCCTCTGCCTCCCAAGTGCTGGGATTAAAGGCGTGCGCCACCACCGCCGCTCAGCTTGCTTTCTTAAAGAACCCAAGACTACCAGTCCAGGGATGGCACCACCCACAAGGGGCCCTCCCCCACTTGATCACTAATTGAGAGAATGCCTTACAGCTGGATCTCATGGAGGAATTTCCTTAACTGAAGCTCTTTTCTCTGTGATAACTCCAGACTGTGTCAAGTTGACACACAAAGCCAGCCAGTACACACTGTCTGTCATAAAAGCACAGACAAACTATGAGCCTTTGGGGGACACTTAGGATCCAGACTGTAACACATGACAACCTTGGTTCAGCAAGGGAGCTCATCTGGGAGCACCAAGGACCCGACCGTCCTCAGAGTGCACTTGGGTATGATGAAGAGGAGGACCACGTTTTGCCCATTGGTGCACTGACTACTCAAAATCACAGTATCAGCTCCAGGTAAGAGTCACAGTCCCTGCACACAAAGATCTACCAAACATCAGCACAAACTTTCCAGGAGTTTCAAAAGCCTCCCATTAGAGTCAGGGAAATGGTTCAGTGGTTAAGAGGTTAAGAGCACTGACTACTCTCCTATTCTAGGACCTGGGTTTGATTCCAAGCACACACACAAAAACGTAGGTAATTCCAGTTCCTAGGGTTCTAGCGCCCTCTTCTAGTCTCTGTGGGTATTACATGCATGTGCTACACAGACATAAATGAAACAAAGCTATAAACATTTTTAATCTCAGAAAAATAAAAATTTTAAAGATGAATAAAGACTCCCAGTTGTCAAGTGGTAAACTGACAGTGGAAAAGATGCTTTGTGCGTAGGTAAGTTCTCTCTATATATATGTATATATGTGTGTATGTGTATATGTATGTGTATATATGTATATGTATATATAGTCCTAGCTATGAGTTTTGTGAATCTATGAGTCCCAGCTCACTCTGTAGCCCAGGCTGGCATTGAGTTCACAGTGATTCACCTGACTCTGCTTCTCAAGTATTAGGATAAAAGGCGTGAACTGTTACTCCCTGCTGAGCTGATTCTTATATGTAATATTCTATTTTAAAAATATTTTATATGTATGGATGTTTTGCCCGTATGTATGTATGTGCACCACATGTGTGCCTGGTACCCACAGAAATCGGAAGAGGACACTGGATCCCCTGGAACTGAGCTACAGATGGTTGTGAAGCCTTTATGTTGGTGCTGGGAACCATCTGAGCTGCCTGGAAGAGGCTCAGTCCATCTGAGCCGCTTGGAAAGCGTCCAACCCGTTGAGCTCCTGCAGGTTGTGCTATGTGCTACAGGTCCCCAGCTTTTGTGAGATGTCGCATATGCTAAAGTGGGCTTTGGAGAAGCAGCTGTCTTTGAGTCATTTCTGCTCCTGTAAGTAACCCAATAAAGCCCATTGCTTCACCAAGTTGGACTTTGGTCTGTCTGGGATCCCTATCTGGGTGAGTTTGTTCACATCGTCCCAGGTTAAAGTCTGTCACAGCTCTTAATCCCCGAGCCATCTCTTCCGTAATATTCCATTATTAACAACATGGCCCGAGCAAAAGTTCTCCAGGTAAGCAGAGCTGGCAATAGGTGAAGACGAAGCTAAAAGTCAAATCTGTCAGGGGATGTCATCAGTCAAGGAATGGGGGTCACATTTGAATAGGAGTGGCCTTTACAAAGGGGATGAAACTTTCTGACCCTTAAGGCCCCTCTGATGATTCCCATTGCCCAGAAACCTGACTGGTATCAGCAAAACACAGTGAATGTAGTCTTTGGTTCAGAGCTGAGCTAAATTTCTGGCATAAGGACTCACATGCTTATAATGAGTTTTTTTTTCTTTTCTTTCTTTTCCTTCTTCTTCTTTTTTTTTTTTTAGCAATTACAAGCTTGGGATAACTAACTAGTTAAGAGAAGTACACTCAATAAGCATTACTGAGAGAGTGCAGACTTTGATGCCTGGCAGGCTAATTTCAGATCCAGCACTAGCTATTCTGATGAGCCTCATTGGTAGGAAGCAGGGCTAATAACAGGCGCGGGCACACGCACACACACACACACACACAAACACGCACACAGACACACACACGCACGCACGCACACACACACACACACACACACACGAATGGTTGTTAGTGAGGCAATTGCTGACCCATAGAAATGCTTGCTCATTATTAGCTAGAAGTGCTTTGAGGTATTATATACGGCCTGAATAGACCGTTCTGGTTCATGTAACCCTCGGAGCGGCCTTGCACCTACTTTTCTCCCATCACCCTTTCATCCCCTAACGCTCTTGTCAGTTTGTCTACTCTTTCCAGAAAAGATTCCCACAGCTCCCCAGGTCTACACCTGGCTTGTCTCCTTCCCTCATCTCAATGACCCTAGCCTGGACCATAACCGCACAGTGTCCACCAGGGGGCAACAGCGTGCCACTCAGCGGTTGACACCCCCCCCCCGCAGCCCCCCTCCCCCCCGCCCCAAGACAATGCTGCCTACAAATTAAAAGGACTTCTTTTCCCAGAAAGCACTGCGACATCTCGGCTTCTTGTCCCCAAGTGGAGGTAGTCATCATCCCAGGTCATTCCCACCCCCTACTCCTACCTAGTCCTTTCCGTACGGGGAATTGTGCAGTGGGATATTTTGTCAGGCCATTGGAAGGGGCAGGCACTGGTATTGAAAACCCTGTTACTGTGTAGCCCAAGCTAGCCTGAACTCCAGCTATTGTAGAGTATTGTGTCAAGCCATGCCTGATTGTCATCATATGACCGTCTTGCTTTGTTTATTACACATCTCCTGTTGCCTTGGTTAATGAATTCGTTTACTTGGTTTCTTGGAGACAAGGTCTTGCTATGTAGTTGTCTGTGTCTGGACTGTCACCAACTATACAGCCAGTGCTGATCCAGCATCAGCCTTCCAAATGCTGGGATTACAGGCATGTATGACCACACCTGCCTCACTTGGGCAGTGTAACTTCTCATCCAGAAATATTTTTGTGTGGTTCTTTAAAAGATAGGGGTTTCTATTAAATCTTTCAAGAAGTTGAATTAATTTTAAAGTATTATTTAGTATTTGGTCAGTATTCATTTTTTTCTGGTTGTTTCATTTATATATATATGTATATACACACACACACACACACACACACACATACACACACACACATATATATATATATATATATATATATATATATATATATATAAAACCATTGATTTAGACAAATTAAAATCTAGGACCCCTCACTGCATCCAGATAGCTTTCAAGTTTTCTGCAATAGTCTTCCCCTCTGGCTCATTCTCAGATTTCCCACAGTCTTATTTAACCAGTTTCATCTCTTGATGCCTCTCAATATGTCCTTTTGTTTGTTTTTTCTTTTTTGAGACAGGGTTTCTCTGTATAGCCCTGGCTGTCCTGGAACTCACTCCGTAGACCAGGCTGGCCTCGAACTCAGAAATCTGCCTGCCTCTGCCTCCCAAGTGCTGGGATTAAAGGTGTGCGCCGCCACCGCCCAGCCTCAATATGTCCTTTTAAAAAACGTTTCTTTAGGGGGCTGGAGAGATGGCTCAGCGGTTAACCTACTGCTCTTCGGAAGGTCCCAAGTTTAAATCCCAGCAACCACATGGTGGTTCACAACCATCTGTAACAAGATCTGACACCCTTCTCTGGTGTGTCTGAAGACAGCTACAGTGTACTTACATATAATAAATAAGTAGATCTTTTAAAAAAAAACATTTCTTTAGCACTCATTTCTTTTGTATGTGCTTCCGAGTGAGTCTATAGAGGTCAAAGGACAACTGGCAGGAGTCAGTTCTTTCCTTCCACTCTGAGTGCTAGGAATTATGATTACTGGGAATGGAGCTCAGGTGGTCAGGCTTGGCAGCAAGTGACCTTGGCCACTGAGCCATCACACCAGCCCTGAGATGTTCTTCAATTTCCAATTAATCTTCTGTAAATAGATTGAAAAGCTGTAGCAATATTCAATTGGGGGGAGGTGTGAATAATAGTATTCTGGAGTAATGGTATTTTGGAGTAAGCACTATTTTATGGGTAGTGTTGAATTCTTCAAGAACCAAATACCACACATTACCTCCTTGTCCCTTCTTGGGATACAGGTTCTCCGATAGTTCAGGCTGTCCCTGGCCTTGCAACAAATGCTGAAGTTACAGACTTTTGTAACTTCAGGCTTTATAACTTTGTTTCTTTGTAATTTTGTTTCTTTGTAACTTTAAGGTACCACCTCTGGCTTTGGTTGTCTTTGTGATGTTAAGATCCTATACTGGTTGGGCCTGGAGAGATAGCAGAATGGTAAAGAGTCCTGGCTGTGCTTCCAGACGACCTGGGATTCAGTATCCAGCACCCGTGTGACAGCTCACATTATCTCTAGATACAGAGGATCTAGTGTCCTTGTCTGGCCTTTGAGGCCCCCTGCACAAACATGATGCAAAGAGACATACATGTAGGCAAAACAATCATACACGAAAAATAAAATTTAAAACAGTTTATTAAAAAGATCTAACCTTGGTTGCCTATGCCTGCAATCTCAGCACTCAGGAGGCTAAGGCAGGACAATTGTAAGTTTGCAGTCCATCTGGGGTACACATGGAGACTTGTCTTTAAAGGGAGGGTGAATTATGTATGAGGTCCCTGGGTTTGAACTTCAGCGGAAAAAGAGACAGGGGGACAGACAGATCAAGAGAAAATCCAGACTTGGCTGGTGAGAACGCTCAGTAGTTAACAGTGCTTGCTGCCAAGCATAAGGAACTGAGTTTGATCCTTGTGACCCATATAAAGGTGGAAGAAGAAAACTGATTCCACAAAGTCTTCTGACTTTCATAGGTACATACCTGTAGCTATCCAGTGGCCACAGATAAACTGGGTTTACCTGAAAGGGAGGCTGGAAATGAGAAGAATAAGGGGAGGCGAAAGAAGAATGAAGCCAAGTCTGTGTTCTGATCAAGGCTCATAGTTTAATGTTCAGCACTGTGTTTATAAAGGGAAAGCCCACAGACTTAATCTTTGTTTCAGCTGGAGAGAGTGTGTTGCAAAGCAAGGTCAGCACAGCAGCCCAATCTTCCAAGTTTCCATGGGAACCAGCTAGTACAGCCAAAGCAGAGGGCCCCATCCAGGCCGATAAGGTCTGTAGTGGCAAGCACTCAAGGTCTGTTCGGCCTGCTCAAGGCTGGGAAAGGCCTACTCAAAGCTGGGAAGGCCACAATTCCCCCCTTTTTTATTTTTTAAAGACAAGCAGTGCCTGTTGCTGGACGGGGGCACAAGATTTACTTGTTTTCCATAATCCCGTCTAGCGTATAGAGTGTCCAGGCAACTGTGCCTGTCTTAGGTTGGTGTCTATATTGCTCCTTCTTACCCATCATGGAGACCACCATTGATGTATGGTTCTGTCTTAGGTTGATAGGTGCTCAAGAGCACTCTTATCCGTCTCTGACTAACCAGCCTTCTATAGCATATTCTTTCCCATTCAGACCAAAGCCATGAAGGACATATGAATACGCACTCAATGTATTTCTTCATATTGATGAATAACTACCATGGTGAATAGCTGAGCTTGCTGAAAGTGATCCTGTGTGAAGGCAACCAATCTGTTTAAGATTGTTTAAGATACAAGGTCCAAAAGCTACAAGCAACAAAATTATAATCAATGGTCCAATCAATGTAGAAATTAATGTTGTAAGCCATGGGGAAGTGGAAAGCCAGGATTCAAACCATCCCTAATTCTGTTCTTTTTCTCTTTTCTTTTTGACCAGTCCTTCTTGAACTTCAGACATAGAATCCTTTACTATTCCTCAATGATTGATGTAAAAGCAACATTCTTCGTGGAGGGCTTCACATAGTTCTCCATGTTGAAGGAAAAAAAGATCAAGTCTTCTCCTGTTTTGGAGGACTATCTCAGATAAGGAGGTTAGAGACTCTTGCAAAGGGAAATAGAAGTTTCTATTCTTTCTATATCTGTATCTATTGCCATGCTAAGGAGATCATATTTTTTTCCTTGTAAAATCAGAGCAGAAGAGCCAGTAGCTGCTCATCCTACACTGAGGCCCATCAGGACCGAAATAGTAAAGTTGTAGCAAGTTCTTTCTTGGGGTGAAAGAAGATTCTATCCCAATGATCCAAGAGCTCATCATAAGAATGACAAATGAGTCTAGGAATAAGTTGAACCAACACACAAAAATCTTTGGAACTATCAAACACTTGTGTATGAATGCAGGGGGTAAGACCTGTGGAGCAAACCCACAATCCCTCTTTAGGAGGAATAAGATAAGATGAGGAGGTGGAAACAGTAAGCACTTGATTGCATAAGTTCTGTCTTTTACCTTTATAAATTTTCCCTATGCAGGTACCCAGTCCAGAAACTTTATGTAAAGAAAGACCTATGCCAGATTTCTGATTCCATAGACAATGAGAAGAGCTATTAGAACAAGAATCATTGCTAAATAATAAAGCAATACCTTCATAGTAAGGAGGTGCTATATTATAGCAAAGGCAACAAGAGTGAGTGATATGAGGATAAGTATCATTAAACCTATGAAACATGCCCACCATCAATTCTGTAAGGGGAATAGCAAATCTAAGCAAAGTAGGGGTGGTGACTGTAGGACTATGAAGGATGCCAGACACTGGAGGAGAAAATAGGGAAACATATTTCTGCTCTTTTTAGCGCTATTCTTCCTTTTAACTTTCTTATTCCTCTTTCTGGGCTTAGTGATGATCTTATTAGGTCCTACTGAAAAAGACATAGTCTCAGTTTTAAGCTCTATGGTAAAGAGTAACCCATCATCATAACCTTCCTTATAAAGTCGAAGTCCCCAAGGTTCTCCTTTTAACCAGTCTTCCTTTACCTGTCTTCCTGGATTCGTAAAGCTTACCCGTAAAGGGTTGCAAGTCCCTGAACATCTATAGGTAGAAGTAAGCAATTTGACTGTGCTTCTCACGCACTCCCAATTGCTAGAAGTATTTCTTTTAACAGAAATCAGATCACGACTGAAAGAAGGATTTCACCTAGCTTCACCTGCGGTAACACAAGTGCAGTTGTAACAGAAAAAAATGCTGAACTCGGCCACATTGATATTGCTTTTCTCTATTAATTTGATTCTTAGGGCAAACATAAAAAGCAGTATTTAAAAGATGGTAGCGAGTTCAGGGCTGCCCACATCCCATATCTACATATGTTGTCCTGAAATTCCACTCATTTTTAGGGAGTGACTGAGGTGAGGTGCCAGAGGCTGCAGGAATGTCCCAGGTATCTAATCCAGCTGCTAACTGTCAAAGATCAAACATGAAGTCTGGCCAGCAGGTGTACAGGGGCGGGGGGGGGGGTAACCTTGAGAACTGATAGAAAACACCTGCTCTCCAGGTTAACTCAGCTGGCTGATAGGGATTCTGAGCCATCTTCATCACTGGTATCATGATTAGAAGGCTCAGGATCTGTGTCCACTTGATGAACCAATCTTTCAGGCAGACATCGGGCTCCATTTTCTTCCTGTGAGAAATCACAGACAGAACCTCACCCCCATATTAAAACAGGGTCTGGACCATTCCATGTATTAATTAGGGGGTCTCTCCATTTAACAATGGAATATAAGCTGGAAATGACTGGATGCCAGTGGTGATCTGCTGCAGACTGGCCTTTAGCATCAGTTTGCAAAAAAATTAAAACAAATAAGACAAAAGCAAGGTGTGTTTTTGGTGACCTTGAGGGGTATAACTTCCCCTCTTTTGTTTTTAAAAGTCAATTTTTCAGAGTGTGATGCACACATTCAATAATTCCTTGTCCCATTGGGTTATAAGGAATTCCAGTTTTAGGTTCAATAGCAAATTCCTTACAAAATGATGTAAAGTTGTTTCCAGTATAAGCTGGTCCATTATCTGTCTTGATGACTTTAGGTAATCCCATAATATTAAAGGCCTGTAAGCAATGATCAGTTACATTTCTAGAAGCTTCTCCCATATGTAGAGAAGCAAAAATGAATCCTGAACAAGTGTCAATACAGACATGTATATATTTCAATTTTCCAAATTCTGAATAATGAGTTACTTCCTTTTGCCAAATATGATTAGGCATAAGGCCTTGTGAATTAACCCCTAAATGAGGAACTAGAGATAATGTAAGACAGTCAGGGCATTGTTTTACAATCATTCTAGCCTGCTCCTTAGTGATCTTATGTTGGAGACTTAAGATGTGACTAGAGAGATGAAATTTATTATGATCATGTCTAGCCAATGCATCAGGATCTGTAACTAAGACTTCTCCTAATAAAGCTCAGTCAGTGTGATCATTGCCTGCAGCTAAAGGTCCAGGAATGAGCTCATATTTCACCAATATAAAAAGGATTTTTTCGGGTAAGAATGATGTTTTGTAATTGTGAAAACAGAGATCCAGCTGGTATATTGAAATGAAATGTACCACAAGTTTCCAATAAAGAAACTGAATGAACCACATATCAGTAAAAGGATTAAAAGTTCCATTTATAGATTGAAAAACAATCAGTACTGCTGTTAGTTTTGCTAGCTGGGCAGAGAGCCCAGGAGTCTCTATGGCTACCTGTTGATTATGAGATATCCCGTGTATCCTTTAGAGAAGCCATCAGTAAACATTAAAAGATTATTATGTAGAGGCTGTAAAGATGCCATATTAGGAAATATAACCTTATGTATATTTAAATTTTTTATCAACCTATCTTGAGGACAGTGATTATCTATACTGCCTTCAAATCCTATTTGAGCAAGAAACCAATCTGTACTATGCTGCTTTAACACATTAACATTAAAAGGCTGAATAATGATATCTAGTTCTTTGCCAAAATAAATCAGTGCTTGTTTTCTTCCAAGTATAATCATATGAGCTACTTCCTCATAATACGGCAGGAAATATTGAATGTGTCCACATAATAGAAGCTTTTTGCCACAATAATCCTGTAGGTATGAGTCGTATTAAAAATCACCAATGTAGAGGGAAAGAATAATCTCTATAAGTAACAAATTGTTTTTCAATAGCTCTACTTGTTGTAAGGCCAGCAATCCTTCAGAGGTTAAAGATCAAGGAGAGGTAGGATCAGCACTCCCTTTAAGAATATAAAATAAGGGTTTCAATTCTCCTGTAGTAACCTTTAAATAAGGACAAAGCCAATTGATATCACCTAAAAGCTTTTGAAAACCATTTAAAGTTTTTAAACTGTCCCTACAGATAATTATCTTCTGGTGATAAAAGGCTTAATTTGTAAGCCTGAAGCCTAAATAATTATAAAGATCTTGAGTTTGTACCTTTTCTGGAACTATTTATAATCCTTTGTCAGCTAAAGCCTATTGTAAAGCTCTATAACATAAAAGCAAGTCCTGAGAGTCTTTTTCCTACTAATAGGATATCATTCATGTAATGTATGATATATATTATTGGCCATTGCTGTCTTATAGGTTGAATGGCTTGTGCCACAAATTTTTAACATAATGTAGGGATATTTGCCATGCCCTAAGGAAGAACTACCCATTGATATGTTTTTATAGGTTCTTTAAAATTGATAGAAGGAACACTAAAAGCAAATCTTTCACAATCCTGGAGGTGCAAAGGAATAGTAAAGAAGCAATCTTTCAAATCTACCACTATTTTATAATATCTTCTAGGAATAGCCACAGGAGTTGGAAGCCAAGGTTGTAAAGCTCCCATAGGTACCATGGTTTCATTAACCTTTCTTACATCTTGTAGCAATCGCCATTTACCAGATTTTTTCCTAATAACAAATATTAGAGTACTCTATGGTAACTGGGATTCTATTATATGCCCTGCCTTTAATTGCTCCTGCACAAGCAAAGAGACAGCTTCTATTTTTTTCTTTAGATAAAGACCACTGATCAACCCACACAGGAACATTATTAAGCCATTGAATTTTATCAGCATGGGATGCAGGCAAGACAGTCACCATTACCGACAATACCCCAAGCCTCTAATGTTAGAGTGAAACTTAGGACTTTCAAATGTCTTAATGCCTTGTCCTTCCTTTACTAGTCTCTGACCAGGCAATAATCCTTGTCTTAGCATTTGTCCAGCCACTTCTTCATTAGGACTGCATATCATAAGACCCATCTGTGACAAGAGATCTCTTCACTAGAGGGTAACAGGCAAATGTGGCATGACATAGGGTTGAATTTGTCCTGAATTGCCTTCCTCATCTTTCCAGGTTAGAAGTTTGGAACTTTGTTTTGGGTTATTGATATAACCAATCCCTTGAAGGTGAGTAAGAGTATCAGATAAAGGCCAAGTTGGCAGCCAATCTTGCCCTCTAATAATTGTTACATCAGTCCCAGTATCTATTAATCCTTCAAAACTTTTTCCTTCAATTAGTAACTTAAGGTTAGGTATCTTACTAGTAATAGATTGGACCCAGTATACATCTGAGGAACCAAAACCATCTTGTCCTCTCTTACTTTTAACAAATTTGGAAGGTAGTAGATACAAGGGAACCAAAACAAGTTGAACAATTCTTTTATTAGCAGGTACAGTTATAATGCCATGGGGAGAAGCAGCCATAATTCTAATTTCTCCTGAAAAATCATTATCTATAACTCCTGTGTAAATCTGTAGTCCTTTTATAACAATGCTGCTTTGGCCCAGAAGTAACCCCCAGGTTGCTGGAGGCAAGGGCCCCAAAACTCCTGTAGGCAGCATCTGAACTCCCATTTCTGGGTTCAGTACTGTGTAGGTGGTGGAACTGAGGTCCAATCCTGCACTTCCTGGGGTTGCTCTGATAAGTTCAGAAATGGATTTCCCTGGCTTGGCAACAGCTTCATGGCACCATAAGCTGCTTGCTGTGAACATCTGGGGGCCTGAGGCCAGCCCCTCTGCTCGTATCCCAACAAGCGACATCCCTGATTATCTGTTTTAGATCTACATTCCCTAGCCCAGTGATTACCCTTCTTGCACCAAGGACAAATTCCTGGGTCACAACCTGATTGTCTGTGCATGCCTCTGTTTCTGGCACAATCATTTTTAAAGTGACCCAGACCTCCACATTTAAAACATCCTTTATTGCCTCATCTCTGTGAAAGCATCACTTGCACAGTGGTCCCTTGCAAGGCAGTAGCTATAGCCAGACCCTGATTGTATGAGGGTCTGATTTCTGCACAAAGATGAATATATCCAGATAAGTCTGTCTTTGCTTTGTATGGCCTGATAATGGCACGACATACTGTGTTAGCGTTCTCATAAGCCAACTGTCTAACAAAAGGAACTCCTGCTTGAGGATCTCCAAAAATTCTACCAGCTGCTTTCAGCAGTCTGTTCACAGATTCCTGAAATGCCTCATCAGGACCTTGCTTGATGCCAGATAAATTCCCACTGAGATTCCCTTTAGTTGTCAACCAATTCCAAGCATGACGATCAGTCAACGCAACCTGCGCATACACTCCTGCAGGTAGTCCGATCTGATTAGCATTACCTTCACACTGACCTTCTCCTAAAAGCGTGTTAATATCCCATTGACCGTTACCTGCCTGAGCATTCATTATAGCAGCTCTCTTACTAGCTTCACACCATTCAGAACTCCAAAGTAAGTAATCTCCTCCTGACAAAGTAGCCTTACATATAGTTTTCCAACCTTGAGAGGTTAAATTTGCTTCCGTCACACTATCCAACAGAACTTGTGGAAAGAGAGCTGTAGGACCATACTGGGCCACAGCTGTTTTTAACTCTTTTATCACTTTGAACTCTAACGTTTGATATTGTCTGACTCTATGGTCCTGCTGGTCAATTGTCTCAACCTCAGGTAAAGTTAACACTTCAGATGTATTCTGCCCTCCCTGCGAGCCCGATTCACAGCTCTTTCTAGTGGCGATTGGCAGACCTCAGAATTATTACTCTTTCCTGTACTTGATGACTCTTTAATTCTTGTAGCTCATCAATCAGTTTCTGCAGCTTAATTTCTAACTCTAATTTACAGACTTGCATGTCCGTCTGGGCAGTGTCTTTTGATGCTGCTGATATTGCAGGAAAGGCCGTGGGCGGAGCAGAAGGTGCATAGGGAGGCCAATCCTCATTACGATATCTGGCAGCCCCTTCTTTTAAACCAGCTTCTTCCTCTGGATCTAATTCATCATCAGTGTCTCCAATTTCTTTTATCTCAGCCCTTAAAGCCTTGTAAGGTCTATTTTTCTCTAATTTAGAGTTGAGAGAGGAGATTTTTTCTGAGGAAGCCTTCTCTAACAGGCCTTCTTCCTTGCATTCTTCAAGCTGTTTCTGGGCAATAGCTAACGTCTCCGAGGTCTCTTTATCTTTTTCATTATCAATAGCACCTTTTATAAGCGCCCAGAGGCAGAGGGTGATAGGATCTGCCTGGGTGGTTCTCAGAACTTCTCCACCTTTTCCCAGGTTTCCTTATCCAAAGTTCCTCCTTCTGGGAACCATGACAGCATGATTCTATTTGAACTAAAAAGTTTTCTAATGTCTGTTTTTTTAAACACTGCTCCGCTTGCCGGAAGCAGCTGTTTTAGGCTGCAGACAAAAGCCTGTTTTGAATCCCCCTGCCTCACTACGTTGTCACCTCCAGGTGAAATTGGTGTTGGAAAAACACCTCTCCAGCCTAGCTAGTATCCCCTCAAATGTACCTGCTGCATCAACAGCCTCCAAAAGACAAAATGTAAGGCTAGCGCTAGCATTAATGCTGTATGTTGCTTACTGTGCTTCGTGGATACTTTCGCTTTTCTTCTTCTTTCTGTGGAGCTCCACCCAAGACAGCGTTTCTCAGCAGTCCCCCCCCACCCCCCTCCGTTTTCAGGCCCCTTGTTCGGGCACCACCTGTAGCCCTCCAGCAGCCACGGATGAACTGGATTTACCTGAAAGGGAGGCTGGAGATGAAAAGGGTAAGGGGCGGGGAGCTAGAGAAGAATGAAGCCAAGTCTGTGTTCTGATCAAGGCTCAAAGTTTAATGTTCAGCACTGCGTTTATAAAGAGAAAGCCCACAGACCCAGCCTTTGTTTCAGCAGGAGAGAGTGTGTTGCAAAGCAAGGTCAGCACAGCAGCCCAATCTTCCAAGTTTCCATGGGAACCAGCTAGTACAGCCAAAGCAGAGGGCCCCATCCAGGCCGATAAGGTCTGTAGTGGCAAGCACTCAAGGTCTGTTCGGCCTGCTCAAGGCTGGGAAAGGCCTACTCAAAGCTGGGAAGGCCACGCGTGCCCCCAATAATGACAAATAGGTTTTTAAAAAACATTTATTTATTTATTTATTTATTTATTTAAAATGTATGTGTGTACACTGTCTCTGTCTTCAGACAGCCCAGAAAAGGGTATCAGATCCCATTATAGACAGTTGTGAGCCACTATATGGTTGCTGAGAATTGAACTCAGTGCTCTTAACCACTGAGCCATCTCTCCAGCCCAAATAAATAGTTTTTAAAAAGAAGAAATGTGGGCCAGGCACTCAGAAGCTGCCCACGGTCCTGTGAACAACCTTACATAAACTACTTGTTCCACGGAACTAGATTTGAGTGGAATTCTTACTTTAATCTGCTGGCAACGCCCTATTTGGGGTGAACAGTTATTTGTTTGTTTTCCCAGGGTAAAAAAAACAAAAAAAAAAACGGTCACAACTCAGGGTTGTGCCACCCTACCCAGCCGCTTGTTTGTTTTTTTGTCCTTCTTTTTGAGACAGGGTCTCACTATGTAACCTTGCCTGACCTCAAACCCACAGAGATCCACTTGTCTCTGTCTGGTGTTTTGTTTGAGGCAGCACCTAGGTATGCCCGTAGGCTGGACTTGAACTTGTGGCAATCCTTTTGCCTTGGCTTCCCGAGTGCCAGAGGAAGCCCCAGTCCTGATACATATTCTGTATCTGACTATTTCTGAGTTAGAATTAGGACCTGATTTGTGTGTGGTTTTTAAATTATATTCAAGAAAGGCTGGAATGTAGCTCAGTTGGCGGAATGTTTGGCTAGCACGCATGAGCCTGCATTCCATCCCTAGAACCCAGGGAACAGTATTTGGAAACCACACGGTGGTCACAGGAGAATCTGGAGGTCACGGTCACCCTCAGCTACAGAGAGAGTTCAGGGCCAGTTTGGGACACAGGAAACTCTATCAAAATAAACAAAAGGCAGGTGAGTCTTTGAGCAACGTGCTTGTTCTAAAAACCCACATCTTAGAGAGCAATGACTCTTGCAAGCTGTTCTATAACCTCCACACACACACACACACACACACACACACGCATGCAAAGTAAATATAATTAAAGATGAAATGTCCAAAGGCTGGGGCAGTAGAAAACATTCATTTAGCATGCCCAAGGCCCTGGCCCCCAACACTGTCATGGCAAAAATGGAAATATCTAACTATTCCATCAATCCCTTGGTTCTTTCTTCTTTCAAAGTCCTCTCCCTGTCAGCGTGACAGGCTGGATGTCCAAGTGATTCACCAACTTGTCTGAGGTTATGATGTCGCTTGGCTTGGCCCTGGGGACCGTGCCTAGGGGACCCCATGTGGCCTTTCCAGAGAGGCAGATGACCTTTTGGATTTGAATTCACAGCTGTTCTCTGAGCCAGAAACATGGCTTTTTTTTTTTTTTACCTAGCTTCAGAAGCCAAACACTGTCACCTCCACACACTGTCACCTCCACACATTCTCACCTCCACACTGTCACCTCCACACTGTTACCTCCACACACTGTCACCTCCACACTGTCACCTCCACACTGTCACCTCCACACACTGTCACCTCCGCACACTGTCATCTCCACACTGTCACCTCCACACACTGTCACCTCCACACACTGTCACCTCCACACTGTCACCTCCACACACTGTCACCTCCACACTGTCACCTCCACACACTGTCACCCCCACACTGTCACCTCCATACACTGTCACCCCCACACACTGTCACCTACACACTGTCACCTACACACTGTCACCTCCACACACTGTCACCTCCACACTGTCACCTACACACTGTCACCTCCACACGCTGTCACCTCCACACGCTGTCACCCCCACACGCTGTCACCCCCACACGCTGTCACCTTCACACGCTGTCACTCCCACACACTGTCACCTCCACACGCTGTCACCTCCACACGCTGTCACCTCCACACGCTGTCACCTCCACACGCTGTCACCTCCACATGCTGTCACCTTCACACGCTGTCACTCCCACACACTGTCACCTCCACTCACTGTCACCCCCACACACTGTCACCTCCACACACTGTCACCCCCACACTGTCACCTCCACACTGTCACCTCCACACTGTCACCTCCACACTGTCACCTCCACACACTGTCACCTCCACACTGTCACCTCCACACACTGTCACCTTCACATGCTGTCACCTCCACACTGTCACCTCCACACTGTCACCTCCACTCATTGTCACCCCCACACACTGTCACCTCCACACACTGTCACCCCCACACTGTCACCTCCACACACTGTCACCTCCACACTGTCACCTCCACTCACTGTCACCCCCACACACTGTCACCTCCACACACTGTCACCCCCACACGCTGTCACCTCCACACTGTCACCTCCACACACTTTCACCTATGTGCCATTGATTAAAGAGCTCACAAGAAAACTCAGATTCAAGAGAGGGCCACAGAGACCCCCGACTTTTTTTTTCAATTTCTTTTGTTTTTGTTTTTGTTTTTGTTTATTTTGATCTTACTATGTAGCTCTGGCTGGCCTTGAACTCACAAAGATCCACCCCTCTGCCTCTAGAGTGCTGAGACTAAAAGCATATGTCACTACGCCTGGCTCTTTTTTATTTCTTCAAACAGTCCATATTGGAAACTGTGATCATCCTGTTTCTGTCTCCCAAGTATTGGCATTATCTGTACCACCATGCTAGACACGGTCAAGTTATTAAAACAGCCCCACTTTGACACAGAGAACATTCTTCCTAGTGTAGCTCCTGGCACTCGGGAGGCAGAGGCAATGGGGTGTTGGGGACTGACCTGGAGCTGCTATGTATTCAAATGTTAAGTACTGACCCCCAAGATCTGGTTGCCCGCAATGAACATTTTGTACAAAAAATGTACAGCAAATGATGTTGTATAAACTTTGCTTGTCAATTTTCTCTGACTGGTTAAATCAAAGTGGCTACAGCCAATTACTGGGGAGAAGAGAGGTTAGATGGGGTTTATGTTACCGAGGTCACAAGTAGGGACTACAAGAGGACGGAGAAAGGAGACAGAGAGAGGAGGAGGCTGCCACGAGGCAGGATGGATCATGAGCAGATGACCAGAAGCGGACCCTAGGGACAGGCTGCCGGGAGGGAAGCAGTCCAGGATGTTGGATACAAAGTATCTGCTCCTATGACACTGACCGTGGTTCTGAGGCTATGCGCAGCTGCAAAGGAGGATGGGATATGCAGTCTAACACTGGAAGCCCAAAGGGAACCAGCTTTAGTGAATCGTTAGTGTGGGGAGCCAGAGGTCCAAGTCTTTGTCAGAGGCCCTGAGAAACAGAAGCAACTCCGGTTCTGTCCTTGTCCGGAGGGGACTTGGCAAGGCCAACTAGGGCTGGAGCCAAGGCCTGAGGGAGCCTAAGATGCAGCTTCTGGGTACCAGAAATTCCCCCGGGCTGTGACTAAGGTACCCTGTGTTCTCTTTGCCAACATCATCTGACTTAGCTCTCCACTGACCTTGGCTGATTTCTCCCTGCAAATAGTATGTGTGATGCTGTAATTCTTTTATTATTATTATTCTTTTTTTTTAATTTATTTATTTATTATATGTAAATACACTGTCACTCTCCTCAGACACACCAGAAGAGGGCATCAGATCTCATTGCAGATGGTTGTGAGCCACCATGTGATTGCTGGGAGTTGAACTCAGGACCTCTGGAAGAGCAGTCAGTGCTCCTAACCGCTGAGCCATCTCTCCAGCCCAATGCTGTAATTCTTAATAAACTTGCTTTATAAACATCAGCTCATACAAGATCTCCTAGTCCCAGCTATTGCTTTTGTCTTTTTTAATTTCTCATCTTTATTTCTCATCCCCCATCCTCCTACCCGATGCCTCGATGTTTGGAAACCCTGTTCCTACTGGTTCGGGTCACGTTAGCCAATCTCTACCTCAAATTTGGAACATGCTAGCTCTGAAGATAGAGGAGGGACTGCAACGCTGTCTTTGCCAGTGACATGTCCATTTACACAGAGGGTGTAACCTACAAGGGTGTGCTGGCTAGGATTTTTGTCACCTTGACACAAGCTAGGAACATTTGGGAAGAGGGACCCTCAATTGAGAACGTGCTTCCAGGGGCTGGAGAGATGGCTCAGCCATTAAGAGCACAGACTGCTCTTCCAAAGGTCCTGAGTTCAAATTCCAGCAACAACATGGTGTCTCACAACCATTTGTAATGAGATCTGATGCCCTCTTCTGGAGTGTCTGAAGACAGCTACAGTGTACTTACATATAATACATAGATAAATCTTTAAAATAAAAAGAGAGAGAGAGAATGTGCTTCCGTCAGACTTGGCCTTTAGGCAAGTCCGTGGGGGTCCATCTTCTTAAAGACAGATACAGAAGGTTTCCAGTGCACTGTGATTGGTGCTCCTGGCCTTGGAGGTAGGAGTTTCTGAATTGTGTAGCAAAGCCATGGAGAGCACGCTAGGATGCAGTGTTCCTGCAGGGTTCCGCTTCAGGGCCTGCCTTGGATTCCCGAGATGAACTCTCACCTGTAGGTCAAACCAATGTGCTTCCCTTCCCACATTGCTTTTGATCACCGGCCTTTACCCCAGCAACTGAGAACAAGCTAGAGCAATGGGCACGCTCATCCCTGCATCTCCAGTATCTATCCCTGGGTTTAGTCAGGACTCAATAAATGTAGGTTCAAGGCAGAAAGGAAGAAAAAAAAAACTTCGGCTGGCTTTTAGATGATGGAATATTATACACACCGTGAAAATGATGTTTTTAGGACTGTGGGAAATCGTTCACGGTGTATACAATAAGCATTATAGGGTAGATAAGATTTAACATAAACCCTAGGGGCTGGAGAAATGGCTCAGCAGTTAAGAGCTGCTCTTCCAAAGGACCCAGGTTCAATTCCCAGCATCCACATGGCAGATCACAACTGTCTGTAACTCCCATTCCAGGGGATCTGACACCCTGGACAGACATGCAGGCAAAACACCAATGCACATAGAATAATAAAAAAAATAAAACAAAATAAAATAAACCCTAAAAACACAACTCAGAATGATAGCCGAGTCAACACAATAGAATTCTACATCTTTCTTCCACAGCAGCCAAAGCTTAAACACTCTAGGATAATGCTAAGCCACCAATTACTCCGATCTCTCGTACAGATGGTCCTGCTACTCCTAAAGCAGCAGTCTGGCCGGTTAGATCCTAGATGACGCCATAATATCCACAACTGGCCAGTAGGGGGAGTAAGAGAGCAGACACACTGGCAAACTAAGAGAGATGAAGTCTGCCTTGCAGTCTAGTTGATTATGCGTGAAGGACTGTGAGAGTCATTGGAAACTTTCCAGGAGGGAAGTGGGTGAGGAACCTAACCACAGGTGAGGGAGGGGTGGGGAATACAGCAGCTCTTTCCAGATTAATATTACATGCAAAGAACGGGCAGAATAAAAATTTGCATTTGGAAGACACCAGCCAGATGGCTCAGTGGTGCTGACAAATTGAGTTTAATCCCCAGATCTTAAAAGAGACCAGGCTGGCCTCCAACTCATACAGATATCTCTCTGCCTCCCAAATGTTGGGATTAAAGAACCAGGTTGTGAGATCTGGTGTAGAACACTCCTTTGATTCCAGCAGTCTGGAGACAGAGGCCAGAGAATCTCTGTGAATTCCAGTCCTGCCTGGTCTATATAGCAAATTCCGGGCCAGCTAGGGCTACACAATGAGACTTTGTTTCATAAAAGGAAAAAAAAGCCGTGTGTGTGTGTGTGTGTGTGTGTGTGTGTGATGGAGGTTAAAGATCTGAGAAGACCCTCCTCCCTCACTGCCAGGCAGCTCTGAGAGACGTCCAGACACAGCTCGCTGGCTGAGCCTACTATGGAGTTTTCCTAGTCTGGAGCTCACAGAGATCCGCCTGCCTCTGCTTCCTGGGACTAAAGGAGTGCATCACGATGCCTGACCTCCTTGTACTGACTTAAAGGGACAGAGAGGCGAAAGGACTGATCAGTAAGGACTTTGTGGCTTGAGTGAAAACTTTTTTTTTAAGTGCTGGGGCTTCAAGCCCGCATGCTGCCTTGTGTTCTACCACCCAGCAGACCTCCCTGGGGAGGGAGTTCTGGCTCTTCTGGAATAAGGCGTAGCAGGAACAGAGCTGAGTCAGGGGACCTGACCTGAGCCACACGTGCTGCAGGTTTCCTTTCTTTGCAGGTGGTAGGGCCAGTGACTAGGCAGGAAGCTTTGATGGATAGCTGGAGGTGGGGAGGAATTAAGGCTGGGGTGGGGTGAGGGGTGAAGATGAGGATGAGCAGGGAGGGTAGCATTGAGAGTCTGCAGAAAGAGCCAGTTAGATTTGTTGACCAGGATGGAGCAGTGGGGCACAATGGAGACAGTTGGGACCAGTGAAATGTGGTTGTAATGTAACTCGAGAGCCTCGGGAAGGGTAAACAGGATTGCCACAAGTTCAACGCCAGCCTCGGGCACACAGAAAGACCTTGCTTGTCTCAAAGACAAACAAAATCAAACAAGCAAGCAAGCAAGCAAACAGCAACAAGTAGCTGGTGAGAGAACTCAGTGGTTAGTGCTCTTGCTGCTCCTGCAGAGGATACAGGTTTGAATCCCAGCACACACACATGGCAGGCACAGGCATACACGCGGAAACATGGAATAGAATGTTTTAAAAATCTAAAAAACTAAACCAAAAGCAAAAACAAATGAACGAAAAAGGAGCGGGTCGGGGCGAAAGCCCGGGAAGGGAATACTTGCAATGGCTCAGGAGCCCGTGCCCCCAATCCCTAAAGAGAATGGAAAGAGAAAGCAAAGGCAAGATGGAGAAGCTTTCAGTCCTGGGCCTTGCACAGGTTGAAGATAGGGATTTGGGGGCTGGCGACCTGGAGATGATATATGAGACACATGGGACCAGGCTCACTCCTGTAACCCCAAGAACTTGTAGGGTAGAGGCAGGAAGATCAGTTCAAAGCCATTCTCTGTTAAACAGTGAGATTGAGGCTAGCCTGGGCTATATGATACTACCTCACAAAATATACACATGGGGGTCAGGGGAGGGGGCGGGCAAAAATCACTAAAAAGCACTTCAGGGAGGTACCCCATAGCACAAGCTGGTTGGACAGAGCGACGATACCTAGAGCTCACGGATGCCGGGAATTGGGAGTCAGGGAGACAGAATTAGAAGGCAATATGGCCACGCCGGGTAGTGAGTGCGGTGAAAAAAATGGGTTTTATTTTGGTTTTGTTTGTTTTGTGTGCTTTGCTTGCATGCATGTCTTTGTACCACATTTGTCCTGGCACCTTGAGAGCCAGAAGAGGGGGCCAGATCGCCTAGAACTGGACAGACACTTGAGAGCTGCCTGATGTGTGCTCAGGATTGAACCCGGGTCCTCTGGAGGAGCAGTCCGGACTCTTAACCCCTCAGCCATCCCCAGGCAAAGCACCTGTGAACCTGTTTTTGTTTGTTGTTTGAGACAGGGTCGCTTGCACTATGTAGCCCAGACTGTCCTCTGAAACTCACTGTGTAGACCAGGCTGGTCTCAGACTTAGAGGTCTCCCTGCCTCTGTCCCCGAGTGCTGGGATCAAAGGCATGTGCCACCATGATAGGCTCCCTGAAGCATTTTTAAATTGTTGCTTTGAGATAGGCCCCTGTGGTGTAGCTCACCTGCCTTGGTCTGAGCCCTGGGCGTGTGTCATCACGTTTACTGTTGGTCTGAGGGCATGAAGCTGGCAGCCTCACCAGCCTTGGGTGGGTGTGAGGACAAAGAGGTCTTCCCATATGAGAGACGCCTGAGCTCCCGTCCAAAGCAGAGGACATAGACAGTCAAGTCCAGACACGGGAGTATTTTTAGGTAGAGGACAGGACTTATGCCAGGGAGTTGTGCCTGAGGTCAGACTGCTCAGGGTGGCAGGGAAGGGCGTGGCAGGGAGGGAATCCACATTAGTCATCACCCAATGATTTATCCGCTAAGGCTTAGACTTGGGTCGCCACCCTCTGTGATCCCGCCTTTCAGAGCTTCCGGTTTCGCTCAGGTTGAATCTTGCTTCCCACACACACAGAGACTTGAGCCAAGATCACCTGGCCAGGTCCCAGCAAGCCCTTAGGTGGCATTAGTGCAATTACAGTTTTGTCGGCTGAGCTCTTATTTGACTGATTATCACGTCAAGTTATAGGAGATTCTTTGAACAGGTAAGGCAGACTGGCTGTTTAACCTCAGTTTACTTATACATAGAATGGGGACAATAATAGCATCTATCCCACAGGCCTGCCCCGAGGACACACAACCTGATAAGTGCGGAGTACTTAGGAACTGGCAGTTATTTGTCGATATTGTTTAAGGCTGAGCTAAGGGATGCAGGTGAGCTCCCAGCTGAGGGAACAATATGGCGGCATAGGGACTAACAGAATACTATGTATTCATCACTTAATTCTGATAGGGGCTTACCCGGGGGAACCCGTATCTAATGTCATCTAGTCTCATGTAGTTCAAGCTGGTCACAAACTTGATATGAATGGCCTCCTGCCTCACCTCCAAGTGTTGCTGTTACAGGTGTGTGTCATCGAGCTTGGCTGTGTTCCCTCCTTACAGATGAGGAAATCATTACTCAGAGACACCAGGTCACTGTTTTAGGGATGAGCAAACCGAGGTTATATAGTCCCTAGGGAGCGGCCAGGCAGCCAGGCTAGAAGCCAAAATGCGACCTGAGTGGGAGACAAAAACTGACGATAAACTAAAGATTTCGATTCCTAGCCTTTGGGAAGCAGAAACAGGAGGATTGCTTCGAGTTCGAGGTTAGCCAGGGTTTTAGGTCAGCTTAGGGTGTTTAACAAACCTCTGTCTCAAAGTGCACAATGAATGAATGACAATAACTGAAGTCCTTTTTGCAACTATATACTGCAAAGGTGACCGGGTAGCATGGATTTAGTTCTTGGAGGCTCCAGTACCTGGGAGTTAGAATGGTCTATTCGCACTCATAGTTATTAAATCAGGACAGCGTTGCATTTCCAGCAGTGTGTGTATGGGGACGGGTGAGTTAGGTAGAGACACGGAACTATAACCCGCTACGTGGGGCGGGGCCTCCCGCGCAGGCGCAGTCTGCAATGGAGGCTCTAGGACCGCGCGGCTGGCGGCTGGGTGGCGGGCAGGTTTTAACCCAAGAGTAGTTGCCTGAGTCACCGGCCCCGCCCTCCCGGACCGGACACAGCGGGAGGCCCGGCAGCAGGGGAGCAAGACCGCGGACCGCCGGATCCGTAAGTGAGACGGGGCGCTCCAGTCCAGCACCCCTGCACCCTGCAGACCCGGGATCCGTAGTCCTCAGTTCTGGCGAGATCCTAAATTCGTGGCCCCTGGGGTTCCTAGGACCCGTGTTCTCAGATCCGAACAACCGGGCCTGTCACACACTGGTCATCCCCGTCCAGAGCACTCCTTACCATCCCGGATCTCATGATCAAAAATATAAGCCCAAAGATCAGAGAGGTACCCGGAAATTATTTGGGGCGTCTAGAAGCACGATCCGAGATCCTGGTTCCCATTTGCGGTGGGAAGGACTCCGTTATCCAGGATCCTCGGGGCGCAAAGACATAATTTTAGGCCGGAACTCACGGATCCCGTAGCAACAGTGTAGTCCCTCTGTCGAGAGTACCTGAATGTCCTAATCCACGTTAGGGACTTCCTGGACTCAGCCCTGGGTCACCCCTACCCTGAGCTTAATTCTGGAAGGCCTGGATTTGAGACACGTCCGTTCTTACACAACTTGGGGTCCCTACATGAAGAATCCCCTGTTTTCCCGCTGCCTGAAGACAGGGGTAACCCAGGCAGGCGCTGTAGCCGAGGCTGGCCTTGAACTGATACTCCAGCCTCAGCCTTCCAATTTCTGGGATTACAGTAGAGCGCCACCATGCACGCCCAGCTGTACCCCGTCTTCATTGATGCCTATATATGCCGTCAATCCTGGACCAGGGTACCTTCTAGACGCTAGGAGGCTTCACACCTTCCTATCACTTGTCCAGACACCTAGCCTGAGGCTCTGCCCCCATCCGGAGGCCTCTGTTTCGAACCCAATCTAGTTGCCGGAAATGCTTTTTTTTTTTCCCCGGGAAGGGCTGGGCTCCTGGAAAGGCCACTATCTGACCCACCCCTTTTTCTTTACAGGACTCAGCTGCAATCATGTTCTTGGTGAATTCGTTCTTGAAGGGCGGCGGTGGCGGTGGGGGAGGCGGGGGTCTGGGGAATGTGCTCGGAGGCCTGATCAGCGGAGCTGCTGGCGGCGGCGGTGGAGGCATGGGACTGGGAGGAGGTGGCGGAGGCGGTGGAACTGCCATGCGCATCCTGGGCGGAGTCATTAGCGCCATCAGGTAAGGCGGGGCCTGAAGGGGCGGGGTGGGTCAAATAATAAAGAGACTCACTTAGAGTCCGACCAGGGAATTCTAATTAGGCTGGGCTAATCCAGGCCGGAAAACTGGCCCTAAGGGGATTCTAACGAGGCTGGTGTCAACAGGTTTAGTTAACCTGCTTCTGGGGGTCAACAAATAGGATGCAGTTTCTTGGGGGCGGAGGGGACGGGACTCTTCTGTGTTTGGGAAAGGTACGATTCTATAGGATTGTATCCAGCCTTCACTGAGGGCGGAGCCAGTGGATTTGAGGGTGTCCATGGCTTAAGATTTGACATAGGGGGAGCTTGCTGTTTTAGGAGAGATCAGAGCCTCCAAAGAAGAAATGGTCCAGAGAGGGTTGTGTGGGGTCGGGAGCTGATTGATTTAGTGGGTAAAAATCCTTGCTGGGGTTAGAGCAGGTGGCTAGCACCTAATTATCTTTGGTGATCCAAGCATCGTGATCCCTGGGAGGAGTAGGGGCTGATGGGGAAGGGGGCGGCGGGAGAGGTAGACGTTAGGAAGTTAGATAATCTGCAGAAGGAGCGATGGAGTAAGACTCTGGACAAAGACCCAACCCAAGGAAGATGAGGCCTAGGGAGGCTGGTGCAGACAGACCCCGACCCCACTTATGAAGTGAGTTCTTCAAGGGGCGGGCTCTGTTAAGTTTGGTGGGTTTTCGGGATTTTGATTGGGGCTAAGATGCTTCTGACTTTGTGATTGGTGGGTGTTCCTGGGCAAGGAAAGGATTCTTCCGTGGGGTGGGCCCTTGGGAGGTGGGAGGGGTTGGCCTGATGGAGGAAAAGAAGGAGCCATACCTTGCTGTTCATGATTGGACCAGGTGAGGACGATGAGATAGACGAAGGGAGGAGGGACCCCTTAAGGAAGAGGAGGGCTGGAGTTTGAGGGGTTGACTGACCGTTGGAGGCTCTGCCCCCATGCGCTAACTCACCCTTGTCTCTCCTCAGCGAGGCGGCTGCGCAGTACAACCCGGAACCCCCGGTGAGCGGCCCTAGAGACCCTTTCTCCCCAGGCCAGTTGCCCGAATCATCTTCCCCATTCCCGTGTATAAGACTCCGCTTCCTTCCTTGGGAAATCCCTCTGTCATTAAAAATGTCCTTTATGAGGGCCCTTGGCTAAGCCCTGGGTCTCAGCCACGCTACTTGCTACACTCGCTTCAGGTTCTCTGGCCCTCAAACTGCTCAGCCCTCCCTGACTTTTTCCCTGCGACACTTGGGTATGAGGAGGGAGACATGTTCCTCCATATTTGTTTTGAGATCGCCTCTCTCTGCAGCCCCCACGCAGCCATTACTCTAATACTGAGGCCAACGAGAGTGAGGAGGTCCGTCAGTTCAGGAAACTTTTTGTCCAGTTGGCTGGAGACGTAAGTATCCTGCGTGGCCGCTTGACTGTGGCACTTGCCTGTGACAACCCGGAAGTTCCCATCCCTTTTTATGGTATCCAGACCCCTTTCCATCTCCCTTGAACTATACTTTAACTTCTGCCATCAGGACATGGAAGTCAGCGCCACTGAACTCATGAATATCCTCAACAAGGTCGTGACTCGACGTGAGTGACCAGGGTCAGGGCAGTAGTGAAGGTTTAGAGGCATATATAGGGGCTGGATGATCTCTGACCCCTGACATACAACCTGTTCTTCCCTCAGACCCAGATCTGAAAACTGATGGCTTTGGCATTGACACTTGTCGCAGCATGGTGGCTGTTATGGATGTATCCTTTTGGGGCCAGTCTGGAGGATGTTTTGGGTGAAGAGGGTGTTTTCTGGGAGTATGTTGAGGACAGCCAGGGTGAAGCCTTCATACCTGAGGACACAGGCTTACCTACATGACCATAAGTCATATCAGCTGCGACAGCTGGAACTTGACCTAGATTAGTGGACCCAACCTTTACAGATCCCGTGCTAGATAAGGACAATGTAATAGAAAGGAAACAGGTTCAGAGAGACACAGTGGTTTTGTCTCTATCCAAACCATCCAGAATTCACCAGACTTGAATAATCTGATCTTGGAAGCTAATCTTGGGGCTACTTGAGACTTGGATAGCAGAAATAGTTGTTTGGAAAATACATGGCAGGATAGGAGTTTGGACTTGGTTGTTTCGGTTTGAGAATCTAAGTTTCTTTTATTTCTCTATTTACTTTTAAACAATATTGATTGATTGATAGATTGATATTGATTGATTGATTTTTTTGAGACAGGGTTTCTCTGCCTTGGCTGGCCTGGAATTTACTCTGTAGACCTGACTGGCCTCGAACTCAAGAGATCTGCCCACCTCTGCCTCCCAAGTTACAAGAGTAAAGGAGTGTGCCACCACCATCTGATTGTCAGTTATTTCATTGTGCTGTATTTTTGGATTCTTGAGATGGGTCTCAGGAGGCCTAGGCTAACCTTGAAGTCAGTGCGTAGCCAGACTGCAGATCTTCCTCTCAGGTGCTAAAGTTATAGGCATGTGCTACATGCCTGCTTGGCTTATTTTACTTTCATTCATATGCATGTGTTCTCAGAGACCTCAGGACATAGGATCCCACGGAGATGGAAGTCCAGGTGGTTGTGGGCTGCATGATTTGAGTTGTAGGAACCAAACCCAAGTCCTTTGCAAGAACAGTAAGTGCTTGTGACTAACCGGCCTTCCAAGCTTATTTTATTTTTATGTTTTAAAGTTAGCATTATGGTTAATCCCAGCACTCAGGAGGCAGAAGCAGGTGGATCTCTGAGTTGGAGGCCAGCCTGGTCTATAGAGCAAGTTCCAGGACAGTCAGAGCTGCACAGAGAAACATTGTCTTGAAAAGAAAAGAAAAAGGAAGGAAGGAAGGAAGAAAGAAAGAAAGAAAGAAAGAAAGAAAGAAAGAAAGAAAGAAAGAGAAAGAAAGAAAGATTAGCGTTTGGGCATTCACACACACACACACACACACACACATACTGCATTTTGTCACATTATTCTTAACAACCTCTTGCTAGAGTGACACCACAGGCAAGCTGGGCTTTGAGGAGTTCAAGTACCTCTGGAACAACATTAAAAAGTGGCAGGTAAGTGGTAGCCTCTGAAACTCCCAGGATCTGGACCCCTCCCCCCCCAAAGCCATCGGGTCCCCATGCTCCAAGGTGCTTGGACCAACTATTGTCTTCTCTATCCTTAGGCTATATACAAACGCTTTGATGTTGACCGATCAGGGACCATTGGTGCTCATGAACTCCCAGGGGCCTTTGAGGCAGCAGGTGGGCTGGCGGGGCTATGATGGGGGTGGGGTGAGCAAAGTCACACCATTATATTGGGGATTGAGAAGGCCTGTGTGCCGGCACCGTCAGATTGAACCGGTTTTGTTTGTTTTTGTTTGTTTGTTTGTTTTCAGGATTCCACCTGAATGAACATCTGTACAACATGATCATCCGGCGCTACGCAGATGAGAGCGGGAACATGGATTTCGATAACTTCATCAGCTGCTTGGTCAGGCTGGATGCCATGTTCCGTGAGTGACGCCCTAGATCTCTGCGAGGGTGGGAATTTGCTGACCTTCACTGGCCAGGGGCTCCTCTAAATCTGAGCTTAACGTGAGCAGTGCTGGGCTCACCAGGCAGGGACACTTGGAGGGTGGTATACTTGTATGGTCATGTGGATACTGGGAATTGAACCCAGGATCTTCTCTCAGAGCAGTTGGTACTCCTAACCTCTGATAGGCTAGTGAGAGCCATCTGGGCTTTGAAGGGAGGCCCAGGAGGAAGTTTAGACCAAGGAGGGGTCTGACGCAGCCCAGGGAAGGATGGAGGGCTACCTGGAGGAAGGGCCATGTGAACCAGGACATGGAAGATGAGGGAGGAGCGGAGAGAGGACGCGGAAGAGAGGAGGGAGGTGGTGGTGCTTCTGTTGCTGTTTTAAGGTTTATTTATTAATGAAAATTGTATTTACATGTGGAGGCCAGAGGACAACTTGCAGAGGAATTATTCTCTCTCTCTCTCTCTCTCTCTCTCTCTCTTTTCCACTTCCTCCCTCCCTCCCTCCCTCCCTCCCTTCCTCCCTCTCTCCTTCAAGCTGGGGTTAAAGGCATATGCTACTATGCCTAGGCTAGCTTTTTCTTCTTTATTTATAATGTATACTTCATGTATGTGAGTTTCGGCTGCATGGCACGGCATCTGTGCACCCAATGCCTGCCTGATGCCAAAGAGTGTCAGAATTCCTGGAACTGGTTGTGAAGCCATCATGTGGTTGCTGGGAATTGAACTCAGGATCCTCTATAAGAGCAGTAGGTAGCTCTTAACCCCTGAGCCATCTCTCCAGCCCCCTTGCCTGGTTTTTTTGAGATAGGTTTTCATGTGTTTCAGGTTGACTTGAGACTTGATTTGTAGCTGAGAGTGACCTTGAACTTTTGACTCTTGAGGCGAGAGCTTTTTTATTAGGATTGGTGTAAGACTACCTCCGAGATGGGAACTAGTGTCCTCTTGTTATGGTGGAACCTAACACTCGGGAAAGCAAAGCACTTGCTCCTAACCGCTACTCAACCAGGAGTCGGAAAGTCAGAATTTGACTCTGTTTGCCTGAGAACTTAATCAAGCAATGAGAAGAAACAGGAGTGACAGTCAGGAGCGTGCTGTGGACACCAAGTTCAGTGGTGCTAGGACAATGGTGGGCATTGTCGAGCCACCGAGGCGGGTTCTAGGCAAGGGAGGGGCAGAGTCAGCTGTGGCTTACAAAGCTCCTTTGATCAGGGAGCCAAGGGAAGACTGTGTGTATTTTTTTTTAAAGATTTATTTATTTATTATATGTAAGTACACTGTAGCTGTCTTTAGACACTCCAGAAGAGGGAGTCAGATCTTGTTACAGATGGTTGTGAGCCACCATGTGGTTGCTGGGATTTGAACTCAGGACCTTTGGAAGAGCAGTCAGTTCTCTTAACCGCTGGGCCGGGAGGACTGTGCATGAAGAGTGAAAACAGAAGCTGCATGTGGTGGTGCACACCTGTGACCCCAGCACTGAGGAAGCTGAGGCCACAGGGAGATCAGGAGTTCAAGGTCATCCTCGTCTACATGGCAAATTTCAGACAAGCCTGGGCTTTGTGACACCCACCTCAAACCAAGATTAATTCCTTAGTTACTTAATTGAAAGGGCTAGCCTAGCATCTAGCTTAGTGGGAGAGTGCTTGCCTCGCATACAGAAGCCCTGGGTTTGCGACCAGGTACTCATTAACCTGAATATGACGGACCTGCAATCCAGCACACAGAAGATAGAGGCAGGAGGATGAGAAATTTAAGGAGAAATGACCTCTCACCTGTGGTTGCCGGGCCACCAGTGGCACCAAGGACACTGTCTGTGGCCTCCTGAAGGTGACTCAGCTTTGGTCCAGGAAGGAACAGACGCAGTGTGGGCAACTCTGGCTCGGTTTGGCTGTGGATGGAAGGCTTCAGATTCCAGGGTAGGAGTGAGGACCACACTAGACTCTAAGGTCAAGACTGGCAAGCTACTCCTTTTAGGGGCCTGTTTTGTGTTACAGCTGGAGAGGATGTAACATAGGTGTCAGGAAGGATGGGCCTGGGGTCCAGTCAGTTTTCTGTCCTGTCATGCCGTGTGACCTCAACATACCTTATCACTTTGACTGTTTACTTACTGAGGTGTCGGGGGATTGAACCCCGTGCCTCAAGCATATAGGGTAAATACTCTTTCATTGTGTTAGAGCACCCGAACTCTGTGCCTCATTTAAAAATGCAACATGCTGGGCTGGAGAGATGGCTCAGCTGTTAAGAGCACTGACTGCTCTTCCAGAGGTCCTGAGTTCAAATCCCAGCAACCACATGGTGGCTCACAACCATCCATATGAGATCTGATGGCTTCTTCTTCTTTATTTTTTTTTAAAGAATTATTTTATATATATGAGTACATTGTTGATATCTTCAGACACACCAGAAGAAGTCATCAGATCCCATTACAGATGGCTGTAAGCCACCATGTGGTTGCTAGGAACTGAACTCAGGACCTCTGAAAGAACAGTCAATGCTCTTAACCGCTGAGCCATCTCTCCAGCCCCTGACGCCCTCTTCTGATGTGTCTGAAGACAGCTAAAGTGTACTCACATAAAATAAATAAATAAATCTAAAAAAAAAAAAAAAAAAAAAGATTGCTTCACTGTTGCCATGACCAAATACTTTGAAAAAAGCAACTTAAAAGGAAAATTATATATATATTTTTAAAAAAATGCCACATGCTTACAGAATTATTGATTATTGATTTAGCTTTCTTCTTCTTCCTCCTTCATTTTCATCTATTATTATTACTATTATTATAGTCTCGTGTAGCCTGGCTAGGCTTGAACTCCCGCATATAGCTAAGCGTATTATTAAACTCAAGATCTTCCTACTGTAACCCACCTAGCGCTGGGATTACAAGTGTGTATCACCACCACGTGCCTTCGAAGTTCTGTGGAGTGTTATCATCATCCACATCATCATTATCCTATAGCCAGTCAGGGTGTCCTATGCCTTTGATCCCAGCACTCTGGAGGCAGAAGCAGACAGCGCTCTGTAAGTTTGAGGCCAAGCAAAGGGTACTTAGTGAGACCCTGTCTATAAACAAAGAAGAATAAAACAACAACAAGAGGGAAATAATTATATTATCGTTCTAGAAGCATCCAAGCCCTCCCTTCCTTTCTCCTGCAGGCGCTTTCAAATCCCTTGACAAAAATGGCACCGGACAGATCCAAGTGAACATCCAGGAGGTGAGGTGGCTTCTCGTGGGGTGGTGCTCAGCAGTGAGGTCCAGCCCCTACCACGTTTGCCCAGCAGGCCCTGCGTGAGGTGTCTGGCTCTCCGGGGCCCTTTGCTCATCTGTGATTTCCCCTTCCAGTGGTTGCAGCTGACTATGTATTCCTGAATGGGAGCCATGGACCTGCCCACTCACAGCTCACCTTGGAGCCACCTCGAACCCTGATCCTGATGGCAGTCACATTTTTATGGTCATGGCCTGCTACCCAGAGGCCTTTCTTCTCCCTGTTCTGATATCCAGCTTCCCAGTCGGCAGCCAGAGCTCAACATGCCCCAGCTCGCCACACCCCGAGTTACCCCTGGCTCTGAGACAGGCTAGCTTGCTCCGCTGAAGGGTCACCCCACCCCAGCACACCCAATCCACACCCTCCTCCGTTACCTCCATCCAGTCTGTGTGCCAAGCCTAACACTCCTGTTGCTTCCATGTCCCAAGGGCCCATGTCAGTTCTGGGAGGATCACACCCATCCCTACACACCCTATTAACACACTCACACAGTCACCTCCCAGGCAGCCGAACGAACTCCAGGCCTTGGCAGGGCCACACACTCTAGTGCCTATACCTGCACTGTGTTCCCCAGCACAGCTGTTGGGCCCAGGAGGAAATAAACTCTCTCCACTTGCTGCTTCCTTTGGACTCTGAGTGCTGAGAGGTAGCGCTGAGTCCGGGCAGGAGGGAGCATGAGTTCTATAGAGTGACTTGGTTGTTTGTTTTAATGTGTATGTGTAGAATGTGTGTGTATATATATGCACTATGCATGTGCCACCCTCTGGGACTGGAGGTATGAGGGGTCATGAGCCACCACTGGGGTGCTGGGAACTGAACCCCGAACCTCTGCAATAGCAGCAAAGTGCCATCTCCAGCCCCACAGGTGGTTCGGGGCGTCAGTCACTAGGGCTGGAGCTGCCTATTTTCTGCTCTGTCTTTTCTTTCTCAGACTCGGTTCCAAGTTGAGGCTTAGCCTGGATCCCATGCAGGCTCAGAGCGGGTCTCAGAATCTCTAGCAATCCACTTGCGGCTTCCAGAGCTGATAAGAGAGCTCCGTGACCTTCTGTCCCTTGGGGTCATGTTTGTAACTCTCTGAGCTTCGGTCTTTTAGGTCTTCCAACTGATGCACTAATTAGTGCTGAGGAGGGAACCCAGGGCTTTTGCACATGTTCATGCTCTGACACACATGCACACACCACACATTCTCTCACACACGCACACAGAGTCACACTATATCCCCCCACACCATGCACTCTCACACTCGCATATATACCCCCAATACTACACACTCTCACACATACATACATGCATATACACATACTACACTTTCTCACACATGCTCACACCATATCCCCTCACACACCACATACACATACACTTTCTCACACACACTCACACACCATATCCCCTCACACACCACATACACATACACTTTCTCACACACACACACCATATCCCCCACACACTTACACCACCTGCACATACCACACACTCTCACACTCACATATACACTCCAACACCACACACATACATATTCACACATAACATACTCTCACATACAAACACACCACACACACATTCACTACACTCACACATGACACACATATTCTCTCTCACACTCAGACTCACCATACATACACATGCCATAGACTCACACACACTCACTCGCTGCTGAACTCTGCTCTTCCACTCAGCTCTATCACTGGCGAGTTTCAGTCTTGGCACCAATCTTTGTCTTCTCTGTTCGTAGGTTACGGTCAGCATCCCTCCTTTTTGCCACAGGGTCTGTCTGTAATATAGCCCTGGCTGCACTGGAACTAGCCCCTCCTCTTTCCTCCCCTTTGGGCCTCTGCTAGGGGAGGGGACTCCATTCCAGATTATAATACCCCTGCTCCGTTTCCATCACTGCTTGAGGTCCTCTGTCCCCCCCCCCCAGCAGGCACCCATAAAGCAGGTTCTCCTAGGTACAGTGCAGCATCAGGGACCAAGATTGGGGGTAACTTGCTTTCCTCTGCGTAGACACCCCAGATTGTGTGAAGGTGGGTTAGGACACAGACACACAGGCAGGAGCTGGTTGAGATTAGCATATTTATTGATGTTTGTCCAAGTCCTCCAAGCTTCTTGGTGTCACTTCTTGTGGGGGATGGAGGCCCAGCCCAAGCAGTATAAACAGTAGGCAGTGCCTAGAAAGGGGGGTTGGATAGCCAATGAGACCCTAATTCTCTCTCGACCTCTTGCAAGGCCTCTAAAGGCCCCTCCTTAGGTTCCCCCCCCCTCACCCCCTGCTCATGGATCACAGCTCTTGTGCAGATGACATCTTCCTCCCACACTGGATCCCTCATGGAGAATCCCTACCCACCACCCGCTTGGATTTGGAGCAGGGCCGGGGTGGGCATTACCGATTGCTAGCCTCGCTTCCTCAGGACCCACCCCTTCTGAAACACAAACCAACCCAGACCCTGGCTGTTGCTACAGTCAGAGCAAGCTAGTGGGCCCTGCACTCACCCCCCAGCGTCAGCGTCATGGTCAGTCTGTACAGGACGTTGTCCATTCCCCCGCCCTTCAAGTGTACCGGGAGGTCATTGTCGGCCTGAGTTTGAGGGGTGAGAACAGGGCTGCTGTCTTTCTGCACAGACCTCAACCCGCCCAGGTATCCCCACCCCTCAGTGGGTCCAGAGACTTTGCCCTGCCTACCTGAAAGAGCTTCTGCTTCTCTGCCACACGGTTTTCTAAGTGACTCCGGGTAGATGAGCTAAAAGAACGGACCAGAGCCTGGGAGACCTGGAGGGATAGGAGATGGGTAGATCTATCCGCAGCACCTTGAGATCCGCCCTCGTATGGATCCCGCAGGAAGGGAGCTTTTGTTAGTAGTGTAGTCCCGCAGGATGTGGGGACTACATTTCTGGTGAACAGCAAGGCAAGATAGTTACCAGTGAGAGCGGGGGAGGGACTCCTGTCAAGAGATTGGTGGAGGCAAAGCAGGAGTTCAGGGCCAGCCTGGGCTCTTTGGTAAGCATTTAGAAATGAGGAGAGGTGTCATACATATGTTATTAGAGTTGAGAGGTGGAGGCAGGAGGATCGGGAGGTCAAGGACATATTCAATTTCAAAGCAAGTTAGAGGCCAGCCTGGGCTGCAGGAGACCCTGTGTCAAAACAGACAAAAAATGCGGCTGGGGGAATCGGGGTGCCTAGAGGCTACAGCTCAGAGCTCCGCAGGCTATACGAGGATCCCGGAGACTCCAGTGTTTAGAGAGTGTGAAATAGGTGCTTCGGGGATTGAGGGAGGGGGCTGGATTAATATGAGAAAATCGGGTTCCAGGGATGTCAAGACTGGCTTGGAAGTTCCATGAGAGTTGGTATTAGGGCTCTCTGGGATGTTAAGGGGGACTCGGATAAACGGAGGTTTAAACCCAGGGTTCTGGACCGTGTTAAGGATACTGCTGTCTGGAAGCTCAGGCTGTCAGGGAGGAAGTCCCAGCCTCTGAAGGGTGCACCTGTTCCAAGACTGCGGATCCTGGCTTGTTTAAGATAGGCATCTGGGTTGTCGGGTTCCCCTCCACCCCCGACACAGCCCGAGGGGGGCCTCACCCGTAAGGCCCTCATTTTGCGTCCTCAGCAGCTTGAGTCACCTCCCCTCTTTGCCCAAGGACATGCAGCACTTTACCCTAAGGGAATTCCCAAACCACGCCCATGGACTCCCCGCCCGATGGGGGCGTGGCCAGACCAGATTTGTCCAATAGGGTCAGAGAGAAAGGGTTCCAACTTGTCAGTCATCTGTTTCCTCCTTTGGGTTGACCCCATCAGAATACGTGTTTGCGGAGACGGTGGCTCAGGGGACCTGCCATTCCCTGGCTGTACTCTAGGGTTACCCTGCTGATGTCTGGGAGTCCGTGAGGGAAGAGACAATCGCGTTCTGTCTACAGAATGAGTGATCGTCTCACCTTGAGTCTTAGTTTCCATATTTGTTTCCTGAGGGTCAAGTCAGAATCTTCCCCAGTGTTCTTGAAGAAACAAGGAGGCACCCTGATACAGATAAAGATATATACCAAGCCAGAACTAATTTAAGAAATTAAAAAAAAAAAGCTGGTCATGGTGACTCAGACCTTTAATTCCTGCGCTTCTGAGGCACACTGGTCTACACTGTGAGTTCCAGCCTTGCTACCAGCACTAGGTAAAGAGACCCTGTCTCAAAAAAAAGGCTGACAGTAGGGGGCTGGAGAGATGGCTTGCCGATTAAGAGCACTGACTGTTAGTCCAGAGGACCCTGGTTCAATTCCCAGCACCTATATGGCTGGCTGCTTACCGATGTCTGCAGTTCCAGAGGATCCAACATCCTCACAGAGACAGACATGCTGGCAAAACACCAATGAGCATAACAAAATAAAAAAGAATAGACAGTGGACAGATGGAGGAGAGGTGGGGAGGGGGAGGGGGAAGATGGAATGAGCTGGAGAAAGAGGTGTTCCCTTAGAGAAAAATATGGGGGTTTTGGTTTGGGTTTTGGTTTTAGCTGAAGCTAAGCTTCCTAGGCCTTTTCTTTGGGATCCAACCTGAACAGAGGTGAAGACAGCAGCCCACCATGTTTTCTCTCTCTGAGACCGGCCAATTGGGTGGCGCTTAGAGGCTAGGCATAATTGTAGATGGACCCCCATAAGTCACCAGGTCTGACTGCCAGAGAGTGGGTCATTTTGCTTTTAATATTTAGCCTTTTTGCCTGTATAATTAGAGGTTTATTGAGGCAATAAAGTGAGCTCACCGCATAGTCCAGTTAGCACAGTTAAGAACAAGACAGCCTAGTGAGCCGGCTCTGTGCTTAAGCACGTTCCATCCCACAAGGTTGTCCTCCTGTAGCACAGGTGGGCCCTCCCACCATACACGAGTAGCAAACTTAATAAAATACAGCAAAAAGAAAGAGTTGGTGGGTGGAGGGACGAGGAGAGGAGTTCCAGGCTAGCATTGGCTACTTAAAGTTCCAGGCTAGCTTCCTGAGACCTTGTCTGTAAAGGAAAGCACAAGAGGGGAAGGAGGGAGAGAAGAAAGAAGAAAAAAACTAGTGTGATTTCCAGAAAACCAAACAAAAGTCATTGTTTCTAGTGGGAACATTTGCATATCTATTTTTTTGTGCAGGATCAAACCCAGCAATGACTCAGGCTGTGCAAGCTCGCTGCCCTGAAGCCACACCCACTGCCCTGAGGCCACACCCACTGCCCTGAAGCCACACCCTAGTCCACAATGAAAAAGATAAGGCTTGAGGGTCACCTAATTTGCATTAAGTTTACTTTCACCAGTATGAAGTGGAAACTTAAGGTTCTTTGGAGAGTCAGTCGTGTTGGGCGGTGTTTTACTGGGCAAACACGAGAAGGAGTTTCCTGAAGTGGACACAGGTGAAAGGCTAAGGCAGATTCATGAAGAAACGTTTCACTGAAGCAGACACGGGAGAGAGGATATTCTGCTGAAGCAAGCACAGGAAAGGACGTGTGATGAAGGATTCTTCACTAACGACACGCATGTATTGGTCCACCTTACACTGTGTAGTTGAGCTCCATTTGTTGGGACTCCATAGGGAGAAACACACCCAAAAACTTCTGGTGGTGTGTTACGGCTTCTTGCCACTTCTGCAGCAAGTGATCGATCCCTGAGCCCCAACCCTGGCCCCTAAGATTGGCAGAATGATGTCGTCTGAGACAGACGCACGTGCTGAGGCAAGACACGTGGAGGACACGTGATGGTGGAAGCGAGCATAAATAGAACTGGACTTGACAGACAGGGATGGAGGCTGAGCTGGGCTCGGCTTGCCTGCAGAACTAAATGCTTGTTGGTCTCTTCGTCTACACTGCTGATCTTCGCTTCGCTGCTGATTCGCGTTTGCTATCCCGACTCTACCAAACTGGACTGCTGGTGTATTCATAAAGTATGTTCGAGTGGATCGAGCTGCTGCTGCTGACCTGTGAACTGAACTGCTGATTTCCATACAACACAGACAAGAGCTGCTCCAAAGAACCTTTCTAAACGGGTCCACTTCCCCCATGTCCTTTCTTTTCTACTATCTCTGATGGGTATTGGCTAAAAGGGAGGTTAAAGCATTTAAGAACCATAATTTAAAATAGGTGTTTGAAGGGCTGGAGAGACCGCTCAGCGGTTAAGAGCACTGACTTCTGTGCCAGAGGTCCTGAGTTCAATTCCCAGCAAGCACAAGGTGGCTCACAACTATCTGTAATGGGATGTGATGCCTCTTCTGGTGTGTCTGAAGACAGCTTCAGTGTACTTCTATAAATAAAAAGTAAATAACCTTTAAAAAATAATTTTGGAAAAACTTAAGTTATGCCTCTGTGCAATCACACACTACACCATATGCATATCAGCTCACACACATTCACACACACACACATACACACACACACACACACACACACACACACAGAGTAAGGATGTATAAGGATGTGGCACAGTGGCAGATGGTAGGTACTGCTGCCTAAGGGCCAGGGTTGGGGCCCAGGGGTCGACCTCTTGTCTAGCTTGTGCAAAGCCCTGGACCCAGTCTCTAGTGCTGAAGGGGAGAGGGAAGCAGAAAAGCAACCTGTGGCTTATGCTTCTAATCCTGGGACTCAAGCCAAGACAGGAGAATCTTACATCCAAGGCCCCCGTGGGGTACATAGGACTGTGTCTGCTCTCTGACCCTTCGAGATGTACTAAATGTGAAGCTCCCCTTCCCATGGCCACCCTCAGCTCATTACAACAGGCGTGCGGCAGAAACATCCAGACACAGAAATCCAACAACCAACAAACCACGAAGGGTGGGAGAGCATCTGTTAGCCATTCCTGATGATGTGTACAGTTTTGCTTTGTTTTGTTGCTTTACTGTCTATGGACGATTTGCCTGCATATAGGTGCACCATGCCTGCCTTGTGCCATGGAGGCCAGAAGAGGGCGTCAGATCTCCTCTGCAAGAGCCACCAGTGCTCTTAACCTCTGAGGCTATTTTATTTTATGTACATGAGTACACTGTAGCTATATAGATGGTTGTGAGCCATCATGTGGTTGCTGGGAATTGAACTCAGGACCTCTGCCCACTCCGGGCCAAAGATTTATTATATCTAAGCACACTGTAGCTGTCTTTAGACACACCAGAAGAGGGAGTCAGATCTCATTACAGATGGTTGTGAACCACCATGAGGTTGCTGCGATTTGAACTCAGGACCTTTGGAAGAGAAGTCAGTGCTCTTAACCGCCGAGCCATCTCTCCAGCCCCTTCTTCTCCCCTTCTTCCTTTTTTTCCTCCTCCTCCCCCTTCTCCTTCCATCTTATATACTTTATGTATGCGGGTGTTTTGTCTGTAAGTACATTGCTCACCAGGAGAGGGCATTGAATCCTATAGGACTGCAGTTACAGATGGCTGTGAGCCACCACATAGGTGCTGGGAATTGAACTTAGAACCTCTGGAAGAGCAGCCAATGCTTTTAACCATTGAGCCATCCCTCCAGCTCCTATGTGTAGGTTTTTCAAAGATTAACATTATTATTTATGTGTCACTGTGTGTGTATATGCACATGTAATTGGGTGCCTGTGGACACCAGAAGGGGTGGCAGAACCCCTAGATCTGGAATATAATGCGATTATGAATGCCCAGTGTGGGTGCTGGGAACCAAACCCAGGTCCTTTGCAAGGGCAGACAGCGCTCTTAGCCATGGAGCTGTCTCCTTAGCCTAATTGGTTTTTTCTTCTCTCTCTCTCTCATTTTCTTTCTTTCTTTCTTTTTTTGAGATAGGGTTTCTCTATAGAGCGCTGGCTGTTCTGGAACTTGATTTGTAGATCAGCTGGCTGCAAACTCAGGGAGATGCATGCCACCATGTTCAGCCTGGACAGTCTTTCAAGTGGCCCAGACTGGCCTCAAGCTGGCTATGTAACTAAGGATGGCCTTGAGTTCCTTATCCAGCTGCTGTAGCCACCTAAGCCCTCCCCTCAGCTTCCCCTCATCCCCATGCCTCCACCACCATAACTGACTTTAAGTTAATTAGTTAGTTAATTAATTAGAGACAGAGACTCATAATGTAGCCCTGCCTGATCTGAAACTTGCTCTGTAGACCAGGCTGACCTCAGACTCACAGTCAGCCAGCTGTGCTGGGGTTAAAGTCACCGCATTCAGCTTTCTATGTGGACCTTGAAATGAAATTTAAAAAAATATTTTTGAAACAACTGTAAATTTGACCAGTGGTTGGCTTTCCAATATTTTATCATGAAAAATTTCAATGATACATAGGAAGTAAAGGATCTCAGCAAACACCTGCTTCGCTACACATGATTTATCATATATCCACCATCTATGCTCTGCCCACCCACCAATCCCTATTATTTCTAGATGTATTTCGAGTAGATCACAGGTCAGCATTTGCATTGTTTCCTTTAAATAATCCACTATGTGCCACTAACTAGGCTGCCTGCTCATTGGTTTATACCAAATAATGTGGCATTGCAGTTTTAGCTTCTGGTTAGCTAAACTCTATGGGATTGAAGAGCCCTGGGTTTAGGGAGCCTCGCCCAATAAACAGTAACCAGGAAAGACCCTGACATCAGTTTTTGGCTCCAAGTACATGGAGTCATGTGCACGTTTGCGTGCAACCCCTGCCCCAAGTCAGGCATGGCAGCCCATACCTATAACTCCAGGATTTAGGAGGTAGAGACGACAAGAATTAGGAAGACAAGGTTAACCTTGGTTACCTGTGGAGTTCAAGGCCATTATTCGAGTCCTTTTATTAAAAAAAGGCAAGCAAGCTCCTGGTGTGGTGGTGCATGTCTTTTTGATCCCAGCACTCAGGAGGCAGAGGCAGACAGATCTCTGTGAGTCTAAGGAGTCTACCTAGTCTACAGCGTAAGATCCAGGATATCCAGGGCTACATATTGATGCCCTGTCTCAAACAAAACAAAACAGCAAGCAAACAAAGGAATAGAAAATTGCTTGTGGTGGAAGGCAGGTATAGGAACTGACTCCATGCAGCGTCCCAGATTGCAAAACCTGTTTGGTAGCATTGTGCTGCCCTCTTGTGGCCAAAACATTCAACTGCCCCTCCATCCTGACTCCTTCCACGTATCGGATAGTTCTGGATTTACTTTTCTAACCCCACTCTGCCATGCGCCCCCTCTTTTGTCCCCCAGACAGGGTCTTCCACAAAATTCAGGCCTGTCTGGAACTTGGGATTTTCACGTTTCACCCCGCTGACTATTGCAACCTGAAGCGAGTATCACCAAACCAGGCTTACAAATGTCATTTTTAAACCAATGCTGGAAAGCAAATGTCCCCAAAGTGCTTTAAGATATGCCATAATTAAAAAAAAAAAAGATATGCCATAAGTTCACTCCTATAAGTCTTGTGGGAGGCTGAGATTGGATGGTTTTGAGTTCCAGGATAGCCGAGGCTATATAGAGGGACTCTGCTACAAAACAAAACCCATTAGAATTTCTGTTTGAATGAAGGTACCAGTACACAGCTCCTAAAATTCTTCGAGACATTAGAATGATTGACAGTTACTTATGCGCTAATATCTGGCGGCCCCCCAAATAGGCTGAGGATGAGGCTGGTCACTAGAATGACCAAGGCACAAAGAAAGGACTGACATCCAGCTCTCAATATCCTTGGGCTTTTAAGGAAGGGAGGTGTTATTTGGAGATGATGGGATCACTTACTGTCAGTAATTAAACACCTTAAGATGTAATTAAATAGCCCTTTGCAGGCCTCTGGGGTTGTGACTGTATTAAAGGAGTAGGAAGATGGCTTACACCCGGGCAGTGGTGGTACATTTCAATCCCAGCACTCAGGAGGCAGAGGCAGGAAGATCTCTGAGTTCAAGGCTAGCCTAGTCTACAGGTCGAGTGCCAGAACAGACAGGGCTACACAGAAAGACCCTGTCTTAAAAAAACAAAAAGGAAATTGGCAGACCCTCAGTGGACAGAGGTTCCAATTTGTGTACCCCCTTCCCTCCTATGTATCCCTTCTCTCTGAGTCCCTGAGTTTTAGGCTTTATAAATAAATAACCTGGGAGGAGGAGTGAGGAGGACTGGTTCAATTTTATCCTTGGCTGTAGAGGAACTTTGAGGCCAGCCTGGGCTACATGAGAACCTGACTTGTTCCATTTCCCAACTCCCAAAGTATGCAAAAGTACCGTCCATGTTCATTTTCGATTTTAAGTTTTTTTTAAAAAAGAGCCCTATGTAGTTTATGTGTACCCGGTACATGCTGGTGCCTCCAGAGGCCAGAAGTGGGTACTGAATCCCCTGAAACTGGAGTTATGGATGGTCGTGGGCCACAGCACTGGGAACTACACTCGAGTCTTCTGCAGAAGCAATGAGGGCTCTTAGTGGCAGGCCATCTCTCCAGTGCCCCTCTCTCTATGAGGCAGGGTCTCACTCTGCAGCCTTGGCTGGTCTGAACCACTCGCTTCTGCCTCTGCAGTGCTAGAACTAGGGGGTGTGAGCCACCACATCCAACTAAGTCTCTAAATCTTAACTACCGATCGCAGCAGGAAGTGTCACAGCAGGAGATGCTCAGTAAGTTATAACATGGAGGTTCTCTACAAGTCAGGACAGTTTCGTCTAAAATCAAAACAAAACCAACCTCCCCCAAACTAAAGGAAATAAAAGGAAAAAACCTAAGATGTGAGCTGGGCATGGTCGTGCAAGCCTAAAATCCCAGAATTTGGGAGGCGCAGGCAGGAGGATCTGGAGTTCAAAGACATCCTCAGCTACATAGTTATTTTGAGACCAGCTGAGGTCACATGAGATTCTCCCTTAAAAACAAAATAAATACCAAGAGTAAAAAGAAGTAAGGGACAAAGAAGGACAAAATTGTACAATATGTTTGGTGACATCAGTAACTAGTGGGAGTGAGAATGATGTCTAAGCCACACCCACCTAAAGGCACATTCATTACTTACAACACAACACATGAAACCAATAGTCTTTTAATCAGGATCTCCATCTCTGTGGGATTCTCAGAAACTGAATATATGTGTGTGTGTGTGTATTGTTTTTTTCAAGACAGGGTTTCTCTATGTAGCCTTGACTGTCCTGGAACTCACTCTATAGACCAGGCTGGCCTCGAACTCAGAAATCCGCCTGCCTCTGCCTCCCAAGTGCTGGGATTAAGGCGTGCGCCACCACTGCTTGGTGAATATATTTTGATAGGTAATAAAGGCCTTTTCTACTTTCATATCAAGCTATTTTTAGCACAGGTTTGCTGCTGCTTAGTAACCAGTTAACGAGGAAAAAGGTATTTCTACATTAATGGGTCTTTCTCCTCGTATTGCATTTTCTGATAACCTTATTTTTTTAAATAAAAGATTTATTGATTTATTTATTATATGTAAGTACACTGTAGCTGTCTTCAGACACACCAGAAGAAGGCATCAGATCCCATTACAGATGGTTGTGAGCCACTATGTGGTTGCTAGGATTTGAACTCAGGACCTTCAGAAGAGCAGTCAGTGCTCTTAACCACTGAGTCATCTCTCCATCCCTCTGAAAACCTTATAACAGACGAGATGAATGAAATTTTCCCAACATTAGTTATACTGGGGGCGATATAACGCTTGCCAGATGTCAACTTTGAATAAAGGCTGGTCTATGCCACTGACGTCCAGGACTCCAGTCAGCATGAATTCGGCAGTGGTCAATGAGCCATGGGTGAAGGCCTGCCCACACCCTCTACATTCAAAGGGTTTGATACGAGGATGGATTCTCCGATGCTCTGTAAGTTGTGAACTTGGAATAAAAGCCATTGCACACTCCCTGCACATGTAGGGCTTCGCGTGTGTCTGAATCCTCTGGTGGTGAGGCAGCTGAGAGGCACGAGTAAAGGCTTTCCCACACTCCTGGCACTCATAGGCCTGTCGCCTGTGTGGACAGTCTGAGGTCACCTGAGCTGGGCAAGTTGTCTGAACGCGTTCCCACATTCCTGACATCCATAGGGTTTCTCCCCAGAGTGAATCCTTTGATGTCGAGTGTCTTCCTTCCGAGCTGTGGACAAAACCCTTCCCACCGTCCTTACACTCGTAGGGCTTCTCCCCATGTGGACTCGCTGGTGTACGGTGATCTGGGAGTGTTGTCTGAAGGCCTTTCCGCATTCTATACATTGATAGGGTCTAACCCCCGTGCGGGTTCTCCAATGGACAGTACGCTGGGAACCATGAGCGAAAGCCTTCCGCAGTCTACAGACGTGGGGCTTCTCACCCGTGAGTTCTTTGAGGCAGATTTGGCTGCACTGTTGCCTAAGGGTCCTTGCACACTCTGCTCGCCTGAGGGTCCTTGCACACTCTTTGCACGCATAGGGTTTGACACCAATGTGAAGTCTCTGATGGAGAGTAAGGTCTGAAGGATGGCCAAAGGCCTTCCCACACAGCCGGCACCCATAGAGCTTCTCACCTGAATGGATTCTCTGATGCTGGACAAGGTGTGAGGCTTGACCAAAAGCTCTCCCACCCTCCTTACACTCAAAGGGTTTTCACGGATACGAGAGTTTTCCGGTGCTGCGTAAGGTAGGAGCCATGGCTAAACGCTTCCCCGCGCTCACTACATCCGGTCACTTTCTCCTTTGCCGTCCTGCCGCTCCCACGCAATATCGTGACAGGTGTATGACCCTGGAGAGTGGGAACTCTTTCCCAGGGGGTTTCCACTTGCTTGAAATGACACTCCTGACTTTGGCGCTGTCTCTCACAGCGGTCTCTGCACGCCCAGTCATCGGTGAGGCAGGGGTTCTCAAAGTCACGGTGTCGCAAGCGTCACATTACCTCCCATTGGAATGACTCTATTGCAAAAAGCCCTTTCCGGGGAACTCTCTCGCACTTTGTCTCCAAGTCTGAAAAAATCAGAGAAAAACAAATATGAGTTGGTTTTTTTTACCATAAGGAATAATAATAATAATAAAACCACCAGAGAAAATATGAAAATAAAATTAAAATTTTCATCATAAAGAATTAATGGTTTAAATGTCTCAAATATTGAGTAATTTCTAGAATGGGTAGAAGTGCCCATGATGCCAGAATTGGGCAAGAAAAGAGTTAAGCCTGAGGTTCTCAATTTTGAAATTGATCAGAGTTATCCAGAAAATGCATTACCAATACAAATGTCCAAGTGTGTGTGTGTGTGTGTGTGTGTGTGTGTGTGTGTGTGTATGTGTGTGGTGTATACACATGAGCAAAGCAGGATGAGCTGGAAATGAGGGTGACAAGTGAACAGACATACCAACTGTAAAATTGTATGAGAGCTGGTTGGAGTAGGACATACCTTTAAATCCCAGCACTCAGGAGCCCAAGGTAGGAGGATATTTGAGTTCCAGGCCAGCCTGGTCTACAAAGTGAGTTCCAGGATAGCCTGGAATACACAGTGAAACCCTGTCTTCAAAAACCAAAAACCAAAACCCAAAAAACAAATAAATAAAGCTCTTTATAGCCAGCAACAGGTGATGGGCATCTTTTGGGACACCTGGGGCAAGAGAAAACTCTACTATGAGATGAAGAGGTATGAGCTGGGACAGCCCCCCCCCCCCCCCCCCCCCCCCCGTCGACGCGACTGTTGGCCCCTGGCAAATATCCTGTCTGAGCTTGAGGAGGCAATAAAAAGTACTGTGCCCTGAGATTGGAGGTGGAGAACTTTCCTGGGTTGTACCAGCCAAACAAGGATCAATGCTGTTGTCTACAGCACATTGAACAATGAGCTGACAGCACACCCACAATGCACTGCACCCGGAAGCTGACAGAACACCCACAATGCACTGCACCCGGAAACTGACTCTCGAAGAGGAAGGGATTTTAAATAAAGGAAAAGCACATTGGAAGCAGCCTTCTCTGCAGGCACAGTTGCAGCAGGACAAGCTTACTCGCCTGCAGCGCCTCGAGCAAGCGAGCAGGCAGGGTGCTAGAGAGCAAAGAGCTGGGGTGCTGGCTGAGGAAGGTCAAAGAGAGCAAGGCGGACCACTCGCAATCGGAGCTCAGGCAGTAAAGGTATTAAAAAAGAGTCTTTTCTTGTTCTTATGTATTGTGTCAGGTCGGGTGGGAAAGAGAAGGGGCTGGAGAGGTGGCTCACTGGTTAAGAGCACTGGCTGCTCTTCCAAAGGACCTCGGTTCAGTTTCCTGTACCCACCTGGTGGCTCACAACCATCTGCAACTCCAGTCCCAAGGGATCAGATACCCTCTTCTGGCTTCCTTGGGGAGCCAGGCATGTACATGGTGCAGACACACATGTAGGCAAAACACCCATACACACAAGGTAAAACAAAACAATAAATATGCATGAAAAGTTTTCCAAAATTATAGCTACCTGATTTAGCAACAATAAAAGATAGAAGGCAGTAGAAGAAAATACCATCTAACACAGAATACTTTTCATTATTTTTATCTTGTATGCTTGACCAGTGCTGACAGAGCCCTTGCTCTTCTCCGTAACTCAGGCCTTTATTCTACAGCAGGTTTTGAGGGCTTCCTGACAGTCTCTCAGGTTACGGCTGTCAGCTGTACTGCTGCGGCACTGTCCTGTTAGCCCCATGACTTCTCCAGCGAGGCCAGGCCTTTCTTCCCTGTGTGCCAAGGATGAGCCGTATGATTTGTAACCATCCACGGCTCTTCTCCAATAAGAAGACGACATCAGGCTTAGATGTCTTGTCCTGTCTATGGGACAAGAAATGAGGCATAACCATACTGTTTACATTTCAGACTCTGGGGACTGGAGAGATGGGTCAGTGGTTAACGGCACTGGTTGCTCTTCCAGAGGACCCAGGTTCAATTCCTAGCACCCACACGGCAGCTCACAGCTGTAACTACAGCTCCAGGAGATCTAACACCCTCAGAAAGACACACATACACTCAAGACAACAACAGACATTAAATTTCAAACTCTGGCCAGTCACGGTGGCACATGTCTTTAATCATAGCACTCAGGAGGCAGAGGCAGGTGGATCTCTGTGAGTTCCAGGACAGCCAGGGCTATAGAGAGAGACTCTGTCTCAAAACAAACAAACAGGTTCAAAAAATAAGATAAAATTCAAAGTCTGGGGCTGGTAGGATGGCCGAACGAGCAAAAGCACTTGCCAAGCCTGAGAGCCTGTTTGATCTCCAGGATCTGCATGGTGCATAGGGAGAACCAAATCCTGAAAGGTGTCCTCTGACCTCAAGGCACATTCAGTAGCCCGCTTATACCATCACCTCCACCACCCAGGAATCAAAATAGTAACAGTACTCATTATTATTGATGCTAATTGCGTGTGTCGGGCAAGGCATGTGATGGACCAGCCTGCCTTCATCTTGAGATGGAGAGATGGCTCAGCAAACTTCCATTGCTTTGGTCCCAGGGTGTCCCATTTCCTATGTGGCCCTGGGTGCTCTATGCCTTACCTAGTGAGAGCAGGTGACTGAAGTTCTCCAATGTCACATTTCTGTACAGGTCCCCTCTGGGCAGGCCCCATGCAGCCCCACTCTTCCTCAGATAGCTCTACAGCCACATCCCTGAAGATCACTGTCCCCTGAAACAATACACGTACACATTATTAGCAAATTAATTGTTTCTGTAGCCATGGCTGTACTGGGGCTCACTCCTTAGACCAGGCTGGACTTGAACTCACAGAGCTACACCTGCCTCTCTCTGAGTTCTGGGATTAAGGGTGTGCGCCACCATGTCTGATTCGCTTTCTTTCTTTCTTAACTGAGAATTTTCTAAATATGTAAAAGTAGCAGGCTGGAGAGATGGCTCAGTGGTTTAGAGCACTTGCTGGTCTTCCAGGGGACCCACGTTTGGTACCCAGCACCCCTACTGGCAGTTCACAACCACCTGTAACTCTAGCTCCAGGGGATCAGATGCCCTCTTCTGACCCCCAAAGCCCCTGTATACATATACATATACATATACATATACATATACATATACATATACACACAAACAAACAAAAAACCTTGTAAAATGCTTGAAAGTACATAGTGGCTGGGTAGTGGCAGTGAACACCTTTGATCCCAGCACTTGGGAGGCAGAGGCAGGCAGATCTCTGTGAGTTGAGGCCAGCCTCGTCTACAGAGTGAGTTCTAGGACAGCCAGGGCTGTACAGAGAAACTATATCTTGAAAAACAAAGCAACCAAAAAAAAAAAAAACAGCCGGGCGGTGGTGGCGCACGCCTTTAATCCCAGCACTTGGGAGGCAGAGGCAAGTGGATTTCTGAGTTCGAGGCCAGCCTGGTCTACAGAGTGAGTTTCAGGACAGCCAGGGCTACACAGAGAAACCCTGTCTCAAAACACCAAAAAAAAAAGAGAGAAAAAGTAGTGTAATGATGCCAATGGTCTAGCACTCTGCTTATATAATCATGAGATTAATCCCTTGCTTGTATCTGTTTTTTCCCATTCTCTTTCGTTTTGGGTGCTGGAGACCCAAGCTAGTACCTCACACATGCAAGGTGAGCCCTGCTACACCAGCCCTCTCTTCCATCTTTCATCTACCCATCTAATTTTCTTTCTTTCTTTCTTCCTTCCTTCCTTTCTTTTTTTTTTTTCTTTCTTGCTCTGGCCTCTAGGCATCAGATCTCATTCTAGATGGTTGTGAGCCACCATGTGGTTGCTGGGAATTGAACTCAGGACCTCTGGAAGAGCAGTCAGTGCTCTTAACCTCTGAGCCATCTCACCAGCCCCTGAATCTACAATTCTCATGCACAGCACGTGAGGTTGTTAGTATTAATGGGCTATATGTTTTTTTTTTTGAGACAGGGTCTTATGAGCACAGGCCTATTTCACACTCTATAGCTGAGAATGACCTTGTACTCCTGATCCTCCTGCCTCTACCTCCCAAGAACTGAGATTAAGGGATTATAAATATGTGTCTTGGGCTAGAGAGATGGCTCAGAGGTTAAGAGCACTGAGTGCTTTTCCAGAGGTCCTGAGTTCAATTCCCAGCAACCACATGGTGGCTCACAACCATCTGTAATGGGATCTGACGCCCTCTTCTGGTGCGTCTGAAGATAGTGACAGTGTACTCACATAAAATAAATGAATAAGTCTAAAGCAACAAAAGCAAAGCAAAATAGGTAAACAAAAAATATATGTCTCCTTCCTTTTTCTTGTCATTTTCTTTGAGATCAGTTTACACCGTTACTCTGACTGGCCCAGAACTCACTATGTAGACACAGAGATCTTCGTGCCTCTGCCTCTGGAGACTGGATGGTTTTCCATTTCCATTGAGACTATAACTGATGAAAAGGTTTAGATTTTCCCAAGCTGATCCACTCAGGAAAACATCTTTAAAATGTTGAGATGAAGAAAGGCACTGTGGTGATATGGGAAGCTATAGCTTTCAGTCTGCACCACAAACTAAGTACATGATCAAAGATTGATCAATATCCTCTTCTGAGGAGCAGGACTCTCTGCTTCTCATTTAGACTGGAAAATAAACAAAATCTAGCTGAGCAGGGTCTCATAAATTACTGAAACCATGTCCGGTGTGGTGATGTATATCCATTATCCTAGAACTTGGCAGAGTAGTGTTGGACATAACCCTGTGGCCATCATTCTGGCTGGACTCCACCCCTACAGTTACCTGGCTACAGCCAGGTTTTCCTTGCCCCACAGTTACCTGGCAACAACCAGGTAACCCAGCCCCCTATAAAAGGGGACTTCTTGGCCCCTCCTAGCTCTCTTGCCCTTACACTCTCTCTTGTCTCTTGTCCCCCTGTTCCCCCTCTCTCCCCATTCTTCTCCCCTCTTTCCATGTGGTCATGGCCAGCTCTCATCCCTCTATCTTTTCTTTCTCTCTTCTCTATCTCCTTTTCTTTTCCTATTTCTCTATAATAAAGCTTTGAAACCATGATCTGCCTCTTCTTATCAAAATCCGCCATGTAGGAGCAATGGAATAGGCCTCAGCATCTCCAGCCATCAGACTGGACCAAAGACTCTCCCGCCCAGCCAGGCTTCCTCTAAGGACCTCCCCTCTAGCAGGGCAGCTTCCCTCCGCAGGTACTCGGGTGCTCGCCATCCCTATACGGGTACATGGACCCCCCCTTCCCCCCCCCACTCGCTTTCCCTATAGAGTAGGGTATAAGCAGGAGGGTCAAGAGTTCAAAATCATCTTAGGCTACATACACAGCTGGTTTTGCAAGCAGCCTAAGCTACCCATCTTAAAACGACACTGTCTCCGCCAAAAAAGATATCAAAGGCTGTGTGCAAATGAAAAACAGTCACTCCACTTGTAAGGATTTTTTGTTTTGTTTTGTTTTTTGTTTTTCAAGACAGGGTTTCTCTGTGTAGCCCTGGCTGTCTTGGAACTTGCTCTGTAGACCAGGCTGGCCTTGAACTCAGAAATCTGCCTGCCTCTGCCTCCCAAGTGCTGGGATTAAAGCCATGTATCACCACTGCCCAGCTATGTAAGGATGTTTATGTGGCGCATTTGGTAAAGAATATATTGGTGTTTATTTTTTCATATCATATGCATGTGATAGACATGTGGCGGTTTGTTTGTTTGTTTGGTTTGGTTTCTGTGTGGGGAGGGAGGGACATTTGGAGACAGGTTTCCCTGTGTATCCCTGGCTGTCCTGGAACTCTGTAGACTAGGCTAGCCTTGATTGAACTCTTGATTGAGATCTGCCTGCCTCTGCCTTCCAAGTGTTGGGATCACAAGGCGTGCGCCATGACAATCAGCTTATGGGAGACATGTTTTTATATGTCTTACAGACATGTTTTGTATACAGTTTCTGACAGCATGAAATATGGCTTTTAGTTTATGTGTATGGGTGTTTTGCACCATGTGCGTGACTGATACCTGTGGAAGTCAGAACAGGGCTTCTGATGCCCTGGAACTGCAGTTAGATAGCTGCGAGCTAACATGTGGGTGTGGGAAATGAATCCATATCCTCTGGAAGTGCAATCAGTGTTCTCAAGCATGGAGCCATCTCTCCAGCCCCATGAAATAGGTTTGTTTTTCTTTCCTTTTTTTTTTCTTTTGTTTTTTTTTAAGAGGGAGTGACATACATCAGTGTAGGAAAGCCCCTGGAAAAGACCATCTCCTCTTTAGTCCCATTAATAGATACGAGAAAGTGAGCTAACATCTTTCCTCTGCTTCTCTGAGAGAGCACTGTATATGCTGCTGAGAGGAGGGAGCTACCGAGGGAGATGGGGCCCGTCACTTGCTCCCTGGGAGCAGACGGTTTGGCATAACGAACACAGGTGTTCATATGTTCTGAAGGGTTAGAAGGAATTACAGGGCTGGGGAGATGGCTCAGCAGGTATGGACACTTGCTACAATCTGATGACCTCAGTTTGATCTTGGGATCCACATGATGTAAGGAGGGAAATGACTCCTGCTACTGCTCTCCGACCTCACACTGTACAGCAGCTTGTATAGCACACCACCACCACCAACAACAACCAACCGACTGCCTGCCTGCCTGTAAACAAAGTCCCGGCAGTGGCGCACCACCCCTTTAATCCCAGCACTTGGGAGGCAGAGGCAGGTCGATCTCTGAGTTCAATCAAGGCTAGCCTAGTCTGCAAAGTTCCAGGACAGCCAGGGCTACACAGGGAAACCCTGACTCAAAACAAACAAACAAACACATAAATAAAATGAATTTTCGACCTACCTGAAGGGCCATGGTGTTCAGGACAACCTGACCTACTCTGATTTCTCCTTCCGGATAAATGAAGAGTTCTGAAAAAGGAGATTGCAGAGGAGTAAAGCCCCCAATATACTGACAGACAAGCTCAGTCCTAGGACTCTGGGGGCTGAGGCCTGGGTAACAGCAAGAATCCTGTGCTTGCCTCCTGACACCCCATGGAAAGAAAATAAAAGAACAAGAGATACAGGTGGAAATGGCTACAAACAGGGTGTATTTAAATCACTGGAATAAGTAATGATCTTCAGTAACAGAGGGAACCCGGGGGCTATATTATAGAGGCTCACAGATAGCTACACACACACACACACACACACACACACACACACACACACACACACACACGGGGGGGGGGGCGGGAGGGAGAGAGATCTCAGTTTGAAGCCAACCTAGTCTACAGAGCTAGTTCCAGGATAGCCAAGGCTACACAGAGAGACCCTGTATTGGTTTGAATATGTTTGGCCCAGGGAATAGTACTTGTTCTTTAGTAGTGTGGCCTTGTTGGAGTAGGTGTGTCACTGTGGGTGTGGGCTGTAATACCCTCACTCTAGCCGCCTGGAAGTCAGTATTCTGTTAGCAACCTTCAGATGAAGATGTGGAACTTTCAGCTCTTCCTACGCCATGCCTGCCTGGATGCTGCCATGCTCCTGCCTTCATGATAAAGGACTGAACCTCTGAACCTGTAAACCAGCCCGATTAAATATTGTCCTTATAAGAGTTGCCTTGGTCATGGTGCCAGTTCACAGTAGTAAAACCCTGACTGAGACACTGTGCCATGAAAAGCCCTCTCCTCTCCAAAAAAAAGTTTCAGGGAAAGGAGAATAAAACCGAATGCTTTTTGAATTTGGCTTTGCATAGTCAATAGCTAACGACTGAGCTATAGTCTCAGCTCAGCATCATCTCCTTAGAAAAGGGTTAGAAGAAAGGAAACATGAGTAACCAGGGCTGTTTTGGATAGCTGTTCTTCTATCCTACTGTACTGGAGGTCAGAAAGGGCTGGGCATTCAGTCCAAGCTCAGTGTCACTTTGTAACACTGAGGTCATTATTGTCCAGGGCCAGAATCTGCCCAAACTTCACAGCATCTGCTGGGGCTAGTACAGTAGTCACAGACACATTACATTTGGCTGCTGTGAAATACGTCACATGAAAACCTTCACACATGAACTCTTCACTTTTTAGAAATAATTTATTTTATTTTTATTTTATGTGCATTGGTGTTTTGCCTGCGTGCATGTTTGTGTGAGGGAGTTGGATCCCTCAGAACAAGAGCTATAGACAGCTGTGAGCTGCCACATGGGTGCTGGAAATTGAACCTGGTCCTCTGGAAGAGCATCCAGTCCTCTTAACTACTGAGCTATCTCTCCAGCCCTAGAAATAATTTTTCATCTTTGTGTGTATGCACATGTTCAGGTATGTGTGTGCAATGCCATTTTTTTGTGGAGGGCAGAGTAGAGTCTTGGGTTTTGGTTCTAGCCTTCTACCTTGTGGTTTGATCACTGCTACACACTCCGGGCTAGTTTTTCTGAGAGATTTTGGAGACACTTGTCTCTGAATCCTTTAGGAACTTGGATTACAGGAGAACTACCAACAAAATGTGGCAACTGACTTGTGCCACAAGAACTTTACCCACTTAGGCATCTCTCCGACATCCTTTTACCTGTTTTGTTTTGTTTTCCCCCTGAGACAGGTTTTTGTAATGTATCTCAGGCTGGCTTTGATTTTGATGTCCTCTTGCCTCAGAAGCCCAAAATGCTTGGATTACAGGAGTATATACCACAGTGATTAGCTTCATTCATCCACTTTTGAGATGCACAAAGATGCAGTCACAGTTTCATACCTCCATACATCCCAGTTTGCTCGCCACTGTGGTACAGTCACTTCCCTAACATTCCTAAAGATCCTCCCTACATAGTCACAATCACACATGGTGGCACGCAGAAGGCACAGTACTCTGCATCATCCACAGCCATAACTCAACATTCACTCGGGAGCCAGTCACTCATTAGCAAAGATAGTCCACATCTGTATACAAACAGCATTACACACTGTCACACAGTCCTTCTCCCTCCTTCCCCTTCTCTCCATGAACACAAGCAAACCCACATAGTGCCAGTGCAGAGCCACGGACACAGAACACTGTACACAGTACTACACAAGGTCACTTAATCCAGAGATACAAACACAGTCACAGTTACAACTATATTCACACACACCCCAGCCCCCACCTCCCCAGGAATAAAGGTTATCGGGCACGTAACATATTACAGGACCATAGGATACCATTTCCAAGATCACAAGATCCCGGAACACATAACATCACATATGTTTGCACAGCAACAATCAGATATACACCTTGGAAACGGGTGATTATTAACAACGGTACATTTATAAGCACTGACAACTGGTCACCACCACAATCGAAACCACTATTAGAATCCCGCTGGCCAGTCCTGCTTCCGCGTGCACAGTCCCAAGGTTCGGGACAAGTCTGGTCCCCGCCCAGGACTCCTCAGACTACTCACTTTGGGTCTCCGTAGAAGGCGCGCGCAGCCTGAGTCGGACAAAGCTAAAGATTTCATCAAGTTCAGAGGCAATGTCAGCTCGCTATGGACTCTGGGAAACGTAGTCCGTAGCCACATCAGCCACAGACAAAAGATGGTGTCCTTTCACTTCGGGGTCTGGGTTCAGTGTATTATTGAGACGCCGCCCGTGAAGTATCAAAGAGGAAGTCCCCACTCCAAACACCCTACAAGGCGTGAGCTTATTTGGGTCCAGGTGACAACAATCTAAGAAACCCCATATTACAAGAAGAGGCGGCAAGGTTTGCGCGTGGGATACGGATAAGCGACCCGCAATGTCTTGTGGGAAGTGTAGTCCAAAGTCGGAAACGCAGTATTGCTGATAATAGACAACAGCCTGGCTAGGTTTCAGTGAACAAGCCCCGAGGTGTCGCGGAGACTTCTGGGAGTGCTCGCTCACTCCCTGATTGCGCAGACGCAGGGACTGCGAGTGGACATTTTGGTCTTTGTCCACGGGTCAGCACGGCCGTCGGGTCCACGTGGCGCCAAAGTAGGAGGTGGGATCGGGGCGTCCTGGGTCGGTGGGGCCGGGGAGGTCGGAGGGCAGTGTTTCCGATCTTTGGTGGTGTAGCGCGGGGATCGGGGAGTGGGCTGAAGAGAATCGGGCCTTGGTGAGAGGCGGAGGTGTGGGCCACTAAGGAGCGCTTGAGCGTTTGAGACCAAAATTGACTGCAAAGTTTGACCCATTATTTGGAATTATTGAGTGGATGTGGAGCTGGGTGTAGGATTGTGGGTGGCTATGCTTCATGAGGCAATGTGGAGACCTATGTCGAAGTATCACATCTGCGCGGTAGATACGGTGTCGAAAGTGCTGATAATTATAACGGGGCCATCTTCCCGAAGAGCACCGTTTTATTTGAATACTTGAAAGGTGGGACGAAGCTAAGGGGTAAATAATTTTAAAACTGTATTTATTGATGGTGAATTTTATACGCAAATGGATTTTGTGATATGTGCGTAAGCCTTAATAAACATGTTTAGATTTTAAAAGACGATCTTTGTACTAAAACGCGGTTGTTTATGAATGGAGGTAGAATACAGATAACTCTGACATGCTTAATTAAAAAGCATTTGGTTTGGAATTGTTTGTCTCGGGTGTGCCAGCCTTAGACTCCATTTTTGATTTTTGAGGTACCTTAATAGAGCTGTTAGGCAAATTCGGCTTTCATTTTGAAGAGTGTCATTTCACTGAAAACTCGGAATTAAGGAGTCTAATTTATATTTAGGTTAGGCACAGTTCCTCATTTAAAATAATTTTATTTACATTTGTTTGGGCATGCTTGCCACAACGCACATATGGAGGTCTTTGGAATCGGTTCTGTCCTCCACCGTGTGGGTTTAGGGTCCGAATTCAGGTTGTCAGCCATGTAAGCAAAGAGCCTTTGTCTCGGTCCCCCCATCTCGCTGGTCCATGTTTCTCGGTTTTTTGAAGAAAACTTAGTGATTGCTAGATCATAGATGTCATAACTCCTTCATGAGTCTGTGGATTGTGTAGCTTATGTAAAAAACTTATCCCTGTGGTTGCAGTCATTAAAGACATCTGCAGCTTTGACTTTTCTTTTAATGATAAAAGTTAAGCAATCTAGTACTTAATTAGGATTTGCCAAGTCAGTAGCCTTCAAATTTTTGAATAGCTGCCACTAGTTGAAAAATTGTAAAAAACAAAAACAAAACAAAAAACGAAACAAAAGTAGTATTTTAAATAGCACCAAAGCTGTACATGTACACACACACACACACACACACACACACGTGCACACCTTTAATCTCAACACTTGGGAGGCAGAGGCATTTGGATCTCAGAGTTTCAGGACCCCTGTAACTACACAGAGAAATCCTGTCTTGAAAAACAAAAACAAAAACAAAAAACCAAGAAATCCCCCAAAGAAAAGCAGCTGGGATGTGAGGGTTTGCTGTTTGCAGTTTTTTGGTGGTGTAGTGCGTTCATTGGCTGTCCACTGAGCTGTATCCCTAGCCCACAGTTCTGGAGATGAATGCTACAAAAGTATCTATGTTTGAGTGAAACAAAACAGGCACAAGTTTGCTTATGGCAGCACCAGTTACATTTCATGCTGATCCATTTGAGGATGGTTTAGTTGACCTATGGTAACAAGTTTATCCAGTAAAATACACGGTTGTGCAAAGGAATGAGGAGGGGGCTTTATATAGACACTGCAAGACTCAGACTTATCAGAACAAGGTTCAGAATAGAGACTTGTCAGGAATAAGGTACCTATCTTTGTGTTTCTGTTGGGGAAAAAGCCTCAAGATAAATACACTTTTCAAAATAACTGTTACTGTGGGAGTGGGGATACTGGGAGTGGTGGATAGGCCAAAGGCAAGTAACTCCATTTACTTCATAACTTAAAACATACAAGAGTAATATATGTTCTAAAGTCAGTTTCTTAAATCATTTATTTATGTTCGTGCCTGTTTTAAGTTTGGGCACTTGCAGTGTCTTGAACCATCAAAACCCTCCCCTATTGGCACACCTCAGACAAGACCACACCTCCTAATTCTTCCCTTGTAGCTCTGCCAGCAGGGGACTAGTTGTTCAAGTACATGAGCCCATGGAGCTATTCCAGCTGAGGCATACATCCTCATCTCCAGATACTTTAACACAGACTTAAAATCATAAGGGTTGGGAGGAATGAGGGCACCCAGGAAGGAAGGCGCATCCCAGAGCATGTGTGTGGGTTTGTCAAAGAAAAGCGGCACTTTATTGTCTCTGCAGGAGTCACATAGACCATTTCTCTGGATTTGGAGCTATTACCTTCAAAGAATTGATAAGGAACTTCACAGGGTGCACCTGATGGGATTACAATCTATAAAACTCCCTCACAGGGCTACAGTAACGTAGGATAGCTTCTCTGTAAACATTTAACAGTCTGATTTAAGATTCCCAGAATCAGGTTGGCTCATTGTTATTAGTATGGAAACTACCCAGGGGCTGGATAGCTGGTTCGTGTCAGTAATGCGCCTGCCGTGCAGCATGAGGGCATTAATTCAGATCTGCAGCATTCACTTACTAATGCAGATCTGCTGGCACACTCAGCCTGCTCCTGCCTCAGACCATGAATAGCTACAATGATAGGCTTAGCTATTTTCTTTCTTTTTTTCATATAAATTTTAGTATTGATTTGTCTAGTTCTGAGGAAGGGAGAATGCCTCCCTAAAATTTTCCATTGCAATTGTATTAAATTTATAAAATAATTTAGAGGAAAGCAGCATCTTTATAATGTTCAACACTCCTATCCGTGAGCATACACTTTGTTTGGAGTCTTAAGTGCTTACATTAAAAAAACCCAAACATTATTTTGAGTGCAAGGTGTATAGGTGGGTGCCAAGGTGCCATGTGTGAGGGTCAAAAGACAACTCTGTCAGATCAGGTCTCTTCTTACATGTATATGTGGGTTCTAGATTCTGACCTTAGGTTGTCAGGTTTTTGCACAGTGGGCCATCTCAGCAGCCCTTAAGAGTTTTCATAGAGGTTTTACTTTATTACTATTGTTGTTGTTATTCCTTCTGAGTGCTACAGTGAATGTAGTGATAGTTATTAGAATATATGAGGCTTTTTAGTTTTTTATTAACTTTTTTTTCTTAGCATAGATTACTGTGTTGTTTATATTAAATAATATTGGGATGGGGACACCCTTGTGTTTATTTGGAATTTAATATAAATAATGCTGCTGCTGCTGCTGCTGATGATGATGATGATGGTGGGGGGGGGTTGACGACAGAGCTGCTAGACCAAACGCTGCTGTTGACCCCATCAGCAGCTACTTGTGCTTTTATATTAGGCAAGATACAGGCTTTTCTTGTCCAGTGTGGATTATGATTTGTGTTGTAGTTAACTTTTCTATTGCCATGAAGAGACACCATGACCAAGGCAACTCTTTAAAATAAGCGTTTAGTTGGGGGCTTGCTTACAGTTTCAGAGGGTGAGTCCATGACCGTCAGCGTGGGGAGTGTGCCCACAGGCAGGTCTGGAACTGGAAAGGTAGCTCAGAGCTTGCGTCTTAGTCACAAGATGTAGGCAGAGAGTGAGGGCAAGACTGGGCTTGTTTGACCAGGCTCATTAAATGTAGCTACCAAGAAGATGTAAATGCCAAACAAACTGGTTTGTACCATAAAATACCAAAAAAGCCTGAAGTCACTCAAGTATCTAAAAGAGGAGATGAAGGACAGTAGAAGAAAAGTATAGTAGAAGAAGAACATTCAAAACTCTAAAGGCTCCAGTGTGGTGGCACACAGGAAGGGTGCGTGTGTGAGAGTGTGTGTGTGTGTGTGAGTGTTGGAGCACGTGCATGTGAGTGTGTGTATGAGTATGTGAAGGATTTGGACTTCTAGGTCAGTAGGGCACATGACACTGTTTCCAAATGCACCCGAGAGTGTGAGGACTAGAGCCGAGCGGTGGTGCACGCCTTTAACCCCAACACTTGGGTACAGAGGTAGATGGAGTTCAAGACCAGCCTGTTCTACAGAGTTCCAGCTACACTGAGAAACCGTGTGTGTGTGTGTGTGTGTGTGTGTGTGTGTGTTGGGGGGCAGGGGAGGGAACTGAACTGGTAAGAGGTAGGTGAGCTAGATTACATTATAACTGATCAAGAACAATATAAAGATGCTGAGGTTACTGTGCACAAACCTGACAAGTGTGCTTGTGTGTGTGTGTGTGTGTGTGTGTGTGTGTGTGTGTGTGTGTGTATGTATGTGCCTGAGGGTTTAACTTACAACCTCATGAATGCTAGGCAAATATGCCTATGAGCTATATACTAAAAACACTGAAATTTTATTGCTCATAATGGAGAATATATACGTGTGTGTGTGTGTGTGTGTGTGTGTGTGTGTACATATATAAAAGCACTTGCCACCAAGCTTAAGAACATGAGTTTAGTGTATATACATACACACATATATACCTATATGTTTATATATATACACAAACATGTGTTTATGTGTATGTATTCATTCCCCATGTATATTGCTCATAATGGGGATACACACACATATGTGTGTGTGTGTGTGTATATATATATGTATGTATATGTGTGTGTATATATATATATACACATATATTTGATATAATAGATGTATACATGTATTTGATTAAAATATAATTACAGGATTCTCCCCTTCCTCAAGCCCTTCCATTTCCTCTCCCCTGCTCCCTTTCAGATTCATGGCTTCTGTTATATGTGTGTATGTGCTCAGTTCATTGAGCATCACTGGTATGTATAGGTTCAGGGATGACTAATTGGAATTGGATAACCAATGAGAGGGCTTATCTCTGGGGAAGCCTGTTCTTTCTCTTCTCAGCATTCCTTAGTTGCTGGTAGTTCTTTGTTTAGGTGTGGGGCCTGATGAGATGTCTCCCTTTGATGTTGTGTCTGTTGGTGTTGGACCTGCTTAGGTCCTGTTTAGGCAACTCTAAAAGGCAAAGCCTCCCTGTCAGCTCTAGAAGACACAGTCTCCTCTGGCTCTTACTGTTTTTCACCCCCTCTAAATGTAGTTAGAAATTGGGCTGGTTTAGTAAGGTGGCAGTGGTAGGGATTCCTCTTACATCCGTAACCTCACTAGCCCCAGGAAGTTGGCTAGGTCTCCAATACCAGACATTATTTCCCTCCTTTTGTATGCCTTAAGTACAATTAGAGAGCTGTTGGTCACCACCAAGATCTGAGTGCCACTGTTGTACCCAAAGAGAGAGCTCGCCATGTGGCTGTGTCATGGTTCATGGGGGTCCCACTTGTTGCTTCCCTCTCTTGGAAACTTGCACACACGTGCTATGAAAGCTAGTCCTCAGATAACGGGGATATTTAAGTAATATTAACTGCTGGTATTTGTTGAGTGCTTGCCATATGTCAGCCATGTTCCTTTAACTGGTTCTTTGTGATCTGTTGTAGAGGCAGCCAAGGAATGACAAGCACATAGAGCAACACCGACACCCGGGAGGTCAGTTGACTCCTCCAAGGAGAGGGGAACGCAAGAATTGGAATACTCTTTTCTGTGCTCACAGACTTCATTTCTTTTCTTTTTGCAGAACAGACTTCGATTTTTAAAAAGCAAAATAATTTTCAAAGCTGAAAGTTTTGAGCTTGAAACATAATTTAGATTTAAACAGAAAGTTGTATGGGAGCGAATCCTCTGCTTTATACAGTTTGGAAGTCCTCTACAAAGTCTACTTCTGCTAAGAATGTCTTGTAAGTAGAGTATAGTGTGGAAATGCCTGTGATTTGTTAGTGGAGAGCATAGACCAGGGGAAAAATCTCTGAGGTTCCCGAAGGTGGGAAGCACTTACTTAAGTGTCCTGTCTCCCTGAACAGAGAAGTCATGCTGAGAGGAAGCCCTGTGTCTCTCAGCAATATTGAAAAGCCTTTAGCCAGATGACAGTTCTCTCTGCATTGCTAGAGGAAAACAAGTGAACTTTGCAAAAACAACATTGACTATTAGGAAACTTACCCTGGGAAGAAAGGTTTGTTCTGATAAAGCTGTCTTAAACTTTCTCCCTCGCTCTGCATTTGAATGAGCAGACAGACACAGAAAGAAGCTGTAGAACTGTGAGAAATGTGGAAACATCCTCAGTTAAGAGCAAACCCTCACTCATTCAGATTTTCATATTGGAGATAAACGCTGTGGATGGTGATACAGCTTCTATTCAGATGTCACACCTCAGTCAGCAGAGAATTTTAAGTGGGGGAAGCCCCTTTGCCTGTAAGGTGTGTGGAAAACTCTTTAGCCACAAATCGAATCTTACAGAGCATGAGCATTTTCATAATAGAGAGAAACCCTTTGAATGTAACGAGTGTGGGAAAGCCTTTAGCCAGAAGCAGTATGTCGTCAAGCATCAGAACACTCACACCGGGGAGAAGCTCTTCGAGTGCAGTGATTGCGGAAAGTCCTTTAGCCAGAAGGAAAACTTGCTTACCCATCAGAAAATTCACACTGGAGAGAAACCTTTTGAGTGCAAAGATTGTGGGAAAGCTTTCATTCAGAAGTCAAACCTTATCAGACATCAGAGAACTCACACAGGAGAGAAGCCCTTCATATGTAAGGAGTGTGGGAAAACCTTTAGCGGCAAATCAAATCTTACTGAGCATGAGAAAATTCATATTGGTGAGAAACCCTTTAAATGTAACGAATGTGGAACAGCTTTTGGCCAGAAAAAGTACCTGATAAAGCATCAAAACATTCACACTGGAGAGAAGCCGTATGAATGCAATGAATGTGGGAAAGCCTTCTCTCAGCGAACATCACTTATTGTGCATGTGAGAATTCATTCAGGGGATAAGCCTTATGAATGTAATGTGTGTGGGAAAGCCTTCTCTCAGAGTTCATCTCTAACCGTTCATGTGAGGAGCCATACGGGTGAGAAGCCCTATGGGTGCAATGAGTGTGGGAAGGCCTTTTCTCAGTTCTCAACCCTGGCCCTGCATCTGAGAATCCACACAGGTAAAAAGCCTTATCAGTGTAGTGAGTGCGGGAAGGCCTTCAGCCAGAAGTCCCATCACATTAGACACCAGAAAATCCATACTCATTAAACGCTCTGAAATCTTCATTCCGGGAAGTGTTCGTTTGGAATTTACGCCTCACAGTGCATCATTTGATCATTCTGAGGCGAAACACCATGAATCAGCCAAACATTTTATATAAGATGTCATGAACACCGGAGAATACATACTGAAGGGAATGTGTGATTAAAAAGCCTGCACTCAATGAATGCAACAGGAAAAAGCAGTGCTGAACTGTGAAGTTGTCTATGGTCAAGAATGGCTAACAGCCTGTTACTGACGGCTGTCAGCATAGATTTCTGCAGATCTTCACTAGTCTAGTTAATGACGACAGCAGTTATAGAATGGTAACTGTCCATTTGCCAGGATTTAGAATATGAAAATAATTGCTTCAGCTGAATACCAAGACTATGTTTGGAGGTAAATTGTCCTCTGAGGAGGAAACCTGTACACCACAAACTATAAACGATAGTAAAAGTAAAATATATGTATATTGAAAGCAGAAATACAGAAATGCTATACATTATACAAGGTTGACTTTGGGAGTGGGGAAACATTCCTTGTAACATTTGAAAATACTTAGAAATTCTCATGAGTATTTATGCTCCGGAGGTGAGGCACCAGGAAATTTACCATGACTTAATTTAGAATAGCCAAATACTAGAAATGAACTGCCTTTTAGGAATGGAATGAGAAAAATTTTGGTTGATTTTTATGCAGACAACTAACATGCAACAGATGAGGTATCTGTATAACTGAAAGGACTCTGGTAGTGATGTAGGGGAAACTCAATTTACAGGATGCGTACAGTATAGTGACTTTCAAGTTAAAATTTTCTTCTCGAAACTCAGCTTACTATGCTATAGAACACATGTATGTAAGTGTTCAAGATGCATCAGTCGGATGCCGACCAACTCCTGAGAATGAGGACGGGGAGTGGTGGGAGGGGGAGGGAGGGCTTCAGCTTTGATATAAGCGTTTGTTCTTTTAAAGACTGCAAGCAAATATATGAAGATACTGGCTAATTTTCAGTTCTGTTATATGGATATCATGTCTTATTTTTTGTACTTTTCTGTATTTTTCAAAATAAGAATGGAGGTAATGGTGGGAACTCTGCACCTGTAGAGATGTTATAGTTGACTAATTCCCAATCAAATACTGAGCTTTTATAGAGATATTTCTAAAACTTCAACATAACAATGAGTGGATGGACTTGGCACTCTATGTAATGAAATTATCTATTTTATTAAAATTTAAAATTACAGCATATTCTTAATTCCTTCAACTTTATTTTACTATGTTGTATATGCTCTTCTTACATTTCTAATATTTTACAAGATCATTTAAGTGTGGGAACTTTAAAGAACTTAAAATTTGATTGCATGGGGCTCGGTTGACATGCAGTATTTCATTCTTCCCCGTTTTTACAGACGTTTCTTTTCCCAAGGCGGACCTTCCTGAAGATTTTTTAAATTACTATTTCTTTACAATGTAATTTGGTAAAGAGTATTACATTGTGTGTGTGTGGGGGGGGAGGTACGCGCAGATGTGTGTGTTATGGAAGCCAGAACACAACCTCATGTGGTGTTGCTTGGGCTTTGTCCACATCTCACTGCCTGGAACCCAGGCCTGTCTCTGCTTCCTCAGCAAAGCTGGGACATGCATAGCGACATGGGTTCCCTCCCACTCTCCAACCCCCTCTCCACTTGCAAGGCAAGTACTTTATTGACAGCTCCCAGCTCTTGGAGCGTTTTACATTTTGTGGTGGGTGTGGGTGTGGTGGGTATCAGGTGAGGGGGGTCTTGTGAAACTCAGTTCTCCACCTCTACCTCCACATGAGTATAGGACCGTGGAAGACTCACCTGACCCAGCACACATGAGGTCGTGGTGGATCTGACCTTGTGGTCAGAGGACAACTTGTACAGATCAGTTTTATTCCACCGTGTGAGGTTCTAGGGATCCAACTTAAGCCATCAAGCCTGGTGGCAAATGCCTTTACCTGCTAAGCTACCTCACTTGTCCAGTTTCTAAATAAGTTTATCAACAAAACTAAGAATCCAGAAGAAATCATTTCCCTGATAAAAATTTTGAGGTTCTCTTCTGAGGTTAAGTTAAAACTAAAGGCTGGGAAGAAATCTTGGACAAGTGTATTTGCAGAAAAGGTGGTCCACTTTGTGTGTGGCGGTAGCCAGATTTCGGGTGGACAGCTAAGAAGCAGGTATCTCCAGTGTTAATGTGGCTGGGGATTTATAGATTACAGAGATACTTAGAAACCAAGAGGACAAAATGTGTGGTCATACCTGTATGATTACACTGTTTTAGAGCTGAAAAAGGTGTGTTTAAGGCCAGCCTGGTCTTCATAGCAAGTTCCTGGATAACCAGTGCTACTTAGGTAGACTCAAAGAAAAGAGAAGGAGAGTGCTCAGTGTCCTCTATGTCCAGTGATGTACCATTTATGCTGTCATTCATCTCTGCTGGCTCAGTCCAAAGGCTTGGTTAAATTTTTATGTAAATCTTAAGCAGTGCTTGGCTGTATGTTAAATGGTAAATGTTCAGTAAGTGTTTGCTGCTATTCATAGAGTGAACTCAAGATGGGAAGGCTCGGGTCTAGCTAAGGGCTCTTGAAAGGGACCCAAATCAGGCTACTCACAACACTGTAATGAAGGATGAATTTTAAAAATCTTCAGGAAGGCCCAGAAGGTCTGAGCTGCTCATTCCGCCACATCCTGGGAAAAGAAACACGGAAGAATGAAACACTGCATGTCAAGTGATCTTCATGAGCCAAATTTTAATGCAACCTCCGATGCCCTACACTCAAGTTTCATATGTCCACACATAGACACATACTTTTCAAAAATAAAAATTAATAAAGATGAGAGAGATACTTTCCCAGAAGCCCAGAGGCAACCCAGATTGGACTTGAGTGTTTAGCTAAGACATGATCTACTGGACATGAATCAGGTAGGCAGCGAGGGAACAGAGGGTTGGGACGGAGTTTGGAGGATGTTTGTGCACTGCACCACCTATGTGACGTGGGATTATGAAAGGTCATGTGATTCCACATTTGCCACTGAATTTGCATGGCTATTTCTTGTGGCTGACACAACACTTTTTGAAATGTCTTTTTCTAAGTACACATGTATGTATATGTCTATGTAGAAATGTGCATGTATATGCAAGTGTCCAGAGAGTTGAGAAAATGTGGAGCCGGAGTTTGGGGCAGCTGGGAATGGTCTGCATGAGCATTTTGACTAGTCGTCTCTTCAGCCCCTTCCCCCCAAAAAAATTAAAAACAAAACTGTTTAGAAGCACATTTACCATTTGTGTGCATATGTATGGACACATGGCATGCCATAGCACTTGTATAGATTAGAGTACAACTTTGTGGAGTTGGGTCTTATCTTCCACTATATGGGTCTCTGGGAACTGATTTAGAGCTTCCAGTTTAGCACCCAGAACTTGTGCTTGCCTCGCCATCTTGCTGGTTCTCTGGCCAACTCTTGATTCTTTGTGGATGAGGTGAGCCGAGTATAGAATTGGGTAGGAATTTAACTTGTACATTCTTTCTGGCCCAAGTTCTACAATGTTCCCTGAATTTTGCATGTCCATTTGTGGCATTCAACATTTGGTCTGAGCAGTTATTAAGTCTCTGAAATCACCACTAACTATTGTAAAAAGAAGCTTCTCTGACCAAAGCTGATAGCAATATGGGCATCTGACAAACACTTGTCCCTTTAACAAAACAGCTTTCCCATCAGAGACTGTGACCTCCCTAACAGTGGCTTGTCACTAGGTTTATAGTAACAGAATCTTCTTAAATTGTTGAACAGGATCCTAGTACGCAGTTGCTAGTAGAGAAAGCAGTGATAGGATTGCTTAGTGGTTAAGAGTGCTTTGCTCTTCCAGAAGACTAGATGGAGGCTGGTTCCCAGCACCCACATTGGGCAGCTCAGAACCTTCACTAATTATAGCTCCAGGGAAGTAAAAGGCCGCCTTTGGACCTTTGCAGACACTGGCATATGTACATATAAATACCTGTACCGTGTAATTAATAAAAAAACAACTCATGCTATCACCAGCTTCAGGCAAGCAATGGTGGTCCCCTCACCCCCATGGCTATCTGCAAGCTGCTGTCAGTCCAGGTTCCCACAGTTCCCTTGCCCCCTGCTGCTAGTCTGCCAACACTGGTTCTATCCCCTGGAGCCCACCTGAGCTGTCTGGAATGTAAAACACCAGTCTTAGTTTAGAATCAACAGATAACCAACCGCTTGGCATGGAATCTACCATCCTAAACTCATCAGCTAATCTGTTAGAAATCTTCCGGTGGCAGAGTCAGAGAGATTCTGTTACCTGATCTAACAGTTCCCAGTGTACATGGTGCTTCCTTTCGCTCCCACCTCACTGTCCACAATGGCACATTCTTTCCCCCTCCTTCCTCTTCCTCTCTCAGACTGGAAAGCCAGTCTTCTTACCCAGAGATTGGCTTCTTGTCTCCATTATCCAGTCAATTAATTAGGAAAAAATTCTGCTACAGATAGTCATTTAATTGGATAAACTATTTGTAAAAACAAATTTAGTGGGCTATTTGATATCATCTGGGAGCATAAGATATCAGTATTTGGTTTGGCCTGAGGAGTAAGGTTAGCTGTGTAAGCATGGGGACCAGATCCCCAGAACCCATATAAAAAGCTTGTCATGGTAGAGCATGCTTCTGATCCCAACTCTGGGGAGATCAAGATGGCAGGACTTCTGTGCTCACTGGCCAATCCAGGCCCCAGTGAATGATTCTAATAAAAATAAATGTATAGTATCCAAGGATATCAGGCCTCTATATACACTTGCAAAAGAATGTGCACACACATACACATTTCCTTCCATACAGGTAAAAAAGGAAGACAGACACACACAAAGGAGAATTGTCAGGTTGCAGCTATTATATTCGAAAACTAGCAGGTAACCTAAATATCAACTGCAAACGGAGTTCCATATATACCAAAGTATGGTTTTCCCAGAAATTTCACAATGTTCTCACATACTTGTATTGATTTTAAAAGATCAAGATTATGTATTTCCACTATTCCCAGGACTGGTTAGCCACTGTGTTGAAATGCAGAGAGGGTTTGCCTTAGTGTAGCAGCCATAATTGCAGTCTCATGTGGAAAGCTGTTATAATTCCTAACTTTGTATTCATAAATTGGCTTTCACGTTGAAGACCCATGTTTATATATAACCTGTGTTCATTTATATAAAAACAGTTAAATTCACTAGAAAGTATAAATCTGCAAGGCAGTTTTCATTGTTAAACTCTGACACAGATTTTGTTTTTGAAATTTTAAACATCTAGATAATACTGCAAATCTTTTCATCTTTTCATTTTTTGAGCTTTTCTTGCTTTGTTTTTGAGACAGGGTTTTTCAGTATAGTCCTGGCTGTTCTGGAACTCTGTAGACCAGGCTTTTCTTGAACCCAACTTAAAGAGATCCATCTGCCTCTGCCTCCCAAGTGCTGGGATTAAATGTGTGCCACCAGCTACCACTGCCTGGCTGCTGTCTTCTAAAAGTAAATGATGCCTTCATAGCCAGCATCAATAGTTAAAATCAGTCTCCTCCCCCCACCCCTTCATGTGTATAGTGTGTGTGTGTGTGTGTATATATATATATATATATATATATGCTTTCATATGTGGAGTGGATGTGCGTATGCACGTGTACACAAAGCTAGAGAAGGTTCAGTGGATAAAGATTTGCTGACAAGCCGAGTTTTCCAACTGGTGTGTAGTGGGAGGATAGAACTGACCTGCATTGGCTTCTGCCCACAAGCATGCAACATGCCCACCTCAGAAGTTTTTTTTTAAAATGGAAAGTGGGCTGCGGTGAAGCCCAGAAGCTCACTAGTTGACCATCCAGAGACCTCAGTTTGAACTCCAGCACCCACATGACAACTCACAACCTTTTGTAACTCCAGTCCCAGGTGATGATATCCCCTTCTGGCCCTTGAATACTGCACACACAGTGCACAGATACAACAAGCAGAACACTAGACAAAATTAAGACCTACAAAACCTAGTGGTCTGGGATTTTCAGGGCCTTGCATGTGCTGGGGAAGTGTTCAAGCTATGTATATAGTCCTACTTTACTTTTGCCTTTTTAAAATTCTATCTATCATCCATCCATGCATCCAACCATCCATCCATCCATCCGTCCGTCCGTCCGTCCGTCCGTCCGTCCATCCATCCGTCCGTCCAACCGTCCATCCATCCATCCATCCATCCATCCATCCATCCATCCATCCATCCATCCATCTATCTATCTATCTAACTAACTACCTACCTATTTTTTTTTTTCTTTTCAAGACAGGGTTTCTCTGTGTAGCCCTGGCTGTCCTGGAACTCACTCTGTAGACCAGCCTGGCCTCGAACTCAGAAATCCGTCTGCTTCTGCCTCCCAAGTGCTGGGATTAAAGCGTGTGCCACCACTGCCCGGCTTTTTTTTTTTTTTAAAGATTTATTATTTTATGTAAGTACACTGTAGCTGTCTTCAGACACTCCAGAAGAGGGCATCAGATCTTATTACAGATGGTTGTGAGCCACCATGTGGTTGCTGAGATTTGAACTCAGGACCTTCAGAAGAGCAGTCAGTGCTCTTAATCGCTGAGCCATCTCTCCAGTCCTATATTTAGCTCTCTTTAGAATGGAATCATTTGGGAAAGGTCTGATATACACTGGAGAATGTACCAGAACTAAAAATAACTACGTGTTGGCAAGAAAAATTCCAGTGTTTGGTATTAAATAATCAGAAATACATAAAGACATACATGAGAACACAATGGTATCTGTATGACAATGTCATAAAAAATAAATATATCCACCATTAGATTGAAATATATTCTTAAAATGGAATGCTAAAAAGAATGCACTGACACATCTTTAAAGTATGAAAGCATGATGTTAAAAAGCACGATGATAAAACATGCTTAAAATATAAAGTGTGCAAATGCACTTAAAGGTCAAGTATCTCTTAGCAATATGGAATACAATGAGCCGTAAGCTTCACTTTTATTCTCTTATGGAAGTAATGCTGGTAACCATTTTGTAACTTGTTCCTACATGTATTACACTTTTTGTTGTATGAAGCCCTAACTGGTCTGGCAGCTGGTATGCAGGTCAGCTGCACTGTAACTGTGGCCCTGGTTTTGCCACCCAAGTGCTGGCATTGTTAAGTGTGCTGCATGGAAGCATTTTATTCAAAGTCGGTAGAACAGTCTAAAACAACAACAGCCGATTTCATACTAGAAAGCACACTGGTATGGAGCTTTAAAAACTGTTATGATGTATGGAAGCATGTTTTTCTAATAATTGTAAAGACTTCACAAAGACATCACTTCCCTGTTTTTTATTGTATTTCCATATTTTCTCTATGAATCCTTTGATGGACAATGAGATTCCTCTTATAACTAAATGATTTGCCACAGTCATTACATGCATAGGGCTTCTCACCTGTGTGAGTTCTCTGATGAACAATGAGATTTGTCTTCTGGCAAAAGCACTTTGCACATTCACTGCATTTATAGGGTTTCTCTCCTGTATGAGTTCTTTGATGATGGATGAGGTAGGACTTCCTGCTGAAAGCTTTCCCACACTGAGGACACTCGTAGCACTTCTGCCCTGTATGGATTTTCTGATGGACAGTAAGGGTTGCCTTTTGGCGAAAGGACTTCCCGCACTCATTACACACATAGGGTTTCTCCCCAGTATGAATCCTCTGGTGTAGATTGAGGTTTGTTTTCTGGCTGAATGATTTCCCACACTCATTACATTCATATGGTTTCTCTCCTGTGTGGGTTCTGTGGTGATCAATGAGGTAGGATTTCATCCTAAAGGCCTTCCCACAATGAGGACATTCATAAGATTTCTCCCCTGTATGTGTCCTCTGATGTGCCACAAGAGTAGTCTTCTGGCGGAAGGACTTCCCACATTCGTTACACATATAGGGCTTCTCTTCATTATGAGTTCTCTCATGAAGAGCAAGTGTTGTTTTCTGGGAGAATGATCTTCCACACTCATTACAAATGTAGGGTTTCTCCCCTGTATGAGTTCTCTGGTGGACAGTGAGGTTCGCTTTTTGGTGAAAAGATTTCCCACATTCTTTACAAATATAGGGTTTCTCCCCTGTATGAATTCGCTGATGGAGGGAGAGAGTTGTTTTCTGGCGGAAAGATTTGCCACAGTCATTACAGCCATATGGTTTTTCTCCTGTGTGAGTTCTCTGATGACGAATAAGGTGTGATTTCAGTCGGAAGGCATTCTTACACTGTGGACACTCGTATGACTTCGCCCCTGTATGTGTTCTCTGGTGATCTGTGAGGGCTGTCTTTAGGCGGAAGGACTTACCACACTCATTACAAACAAAGGGCTTTTCTCCCATGTGAGTTCTCTGATGGTCAATGAGATACGACTTCCTTCTAAATGTGCTTCCACACTGATGACATTGATAAGGCTTCTCCTCTTTGTGAACCGACACATGCAGCATCAACACTGACTCCCTGCAGAAGGCTTTCCCACATTCAGTGATTGTGTGCTGTTTGTTGTTATTTGCTGCCCTTTTCTTGTTATTATATATAGATGGATTTTCCTCTCTATACACTCTACTGAGTGTTACTGAGCTTCCCTTTCTAAGAAACGATTTCTCACAGACCTTATACTCAGATGACTGTGCTGTAGTTACAGCCTTCTCAGGCTGCACAAGTGCGTCCCTAGAGGACTCGACACTCTGAGTGTGGGATTTGATGTCAGGATGTCCCGCATCTTGCATGGAATTTTGGTGTGATTCCACATAGCAATCACACTCGCTGAATCTCTTTCTTGCAGGGTTTAGATTACAGTTGATGAATTCTGAAACATTTTCTAAAATATTTCCATGAGTGTCATATTTAGGAGGTAGGTCTTTGGAATTAACAGGATTGTTCACTAGAGTAAATGTCTTTTGTCTATAGTTAATATAAACAAATGATCTAGAGTATTTATCTTCATGTTCCTTGAGTTTCATTAAAAACTCTCTTGATTTCAAGTTTTCTCCTATGAAAGAATAATGACTAGTGAATTTCCAAGGGAAAAAAAATTATAAAACAGTCTAACATGCAGAAGACCTAGAGCAAACCACTTCCAAGTCACAAAGCAAACCAAATGAAAATAGAAAACCTACAGAAGACAACAACAAAAGGCCTATGCATGTTTCTTTCCATTATGATCTATTTAAAACTTAGGTATAATTACCAACTAGAAGCCAGGCAGTGGTGGCACATGTCTTTAATTCCAGCACTTGGGAGGCAGAGGCAGGTGGATTTCTGAGTTCGAGGCTAGCCTAGTCTACAGAGTGAGTTCCAGGACAGCCAGGGCTACACAGAGAAACCTTGTCTCGAAAAACCAAAATAATTAAAAAAAAATAAAAATAAATAAAAACTACCAACTAGAAAAGCCATTCCAATGACGACAAATAGTTTTTGAAACATAGCAGAATTTCATGTACCCCAGGCTTGCTTCAAACTTGTTATGTACCAAAACTAACACTGAACTGCTTAAAACTTTTAAAATTAGAGATGATTTTATTTCATGTGTTTTACCTGCATGTATGTATGTATGTATATGTGTGTGTGTGTGTACTACATGTGTACTTGGTACCCAAGAATGTGAGAAGATGGAACTGTCTCCCCTAGAAGTGTAGTTACTACTGGTTGTGAACCACCGACTGAGTGCTGGGAATTCCAGGATTTCTAAACCCAGGTTCTCTAAGGAACAGCCAGTGGTCCTAACGTCTGGGCCACCTCTCTCTAGCACCTTGTTAGAGTATTGTATGTAGCTCTGACTGGTACTTACTTGGTAGGTCAGGCTTGCCTCAACCCATGGCAATCATCCAGTTCAGCTTCTCAAGTGCTGGGATTATCGGCATACACTAACAGGCTTAGCAGCAAATCTTTATTTCATAAAACACAGACTGGAGAGCAATCCTTCCTCATTGAAAGGGATGTGCAGGGGACTGGAAGGAGTTCTTAGGTAACAATGTAACTTAGGTTATGTTCCCAGCTGTTCAGAACTCTAGTTTCTAAGAATCTAACACCCTCTTCTGACCTCAGACAGCAGTAGTGCATATAGATACATGCAGGCAAAATATATACACATAAATAAACCTAAAAAATGTTTTTTTCATGCTTCAGTTGAGTAGGGTGGTTTACACCCTGAAATTGTAACACAGCTACAATGTGTGTCCAACATGCCCAGTTCAGAATTGTGTTTTAAGTTTTGTAGGTGAGATGGTCATTTAAAAGTTAGGAACCTTTAAGAACATTTAAAACATTTCAATGATATACGATGCTACCTGATTCTTTCAGTTTTATGACTGAAGTCAGAAACTCACCTAAGGAGACATGACTTGCAAACGATGTCCATGGCTCTTCCCCTCTCTCCAGTCTGAAGATGACATCAGGTTTAGACAAGTCACAGCCTGATAAGGGGGAAAAAAAATCTAACAACAGAGAAGCCAGGAGGGAACCTAGCAGTAATGCACATGTCCACTCAAAAGCAGAGGGCAGGCATGGAGACCTGAAAGGGAATGTGCTCAGCACACAATCTTACACGTACAAAGGGTTGAAAATAGTATAAATGCCTAAGGTGTATGTCTGCTTCTCCTTTGTGTGTAACAGTAAACTTTACCTCCTGCAGCAGGTAAAGATCAAATATTCCTCCTCCAAACCTAAATTCCTGGAATTTGAGAGTTTGCTGACTTAGTTGTCCTAAGAGGAAATACAGAGTATCACGGTGCTTCCTACCTACGGAGAGGAGGTGACCATAGTTTTCCAACATCACATCCAAATACAGCGTCTTCTGCTCAGAGTCCAGGTGCTGCCACTCCTCCTGACTGAAGTCCACAGTCACATCCTTGAATGACACGGATTCCTGGAGTGGAGAATTTGGAGGGGTAACTGGCACAGCTTAATTAATTAGAAACTACTGGTTTTTGTAATTAATTTATTTGATGTGTATGAGTACACTGTAGCTGTCTTCAGACACACCAGAAGATGACATCAGATCCCATTACAGATGGTCATGAGCCACGATGTGGTTGCTGGGAATTGAACTGAGGACCTCTGGAAGAGCAGCCAGTACTCATAACTGTTGATCCATCTCTCCAGCCCTTGTTTGTTTGTTTGTTTGTTTTTTGAGACAGGACTTCTCTGCACATCTCTGGCTGTCCTGGAACTTGCTGTGTAGACCAGACTAGCCTCAGACTCAAGAGACCTGCCTGCTTTGCCTCTTGAGTGATGGGATTAAAGGCCTGGTGCCACCACATCCAGCTGGGAACTACTCTTTCTCAAACATTTTCTTTAGATTTATTTACTATGTGTATGAGTGTTTTGCCTGCATGCATGCCTGTGCACCATAAGCCAGCCTGCTGTCCTCGGAGGTTAGAAGATGGTAGGTGACAGATTGCCTAGAACTGGAGTTGTAGACGGTTCCTGCTCTAGAGCATGTGCTCTCTGGGCACAAACACGGGAGTACACAGGAACACAAACCCACAGCCCACCGTAGCATGCACATAGAGCATAGTGTCTTACAAGACAGACAGAAATTCTTTGGCTTCACCAAGGATGTAAATTATATAAATTTTCTCCACTTCAAAATGAATGGCTCCATTAGGCTCTGGCGGCATGAGTCTACTTGCAAGGATGACTTGGGACAGTCACAAGTTTGAGGCCTGCCTGAGACGGACTGAATTCATAGCCAGCTTGAGCAACTTAGTGAGACGATGCTCAAAATAAAAAAAAAGGATGGCGGGGTTTTATTAACAATAAAGGAATAAATTACCTAAGAATATGCACTCGGCTAATCACTGTAAGGTCTTGACAGAGCACATAATAAATAGTTAAAGGAAGGTACTGACTGGAAAGCAACTCAGTCAGGAAGAAAACATATTGCTTGAAGGGGAACAACTATAGTAAGAACTGTCCATTTCCTAACTTCTTACCTGAAGGTTCTGAAACCGTACAGTTCGCGAGTCAGAAAACAGCTTACTTCCTATGGGGAAAAGAGCTGCCATAGTGCCAGGCCTGCCAGGGCTACACAGTGATTCCCCATCTCAAATAGCAACAAGAACTCTAAAATGTACAAAGATTAATTTTCTGAGTAAAACAGAAAGGGCCAATTGTGATTACAGATCACTTCAGTACAGCGGTCTGTGTATATACATTTATTTCTGTGTCCAAATACAAAATTAGAACAGTTTTTGTGGGATTGAAGAGATGACTCAGTATTAAGAACACAGGCTGTTCCTCCAGAGGACCCAGGTTCAATTCTAGTACCCATGTGGCAGTTCACATCGGTCTGTAACTCCACTTCTAGAGAATTTTATACCCTTACAGCAATGCACATCAAATAAAAAATAAATAAATTACTCTGGAGAGATGGCTCAGAGGTTAAGAGCACACAGTGGTTCACAACCATCTATAAGTGGATCCAACACCCTCTTCTGGTGTGTCTGAAGACAGTGACAGTGTACTGAGCACTCACATACATACAATAAATAAATACATCTTTAAAAAATTAAATAAATTATTTAAAAAATAAAACAAAAACACGATTTTTGTTTTGGAGACAGGGTCTCACTACATAGCCTTGGTTGACCCAAACTCAGAGATCCACCTGCCTCTGACTCCCAAGTGCTGGAAGTAAAGATATGGTCCACCATGCCTGGCTGGAACACATTTTTAAAAGAGGAAAAATGTAATGTCCTTAGTATTCTAGGAAAGCTGTTACCGGAAGACCACAAGCCTTTAGGAATGTTTGTGAGCGGGACTGAAGGAGTGCAGAAGAAGCAGGGCTCTTGGTTCCTTGCCTATTCTTGAGACAGAATGTCCTTGCCTCTTTCTAGTAATGTTCTATGAATCTTATCTTCATCTTTACTCAGGAATGTGGATAAGGTTTGGATATTTAAAAAAATTATTCCTCTGCAAGTATTTGGAGGGTCCACCTGTCAGGGTATTTTCCCCTACCATGCATGTCTGGGCTCAAACTCTCAGTCACAAGGCTTGGCAGAGAGTGTCTTAACATAATGAGCTCAATTACAATCTTACATAGCCCAGGCTGGCCTCAAACATGTTATGTAACCAAGGATGACCTCGAACTTCTAGTCCTCCTATCTCTACCTCCTGGAAGTATGTACCACCTCCCACAGTGCTAGGAACCAAACTTAGAGCTTCCATGCATGCTAGGCAGGGACCATCACCTGAGCTATATTCTAGCACTGTATCATTTTACAATTAATACATGGCAGGTTCACAAATTAATATGTTTCATTGATACAAACAAATGTGTGTGTTCCAGCACAGCTTCTGGGGGAGACTAAAGAGAGACAAACTTCCTGTAGGCAAAGAGTGATGGGAAGATTTAAGACAAAAAGGGAAAATACCCAGATATCCTCAAAAAACAAACAAGGGCTGTTACTCAGCAAGACTGCGCTTGCTTAGCGTGCACAAGGACCAAGGTTATAATTCCTAGCCCTTCAAAAAATGTGTGTGTGTGTATGTGAGAGAGAGAGAAAGAGAGAGAGAGAGAGAGAGAGAGAGAGAGAGAGAGAGAGAGAGAGAGAGAGAGAGAGAGAGCGCGAGCGCTAGCTGACAGGGTAGAACAAAGAAACACCTTCCCAAGGAGGGGAAACATGACCTCACCTGAGCCATGGTTTTGAGATCTGTAAGAGACAATCAGTCTTTCTTCAGAAAAAGGGTAGAGTAGTACCTACAACAGCAAAGCCAAGAAGGGGTCAAGGTGGGTATGTGAGAATTTACTCACTTTACAGTTAACTTCCATGGTTCACAACTAAACTAGGAGCATCTCCTTGAAACAGTTCTGATCTCCTCTTACATCCTAAAGAAGTGTAATAGTGGGTGCTAATGAGCTATTTCACTCCCGCATCCAAGGAAACAGGCTTTTAGCTCATGATGGATCTAGGGCAAGCTGCACCACTCCCCAACCAGACTAGTTATCAACAGCTGAAGTGAGAGCTCCTGGTTTCACTGGAGACTCCATTGTGCCATGTGATGTTTTTCTGGAGCGGACACTTGAGTAGGACATGTGATGTTTGGAAAGAGTGTAAGTGCAACCTAGCAGACTATGGTCAATGGTCTGGCATTGGTTCATCTTGCTGGTCTTTGTTGGGCTTTACAGAGTCTGGTCTTAACCGATGACTGACGTTATTACATTGGTTCACCTTGCTCTCTTCACTGATTCTCACCTGTCCTAACTTTACAGCAACACACCAAAGAACTTCTGGTGGTGTTCTGGCTGGATTTTGGCACTTGAGTGAACTCATGCCGATTGGCTGAGCCTCATGCTGCTGATTCATGTTTGGTATTGACTGGAGTGTAGACCAAGAAAACTGGAATGGCCCCAAGGAATTACCTCTTAACAGGCCCACACCCTCTTGTCCTTTTAGCCATTTTTCTCCTCTACCTTTGGCCAATGGTCTCTAAGGGAAGGTTGAAGTACTGAAGAACCCTTACTAAAGTAGGTTTTAAAAAACAATAAGCCTACAGATAGTCTCCGGATTGTTCCCTACTTACTTAGGCCAAGCCATGTATAACAAAATATGGGAACACCTGACAGAGCACAGCTGAGCAGCTGGGAGCACCATGTATTATGATCATCTCACGCCTGACGGAGCACACCTAGGCAGCACTGGGAGCACCATGTATTATGATCATCTAAGAGGCGTCAATTCTGATTCTGGTTTCTAGTTCTCTACTTCTGAGAAAAGATAAGCTTGATTTTAAAAAATAACTAGTTTCTTGTCTGTAAATAAGCTCTTTATATTTATTATATTTGCCTATTGTAGGGGTTAATTTTATTTTCTAGATGGGTATTAGTTCTTTGCTTTTTGAGACACTGTCTTATACAGTCCAAGATAGCCTCAAAATTGTTATGTAGATGAGAATGACTTGCCTTGATCCAACTGCCTCCTTTTTAAATTTATTTACGTTATGTGCACGAGTAGTTTGTGTGCATGTACGTACATGCACCCTTGCATTATTACCTTTAGAAGACAGAAGAAGATAAAGGCAGCTGTGACTTGCCATGTGAATGCCAGGAACAGAATCCACATCTTCTGCAAGAGCAACATGTACTCTTTTTTTTTTTTTTAAGTTTTTAGAGACAGGGTTTCTCTGTGTAGCCCTGGTTGTTCTGGAACTCACTCTGTAGACCAGGCTGGCCTCGAACTCAGAAATCCGCCTGCCTCTGTCTCCCAAGCACTGGGATTAAAGGCGTGTGCCACCACTGCCCAGCCTGCAACATGTACTCTTAACAGTGGAGCCTACTGCCCCCCATATTAAAGATTTATTTATCTTATATATATGAGTACACTGTAGCTGTCTTTAGACACACCAGAAAAGGGTATCAGATCCCATTACAGATGGTCCCATGTGGTTGTTGGGAATTGAACTCAGAATCCATGGAAGACAGTGCTCTTAACTGCTGAGTCATCTCTGGTAAGTAATTCTCACCTCAACAACTCTCCCGCTCATGATATCTGCCCTTTTAACAGGATGGTAACTTTCGCTGATTCAGTCACAGCAAAACCCCACAGCAAGTTAGTACAGAAAATGAGGCAAATATCAAGTGTCCTTCATTCGAACCCAGAAATCCTATTTTCCCTTCTGTAAAGTTCTGTGTCCATTAATTTCACCCATACCTCAATAGGCTGGAAAGCTGAGAGTAATACATCTTCATCTGGGTAAACTGCTTTTTAGAATGTAAGTCTGGGCAGTTGGTGTATGCTTCTTTTTCATAAGCAAGAGGCTTCTTGCACCCTGGTGCTACTAGGGACTAAAGTTGTGAAAGAATTCTTGACCAAAATGTGACATGAGGGAAGTAATTCTCACCCCTACACTGGATGAAGACCCCAAGGGTGGTGGCTGCTTGGGTCGTATTGGATCCTATCCAAGACGACTCATGGGACAAACAAGTTCCTTCCAGATGAGCAGAAGAGGCTGTACACATGAGAAAGGATGTGTATCTGGAGGGTCCCAGAAAGCAGCTTCTCGTAGGACATAAGCGAAGATATATGGTAAATTACAGTTACCAGTTATGCTGGCCTCCTGTTGTCCTCAGACCTCTGATTTGTCTTTTGCAGCTCCCAGTCCATTTCATCTGAACACTACTACTCCCTGTAGAGGAGACAAAATGGAGATTGGAGAATTGGAGGAAGGGGATCATGTATGTACCTTTCACGATGTAGGTTTTCAAAAGCAGGGAGATTTTGCCTTAAAAAAAATAGTAAGACAAGCAGGAGTCTCAGTGGCTAGAGAGATGGCTCAGAGGCTGATGCTGTTGCAGAGGACCTGAGTTCAGTTCGCAGCACCACAGTGGGCAGTTCACAACAGCCACTGCAGATCCATCCAGGGCATCTGATGTTTTCTTGAGGGAACACACACACACACACACACCCCAAAGCTTCATCAAGTCTGATTAGCTAAATAACTACTATGAAACTCATCTTGTTTTTTTGTTTTGTTTTATTTAAGCATCTTAAGAATGCCTTGCAGAAATTGTTTCTGAAGCCCTAGGGTTGAGCTGGGAGGGTGAGAGTGGACTTGGGTAAGTTAGGCAAGTGCTTTAACCACTGAGCTACACACCCCCTGGCTTTTTTAAACCGTAAATTCTCATTGGTGTTCTGCTTATTCAAACATGTTAGTCATCATTCATTCTGTGGTTGCTCAATATACAATGATGCTCCCTCAACATTTTATTTTTTTCTTCATTAAAAATAATAAAGGGGCCAGGCAGTGGTGGCGCACGCCTTTAATCCCAGCACTTGGGAGGCAGAGGCAGGTGGATTTCTGAGTTCGAGGCCAGCTTGGTCTACAGAGTGAGTTCCAGGACAGCCAGAACTACACAGAGAAACCCTGTCTCGAAAAACCAAAATAATAATAATAATAATAATGACAATGATGATGATGATGTAATGGGGCTGGAGAGATGGCTCAGTGGTTAAGAGCACTGACTGCTCTTCCAGAGGTCCTGAGTTCAATTCCCAGCAACCACATGGTGGCTCACAGCCATCTCTAATGGGATTCGATGCCCTCTTTTGGTGTGACTAAAGACAGCTACAGTGTAGTCATAGAAATAAAATTAAATTTAGAAAAATAGTTAAAATAAAAATGTCAGCACACACCTTTAATCCCAACACTCTGGAGGCAGCAGTAGGTGGATCCCTTTAAATTCGAACTCAACTAGGGCTACATAGTGAGTCCCCATCTCAAAAAAAATGTAAAATAAAATAAATAAATAGATTAGCAGAGTGTGGCCGCACACACCTTTAATCCCAGCACTCTGGGTGCAGAAGCAGATGGATCTCTAAATTGGGCAGCCTGGTCTACAGAGTGAGTTCCAGGACAGCCAGAGTTAAACAGAGAAACCCTGTCTCGAAACAAAAGAAAACAAATCAGCCAATTACACTTTTTAAGTTGCCCATGAAAATAAAATGGCAACTATTTTGAAAGTTGAAACAATGCCAACTAGCCAAGACGAGGTTTCTCACCTACTCCATTAGCGTCCCATAATGAGCAACATCACGAGTCCTCATGGACTTCGAACACAAACACTTCAAAATTCGACTCAATCAAAACGATATTGACCACTTGTAGTCTACATCCTAGAGGTCCCCAAGGCAAGTGCACTCCCGTTCACTCTCCAGAGTTCTACGCTGTCAAACAAATCGACTCACTTTAAAACGCAGACACACGCATTCCCCCTTACCATTCTGGTCAACAATCGTTTTCTAAAACACTGAGCCCTGCCTATAAGAACAGGCTCAAAAAGACACACAACTGGAGTCTTCTGGGCAAGAATCCAGAAAAACCAAAACTCCTGCTTGCGCCGGGCTCGCCTCCCTCCCGGGGGCGCGCTCTCCGCTCCCGTCCTGCTACATTCTCTCGGCTCGCTGCCTCTACCGCCTGGGTTCTCGCTGTACTCCCGGGGTTTTCCTTCCTTGTCTGCCCTAGCCCAGCCTTCCTCTTCAGCATGCCGAGCCAGGTTCGCTCATCACCCGCCCACTTCACAGGCTCAAGACCCACCGGGATCACCTTCGACCGCTGGTTAGAAGTACGGGCCTGCGCAGTGCGGCGCGCTCGCTCTATCCCAGGGGTCTCTGCGGCGTGTCGGTGGAGCTGCTGGTGCCTTCCCGACATCCGGGCTTTGCAGACCTTGCACTACATATCCCACTGACCAACGGGACACGTTCAAACCGCTAATTTTGGGTCTGAGTCTGGCTTGAATGCACCAAAACTCCTAAGTGGAGTTCGCGTTTGTGTGTGCCTACTTGCGTGTGTTTGTGTAACGAGGCCGTCATTAAATGCGTGGCTGGGACTTGGGTACCTGTTCTGATGAGGGGCCTTTTGAGTGACCGCGATGACTTGTGATGTGGGCCATGATGGATTTGTAGTCCTTCATCATAGAATGCTGCTGCCTCGACTTAGTATTATACTGACTGGGTTCATGGGGCAGAGCTTCATTTCTGCACTTCCAATTTGTTTGGGAAGTCTGCTTTTGCCTCTGAAGACTAAAAATGGTGCTTAAATAGTCCACTTCCAATGAAGCATGGATTAAATTGTCTTCCTCAGGAGACTCCTGGCCTCCGGTGCCTGAGTAAATACAGCCAGGTCTCAGTAGAATGAGTGCCTGGCTCGACGCCAATTTTTGATTTTTGGTTTTTTTTTTTTTTTTTGAGTCTGGGTCTTTCAATTATGTAGTCTGGTTGTCCTGGAACTCCCTATGTAGACCAAACAGGTCTCAGACTCATAAAGATCCACACCTCCCTGCCTCTGAAGTGCTGGGATTAAAGGAACGAATCACCACACCTGGCCTTTTTGGTCTATCCGTGCATTTTTTTTAAAAGGTTGCCAGTAAGTCTGGCATGGTGGTGCACACCTTTAATTCTAGAAAGGCAGAGGCAGGCAATCTCTGAGTTCGAGGCCAGCTCTACAGAGTGAGTTCCAGGATCGCCAGGGCCAAACAGAGAAACTTTTGCTGCCTCCTTCTTTACTTGGCCTGCAGTCTTGAACCCTGGCTCTGTAAATGTTCCTTCTAGCTGGGTCGGTGGTAAACTTTTGTAGAAAGAGAGATGATGTATGTATATGTGCGTTCCTAGAAGTCAAGAGGACAACATGCATGGGTCAGTTCTCTCCATCCATTGTGCAGTTCCCAGGGATCCAACTCAGCTCATCAGGCTTTTATTCATGTAACATGTCACAGGTAATACTGCTCAAAACCAAGGGCAAAACCAGACTGGCCGCCACTTAGTGTCATTCCCAAGGATTGCATTTGAGAAGGATTAGGAGGTATGGTCTTGTTGGAGGACATGTGTCACTGGTGGTGAGTTTTTGAAACCAGGTCCAGGTCTCCCCCCTCCTCTCTCGTTCTGCTTGCAGATCCCAAGTGTAGCTCTTTGCTACTTCTTCAGCATCATAGCCTGCTGCCATGCTCCCCACCATGATGATAATGGACCCAACCTCTGAAACTGTAATCTAGCCCCAATTAAATTCATTTCAGAGTGTCTGCTCTGGTGTGTCTTCACGGCAATAGAATAATGACTAAGACAAAAAGTGACTATCAGATCACATGGGCAAGGCCAGTATGTGTGTCTGTGCATGCACAGCATGTATAATTCACAAGTCCAGAGCTAGGCATTGTGTCCATACCCATAATCCCAGTACTCCCAAGACAATGGCAGGAGGATCCCCACAAGTTCAAGTCTATCTTGGGCTACATGGCAAGTTCCAGGTCAACCAAGGCTTCATAGAGAACTCATCTTAGAGAAACAACAAACCATTCAGAAGTGGTTTCTTTTGGCAGAATGTATGAATGGGTGGGGATACAAGGTCCTACTGCCGGTGGAGCCACAGGAAAGATCAAGAGTTTGTTTTAGAAAACTTACAAACAATGCAATTTATTTTGTGCATCTATTTGCAATTTTATACATATGTACATTTTTATCTGATCGTAATGAGAACATGAAACCACCCCAACACCTCAAAGGACATCCTCATGCATTGCTTCTGTCCCAAGATCCTTCCCATGCCAAACACTAGTGAACTCTAACCAATCCTCAGTTAAGGTTTTGCCATTTTCAGAATGTCATATAAGTGGAATCATACAACTTGTAACCTTTTAGACAGGCTCAGCTTCTAGCCTAATTCATTTGAAGTTCATCAACACAGCTGAACAGTGAGTTCTCCAACAGTCTTGGTGCTGTGCTAGCCCATTCTGCTCATGTGACACAACATACACATTTACCCACTGAAGAATACTTGGCTCCTTTCAAATTCCAAGTAACTATTTGTGACATTGTCCATTAGCATCTTCTTTTGTGAAGATGTTTGCATTTATCCAAGGTATAGAAAATACAAGTGAAATTTCAGGGTCACATGGGAAGTATATATTTTAACTTTTGATTGTGTTATCCATTGAACATTTTTTTTTTTACTTTTAAGAGTTTTTTTGTTTTTGTTTTTTTGACAGGGCTTCTCTGTATAGCCCTGGTCTCTCTGTAGACCAGGCTGGCCTCAAACTCAGAGATCCACCTGCCTCTTCCTCCCTGGCTTCTGTTTTCACTTTTAAAAAAGATTTATCTTATGTATGTGAGTACACTGTCACTGTCTTCAGACAAACCAGAAGAGAGCATTGGATCTCATTACAGATGGTTGTGAGCCACCATGTGGTTGCTGGGATTTAAACTCAGGACCTCTGGAGAAGCAGTCAGTGCTCTTAACCGCTGAGCCATCTCTCCAGTCCCTTCTGTTTTCACTCTGAATGCATCAGCTTTCCTAGGCTGTGAGGTCAAAGGAGTTTTATTCCTCCCTTGCCTAGAACCCGCCATGGCCCTCCAATGCCCATGACAGTCTGTTTTGTTTTAACTTTTTAGAGGAGATTCACACCTTGTTTTCCAGGGTGGCTTAGCCACTTGGCAGTTCTCTTAGCAATACAGAGAACCTTGGGTCATAGCCAACCAGCATCTTCTATTGTTCATACACCAGGGGGTTGAAAAGTTCAAGATTATAAACTGTTAACTATTTCAAATGGTTGAACATCCCAGAGGTAGATGTTGGAGACATAGGCTGAGGCCAGTACTAGCTGCTGTTTCTTATTTCTTGAGAAGTGTGGCACTGGAAGCCTGGCTACTTCAGGCTATACTGGGAAAACATCTCACAAGACAAGTGCATGCTTGAGATGCACTGTTCATGAACAGATGGGGAGGGACATAGAGTAAAGAGGCATGTTTGTTCACACATACCACCAGGGAACCCATACTCAAAGATGGAGTTAATGTATCATTGGGTTGCAAAGCTCTCAGGTCTCATGCCCCACCCCCACCCCCACCCAGTTTGCTTACAAGTACATTTCAACATATCACCACCAGCTAGCCTGGCTCGACGGTGGGGTTAGTGAGCTGAGGATTCTTGCAGAGAGCTTCTGCTTTGAGCACTCAGAAAGCAAGACTTCACAGCATTCGGACTGGCGACAGAAGGCTGTGGAATGGTACTTCATGCTAGGAACAGCAGGCAGCTCTCGCATCTGGATGATCCGCAGCTCCTCTCCCCCATCTCACGTTCCTTGCTTTTTAAACAAAGTATGGTAAGTTCTGTGGGATCTTATCTTTTGAAATGATAGTAGCCTGTCTTAGGGTTTTATTGCTGTGAAGAGATACCATGACTCTTACAAAGAAAAACAGTGACTTGGGGCTGGCTTACAGGTTCAGAGCTTTAGTCCACTATTGTCATGGTGGGAAGCGTGGCAGCGTGCAGGCAGACATGGTGCTGGAGATGAAGCCGAGTGTGCTGTATCTTGATTTGCAGGCAGCGGGACTGTGCCACAACAGGTGTAGCGTGAACATAAGGGACCTCAAAGGCGCCTCCACAGTGACACACTGCCTCCAACAAGGCCGCACCTCTTGTAGTGCCACTCCCTATGGCCAAGCATTCAAACACAGGTGTCTATGGGGGCCATTCCTACTTGAGCCACCACGGAGCACAGCCTTACAAAGGCTGAATGACCTTATAAGCTGAGCATAGTGACACATCTGTAACCACAAGACTTGGGAGAGACAGCAGAAGGAGAACACCCTGAATTATATGACATAGTGAGTTGGAAGCCAGCCTGGGTTATATGACATAGTGAGATGGAAGTCAGCCTGGGCTATATGACAGCCTGTTTAAAACAAGCATGCTGGAGGGAAGAGCTAAAGGACTGAAAGAAAACTCAGACATGCCCCTGTCGGCTGGCAAGTGTCCAGCCTAGGCATCTACATTAGCTACATGCCTTCACATGTGAGCACTGACCATCATCTCCCCTGCAGCCCTGCCCTCCCCTCCCTCTCCTTGGAGCCAGCACTGGTCAGTAGTTCTAAATACTCAATTCCAGTGTATGTAACCATACATAGAGCACGGAGGCCAGAAACGTCAAAAAGTCTCAGTATCGCGATACCAAAATCCCTCTGACCTTTAGGTACTAACCCGCTGAAGAACAACTACTTCCCAGTTATAAAATCTTGGCCATCTCATTCCCTGCTCATTGTCCTACAACAAACACACACTCTGTTTGGTGTCTAAAACATGAATCTGCAAAGACTGTAGGGTAAGTAGGCGTGGGTTCTAGAACCATCTTCATTCATCACAGCTGCCCGAACAACACAACGGAGCAACGCATCCAAGTTCAAAACTCCTTCCACTTATTTATCTAAGGTGAAAATCTCTAAAAATCAATGCAAAAATAAATAGCCTCTCTCAACTTCATAGGAAATCCCCAAGCAGAGCACAGCCCAGGCTATGGCACACAGTCTGGTACACTTTGAGGTATTTTTAATCACTTAGACAAATCCAATTTTAAAAAGAAAGAAAATGCACAAAGGAACACTTTGGCTGACAGTTTCAGGTGATGGCCACAGGGCTCCACTGCTTCTGGGCAGACCTCTCTGACAGCTGCTCATCACACAGCGGAAAGGAAATGGAAACACAGCGGGGAGGAGGAGCCAGAGACAAGGTGTTTTAGCAGGGCCTGTCCTCAGGGACCTAGCAACAGGTGCACCAGGTGCCACCCGATCGCTCTGTCTCCCTCAATCTGTCTTGATCATTCTCTGTCCTCTCTGACTCTCTCATATCTCCACTCTCCCAACAAACCTCATATACTACATATCTTGCTTGGCATAATTTCTTAGAGGCACGCCATGGCATGGACCTACCGAAGGTACCCACCTCAACACTTTCTCCTAACAACCTCCAGTGAACTATTTCCTTCAAATATGACCTTACTATTAATTTCATCAAGGCTTGTAACTCACTGATGAGGCCAGAGTCCCCCAGAAGCCAATCACTTCACAAAAGATCATTAGCTGGCAGGCATGCCTTAAATGGGAGCATTTGGTAGTACATTTCAGATTCAAATTACAGCACTGTCTCATGTTAAAATCCAAAAAACTGCAACAACTCTCCCAAGCAGCAGCTTACATGTTAACAGTTACGAAGGCATAAATGTCTTACTTTCCTTAACACACTCAAAAGTGCATCGACGTGTTTGTGCTTCCTGCCACCGGATCCTATCATTTCATCTGTTTCTTATTGGTTCATGGGACTCCACAATAGACTTGTTCCCTTTGCATTAACCACGGCATGTCTTTAGTATCTAGTTTTACTCTGTACAGAGTTGGGATATATAGGGGCTGGGAAGATAGTTCAGTTGGTAAAGTGCTTGCCATGCAGGTAGGTGTAAGTACCTTAGTTCCCTCCCAGAAGCCATATGAGTACCCAGGTGTGGTGTCACAAACTGGTATCCCTAGTGGTAGGGAGGTGGAGATAAGAGATATATGGGGTTCACTGGCTGGGCAGCTGAGGAGGCACTTGCTGAATTCAATCGGTAGAAACCCTTCTTTATAAAACAAGATGGACAGGTTCTGAAAACTGAGGTTGTTCTCTGGAATACACACCACACCCACTCATACTCACACATCTACATACACACACACACACACACACACACTCCATCATTTAAGTGTGAGTAGAAGGGTCTACAGGTCTTGGGTAAAAGCTGTGGTTTTCCCACCCACCTCTAATTTCAACAGCCATATAGGTTTTCCAGTGTTGAGCAAAGGAAATGCCGAATGCTTGTTTCTCTCATACTTTTCGAATAAGGTCTTAAGTGTGGTTGAAGGCAATCCCAAGTCTGTCACATTACGATATTAAGACCTGGGTGCAGCTAAACACCTCTGCTTATACACTCTGCTCTCAGTCCTGCTTCCCCAATAATAATATTGCTAGAGTTCCCTTCTAACATGATTTCTGTGGGGGTCCTGTCAATGACTGTTTTATCTGCTTGTATGTGCAACCTCGTGAATGCCTGGTTCTTGCAGAGGCCAGAGCTGGATGCCCTGGAACTGCCTGTCACAACAGACAGTTGTGAGCCACTAAGTGGGTGCCGGGAACTGAACGAGGTCCTCCGCCAGAGCATCAAGTTCCCTTTAACTGCTGAGCCAGCTCTTGATCCATCCCAGAGTCCTCTCATTTGAACCACTGTCATACTGGGGATATTTGTAGCTGTTTCTCTTCGGAATAAAGTTATCTCAGGCCATGGAAGTTTTGAATTACATGGTACTATCTACCAAAGCTGACTGAATATACATATGCCCTAAGACTCCATGATTCCACTCCTTGAATATACACAGAAAAGTGCACACATGCACCTTTTTATTATGGCCATAAGCAGTAAACAATGTAAAAGTCTACCAATAGCAGAACGGGTAAGAGATAGACGAATGTAATGGAATTCTATATAGAATAAAAATAAAAGAACTTCTGCCCATGCACTCATGACTGTCCTGGAGACAATAAGTGGAACAAACTCTGTTATGAAAGAACATATAGTAACAATCCAATTTTATATAAAGGTTTATAATGTGTAAAACCTAGGTTATAGTTCTAGAAGTCAGAGCTGTGGTTAAATTTGAGGGTGCAACAACTAACCTTTATTCTACATGGACACATTGCATTTGGTCAACGGTCTATTACCAATTCAAAAGGAATGTATGTACTGAGATTGAAAAGCAAATGAGAAAATTTATAGTATTTTATCAGAGGTCAGTGTAGTCTACTGAATCTAGTAATTAAAACATGAAGTCTTCATTTTCAAATTCTTTTTTGTCATTTAGTTTATGCAGTAGTATCTCTGTGTGTGATAGGTTACCAAGTAGTGAATGGATAGAAGTGGAAAGCACTCAGTATCAAAAAAAAACCAAAAGCCAAAACCCAGAAAACCCCAAATCTGCCAGTTGTGGTGGGATAGACCTTTAATCCCAGCACTTGGGAGGTAGAGGCAGGCAGATCTCTAAGAGTTTGAGGCTAGCCTGGTCTACGCACCAAGGTCTGGGTCAGCCAAGTCTACATAATGAGACCCTGCCTCAAAAATATAAATAAATAAATACATAAATAAAAGCACACCACTCACTGAAATCTCATGGTTTCTGCTTTGTGAGTTTTCTGGTGGGCGACGAGGTTCGATTTACAGCTAAAGAATTTTCCACACTCTTGACATTCATAGGGCTTTTCTCCTGTGTGAGTTTTTTGGTGGCGAATGAGGTTTGATTTCCTACTGAAGGCTTTCCCACACTGGGGACAGCCGTTGGATTTTTCTCCTGTGTGTATTCTGTAGTGCACAGTGAGAATTGCCTTCTGGCGGAAGGACTTCCCACAGTCGCTGCAGATATAGGGCTTTTCTCCAGTGTGGATCCGCTGATGAAGGGTCAGGGTTGTCTTCTGGCAGAAGGATTTCCCACACTCACTGCAGATGTAGGGCTTCTCCCCTGTGTGAGTCCTCTGGTGCACTGTGAGTGTCGTCTTCTGGATAAACGCCTTCCCACACTCCGCACACTGATAGGGTTTCTCCCCTGTGTGAGTTCTCTGATGGTCGATGAGGTATGACTTTTTTCCAAAGGCACTTCCACACTGAGTGCATTCGTAGGCTTTCTCCCCTGTGTGTGTTTTGTGGTGTCTGGTGAGGGTGGCCTTCTGGCGGAAGGACTTTCCACAGTCCACACAGAGATAGGGCTTCCCCTCTGTATGTGTTTTTTCATGGAGTGTCAGAGCCGTCTTCTGACGGAAGGCTTTCCCGCACTGACAGCAAATATAGGGTTTCTCACCCGTGTGGATCCGCTGATGCTCGATAAGGTAGGACTTCCTTCTAAAGCTGTTCCCACAGAAAGGACACTGGAAGGGCCTCTCGTCCATCTGAGATCTGGGGTGCATAACAAACACTGATTTTCTGCAAAGGAGTTTCCCATATTTGTTGTATGTAGAACATTTCTTTTCCATAAGATTATGTGGATGAATACCAAGGTCTGACTTTCCAAAAAAAGAGATTTCATCTTTACTGTAGTTGAAGGTCGCGCCTCCTCTGTGAGCTCTGTCATGTGGAGATGCCACTCCTGTCATGAGGAGGGAGCTGTCACATTTATTATATTCAAACCGCTGCCCTGGGGTCTGGGTCTTCTGGTGCTGAGTGAGCTCCTGCTCAGAGCGCAGATCTCTTCCGAGTTGTTTATAGAGGGTTGAGGCAGGATGAGTTTTCTCCTGCTTTGAAGTCAGGACTGATTCCTCCCACTCATTACTGCCACCCAACTTCCCCACTGCAGGGCTTATATCTCTACTGATGAATTCTGAGATATTTTTCAAAATTTTCTCATCAGATTTATACTCAAATAGTGTTTTGGAAATAATACGGTTCTTGCCTAGGGTTTTCCCATAAATGTTGCTTCTCTCCTTAATTAGCTTCTTGTGATTGATGATTAAGATTGATTTAGGAGGCTTGTCCTGGTAGTCACTGAACTTCACCAAAACCTCTTCCTCTTCTAGAAAAGAATGTAATTAGTTAGCAATAGTTCAGTATATATGTGTATATATAAATGCAGTGTGTGTATATATATGTGTGTGTATATACATACATATATACACATATATGTATATATATATAAAGAACCCATGATGTCTATTGTGGTTTACAAAAAGGATAGACTAAATGTTATATTCTATAAAGATACATTATATAAATGTCCAAAAAGTTCCCCATCTCTCATGCCAACAATAAAGGACCATCAGCCCAGGGCTGGCCCTACTCATAATGGACCAGGCCCTCCCCATCACTAGTTAACAAAATGCTTTACAGGCTTGTCTACAGCATGATCTTACAGAGGAATTTTCTTAACTGAGGTTAAGTTAAGAACTCATAACTCTAGCCTGTGTCATGCTGACATAAAACTATCCAGCATAGCCTTAAACTTGCTATGTAGCCAAGGATGAGCTTGAATTTAGTTTTTTAAATTACATGCATATAATTTAGAGGTCGGAGGACAACTTGTGGAACTGGTTCTCTCCTCCCACCATGGAGTCCTGGGACATGAGCTCAGGCCTTCAGGCTTGGCAGCAAGAGTACTCCTGATCCTCCTGGTCCCACCCCTCAAGTGCTGAGATTACAGGCCTCTCTTCTCTTTGGTTCTGTTTCTCCTATGGGACCTCTGGCTGTGAAAATGATTCCCCGCTAACACGCACTCCACTGTCTGCTTCTTTTATTGCTGGAGTGATGCTAATGAGGAGGGCGTGGCTGCAATCTGGACCTGCAGGACCTCTCCCACTCCATCATTTCTACTTCTTCCTTTACCCTCCTCTGTCTTGTCTTCATTTCCCTTGAACGTGTTGCTACATCCCGCCTCAATTCTCGGCCTTCTCACCCCACTATCCACCCACACTAGTACTCTTCCATTCCACTTCAACCCTACAGGTAACCTAGGTCTCCCAACCCCTGCTGGGGACACTTAAAGAACTCAGGAGTACCAAAAAATTGCCTGTGCCAAGAAGAAACACAAAAGGCTCTTTGGAAGGGAACAGTTTTAACTGAGGTGGGGTCTGGAGACATGCAGATGGCCACAAGAAGTCTCTTCAATTAATCCCATCCACCTGGCTGGATCACACAGTAAGAGGAACTTCGGCGGTAAAGTATTTGTCTGGCATACATAAAGTGCTCTGGGTTGCATCTGTAGCACCAGAAATACTGTCACATATCAAAGCAAATAGATATATACTATACAGAAAAAAATAAGTTTACTACTGTATTTTACTGAGTCCTGGCTAACATCCTTAGATTGAAAGTTGTGAGAGACGTGTTTCCTGTCTGTATGTCTATGTTTGCCTATGTTAGTATCATTCCTATATACATGAACACGTATACACACAGACTCACAAACTCAAGAAGAAATGAGAATACAACATTTCAAATGTGGAAGTAAAATGCTTTTTACTTCAAATGTACGTTTTATGGGGGTGGGGTGGGGTGGGGTGGAGTGGGGTGTTTGTGCTTGTATGGGTGTAAGGGAGCACACCCCTGCACTCGAGGGTGACGGAGGCCAGAGGATGATACTGGGGCCTTTCTGAACTGCCCTTCACCTCATTTTGTAAGACAGACAAAACAAAACAAACTCACAAATAACTTCGGCATCTAAAACCATGTATGAATCTCTTAGCTATGAAGTTTGGGGGAGGGAACATCATGAAAATAGTCTAGAACAAACAAAACTAATTCTAAACATTCAAAAACTTAGTGGGAGGAGATGTTTTGGAAGAGACATAAAGGGAGTGCTATGTCTTGACTGGGATGTGGAATGCATGGGTTTACACAGCTGTCAGAATCTGAAGAGCCGTGTGTCAGATCTCTATGTACACTATACCCAGAAAGCCTGCAACAGGTCCCGGGTAAGATAACACTGGCCGAACAAGGACACGACTGACTGGAAAGTGATACTCAAAATGAAGACTTAGATGTTTAAATGTATGAAACTCAACCATATACAGGTGCTTCACATATGAATATTTTAAATATTCACATATGAGCCAGGTGTGCTGGCTTGTGCCTTTAACCCAACATTCTGGAGGTAGAGGCAGGCGGATCTCTGTGAGTTTGAGGCCAGCCTGGTCTATATATTGAATTCTAGGACAGCCAGGGTTACACAGTTAGACCCTGCCTCAACAAGCAAATAAACAAAAATTTAACACTTAAGTGTTAAAGCCAGTAAATTATACTTTCTACAATTCTAATAGAGATGCCCTAAATAGTCAACACTGTCAGATAACTCATCCAACCCAGAGGATGTTTTTGTTTTGGGTTTTAACAGTTGTGAGCTACTCGACCCCTAACCCCATTGGACTTTGGTCTTCTTATGAATCACTAGAGATCAAGCCCAGGTCCTTGACTGTATCACGTGATGAGCCAGCACACACACACACACCACACACACAGCATTTTATATCTATGACTTACCTAGATAGTTCTGACTTGGAAAAATTCTCTCTGTCCACAGCTCTTCTCCTTGTTCCAACTTGCGGATCATATCAGGTTTTGTTATGTGAAATCCTGATTATGAAGAAAAAGAAAGAAAGAAAGAAAGAAAGAAAGAAAGAAAGAAAGAAAGAAAGAAAGAAAGAAAGAAAGATAGATTACTGAGACCAAACTACTGAGATAGTCACAACCTCACCATGGTAGATGGGACAAATTAAAGCCAATAATTGTATATTCTGGGGCTGGAGAGATAGCATAACAGTTAAAAACACTGGTTGCTCTTCCAGAGGACCCAGGTTCAATTCCCAGCACCCACATGGCCACTCACAACCATCTGTAACTCCAGTACCAGGGATCCAATACCCACTTCTGGCCTATACAGGAACCAAACACACATGTGGCTCATATACATGCATACATGCAGGCAAAACACCCATATATATTAAATAAAAATAAGTCTTTAAAAGCTCCTATACTGGGCTGGAGTCAATGGTTCACACCTTTAATCCTAGCACTCATGAGATAGAGGCAGGAAGATCTACGTGAGTTCAAGGCTAGCCTAGTCTATATAGCAAGCCCTAGAATAGCCAGGGTAACATAGAAAGACCCTGTCATTTAAAAAAAAAAAAACAAAAGTATATTCTGCTAACAAGAAGAGAGTCACAGTGGACTGAGGAAATGTCTCTGTTGGTAAGGTGATGTTGGTCATGCATGAGGAGCCGGTTTCTGGATTCTCAGGAGGATATGGTAACACTTACCCACAGAGATGAAATGACAGTAGTTTTCTAGCATCACGTCCCTGTAGAGGGCTTTCTGGGCAGGGTCAAGTCGCTGCCACTCCTCCTGGGTGAAGTCCACAGTCACATCCTTGAATGATACTGGTCCCTGTAAGGGCACACTGTAGCAGTTCATCCTGAAGTTATTGGAAATGAGTTAGAACTAAATGTTGGGGACTAATCTGGCAATGATCAGTGACTGAACTAATTTTTATAATTTTTGTCTTTTAAAAAGATTTTTTAACATTTATTTTATGTGTGTAAGTATTTGCCTGGAGAGGGTATGTGCATAGGTGCAGTGTCTGAGGAAGCTAGAGGAGGATGTCAGGTCCTAGAACTGCAGTTGGAGGCAGTTGGGAGCTGCCATGTGGGCACTGGGAACTAAACTAAGTCCTCTGCAAGAGCCACCAGTGGTCTTTCTGCTGGGGAAGAGGGTTGAGGCTGGGTCTTGCTATGTTGCTCTGTTTTGGAACTCACCATGTAGACCAGGCTGGCCCTGCCTCTGCCTCTGAGCTTTGAGATTAAAGGCCCGACATTAGCAACCAGTACTCACAATCACGGAGCCACATCTCCAGCCCCTTAACTGTGCTATTTCTGTTTCTCCCTCCCTCTCCCTCCCCCTCCTCTCTCTCTCTCTCTCTCTCTCTCTCTCTCTCTCTCTCTCTCTCTCTCTCTCTCTCTCCTCTCTCTCCCCCTCTCTCTCTCTCTCTCTCTGACAGTGCAGCTGGCTGACTGTTGGAGCAAAATGATAAAACCTTGACTGTGCTCATGAGAAGTTATGGAGAGAGGCATGAGAAATATTCACCGCATGGATCATGGACACAATGATGGACATACAGGAAATGCATCACAAACAATGACCACTTTCATTTTGTACCCTGAAGTGTCATTGAAGATACAAAGCTTTATACTTAGAATAAATCTGCACTATAGGAAGAAAGGGCACTGGCTTTTAAAAAGTCATGGGACAGCTTTTTTTTTCAAAGATTTATTTATTTTATGTATATGAGTACACTGTTGCTGTCTTCAGACACACTAGAAGAAGGCATCAGATCCCATTACAGATGGCTGTGAGCCACCATGTGGTTGCTGGGAACTGAACTCAGGACCTCTGGAAGAACAGTCAGTGCTCTTATCTCTCCAGTCCCTCATGGGACATCTTTAATCTTAGCACTCAGGAGGCAGAGGCAGGTGGGTCTCTATAAGTTCAAAGGCCTGGTCTACAGAGTGAGTGCCGAGCCAGCCAAGGCTACATCGTGAAATTGTCTCAATAAAATAAAAAAATAAATTTTAAATAAGTAAAAATTCATGGGAAGAAAACCACTTAGTAAGCTGAAGAAATAGCAAAAGGCACAGCATGTAGGAAACAGTCTTTGAGATCAAAGAAGCAAAAGCTATAGAGGCAGCTGGTAGTAATGGCGTCATGGAGTAATTCTGAACTGGTTCCTTTAAAGCACTGGTCTTTTTTTTTTTTTTCGGTTTTTTGAGACAGGGTTTCTCTGTGTAGCCCTGGCTGTCCTGGAACTCGCTCTGTAGACCAGGCTGGCCTCGAACTCAGAAATCCGCCTGCCTCTGCCTCCCAAGTGCTAGGATTAAAGGCGTGCGCCACCACCGCCCGGCTAAAGCACTGGTCTTAAAAGTGAACTATCAGGGCCTGGAGAGACGGCTTAGAGGGGAAGAGTACTCAGAAGATCCAGGCTGGGTTCCCAGCACCCATGCAGAGCTGCCTAACTACAGTTCCTGACACTGCAGTACCTTTCTCTGACCCCCAAAGTACCTGTACACATACGGTACACACGTGTGACTTAAACATGCACACACACATAAATAATCAAAATAACACATTTTAAAAAATGGACAGGGTCGGGTATTGTGGCACATGCCTTTAATACCAGCACTGGAAGGCAGAGATAGGTGGATTTGTGTATGTTCAAAGCTAACAACAAAAAAACAAAAACAAAACAAAAATCCTAGGAAAAAATTTACTAATAAAAATGAACTGATCACATTTCCAATATATTCATTGTTATCTGTAAATCATTAAAAGATATTAGTGGCAATTTACATAGTTAATTACTACTACTACTCTTGAATGTATGCTGTTAGTATTTTTTCCTTTCTAATATATGATCTTATATATTCCACTGCAATGTACACAGGCCCAAGGGAGCTGAAGAGATGGGGTTTAGCAGCTTAGAGCATTTACCTCTCTTGCAGAAGACTAGAGTTTGGGTTCCATCACCCATATCTGGAAGCTCACAACTACCCACTAGTATCAGCTCCAGGGAATGTTCTGACCTCTTTTGGCTTCAACAGATACACACACACACACACACTCACACACACACACTCATACATACACACACATTAACACACACTCACTCGCACACTCACACACACATGCACATTCACACACACTCTCACACTCACTCACACACACACTCACACTTGCACACTCACACACACACTCACATGCACATTCACATACACTCTCACATGCACATTCACACACACTCTCACACACACTAAACATGAAACATAACACACACATGATTCCCCCCCTCAGCTTCCCCCCAGGGGGACTGCAGGCATGGCCACCATGCCAGACTACTGGGGGTAGGTAGTACTCTTCAAGAAAGGAGAAGGCTGAGAATGTTAGCAGGAAAGATGGAAAATTAGGTAGCCACTGCTAGAGATTATGCTGCAGAGATTTATGGGCTAATGAAGGACCACTGGTTCCTACCTGACAGGTTTAAGACCTCTTGTGCTCTCTGCATAGGCCAGTATGTGGGAGCTGGCAGTGGGACAGTGGTCCAGGAATGTATGGGGCATGCCTGTAATCCCAGTACTCAGGAAGCAGATGCTGAACAACTGCTACAAGTACAAGACCAGCCTGGGCTGAACCAAACAAAGTCATAAGAAATTGAAGTGTGCAAGGGTTCCTAGGTAGGTTTTTTTTTCTTTTGTTTGTGGTTCTGTTTTGGAGACAGGGTCTCAAGCATCCCAGGCTAGCTTCAAACTTGTTATGTAATTGAGAATGACCTTGAATCACTAATCCTCCTCTCCCCGCCTCTAGAAAGTTAAGATCCTGGTTCTGTGCCAGCATACCCAGTAACTGTAGCGCTGTGGACTGAGCCAGGAGCTCCTTGCATGCTAAGCAAACACTCTAGCGACTGACCTGCACCCCCGCCCTGCATGCTGAATACATAGTTCTGATGTTCTGTCTAGACAGCAGTCTAAAATGGACAGAGCCTTTTTCTTTAAAAAAGTATTTATTATGTATATGAGTACACTGTAGCTGTCTTCAGACACACCAGAAGAGGGCACTGGATCCCATTACAGATGTCTGTGAGCCACCATGTGGTTGCTGGGAACTGAACTCAGGACCTCTAGAAGAGCAATCGGTGCTCTTAACTGCTGAGCCATCTCTCCAGCTCAGCCTGTTTTGTTTGTTTTTTTAAAAAAAATTTAGGAAATTTATACATTTTATGTATATGTTTACTTTGTCTGCAAGTGCATCTGCACAGCAAAAGACAGCATCAGACAGTTATGAACGACCACATGGGTGCTGAGAATTCAACTCAGAAGCTTTGGACGGGCAGCAAGTGCACTTAAGCACTGAGCCATGTCTCTAGCCCTGACAAAAGTCTCTGATAGTCAATGGAATCAAATTGAGTGCAGTCTTGCAGAGCAATTCTGATTGTGTATACAGAAAATGAGGACACAGAGAAGAGAGCCAATTAATAGTTAGGGAAAACCACTATTTTACAAGTTGGTAAATGAGGAATTTTATGAAAGAAAAATAGGAAAACAGGACAAGGCACTACCTTTGATTCAAGGACAGATTACTTTAAGACTGGACTAGCACATGCATTTTCTTCTGCAAGTAGACGTAAAACTGCAGAAGACAGAAACTGTAGTTGAACCAGTTTCCACTGGCAGGTCACAGTCCGTAGGAACTTCTGGCAGACAAGAATCAATAGAAAATTAGAGAGGAGGGTGGTGAGAGATGGTTCAGTAGTTAAGAGCACTAGGTGGTCTTACCAAGGACCCACCTGCTGGCTAATCCCTGTTTTTTACTCCAGTTCCAAAGAATGGATACCTTCTTCTAACCTCCAAGGGCACCAGGCACACACACAGTACACATACATGCATGCAGTCAAAACACTCAGACACATAAATAAATAAATAAACAAATCAAAACAAAAAAGCTTTAAGAATCAGAGAGGAGCCACACACAATCTCTGCTTTCTATCGTTTCTGAGACAAGGTCTCACTTTGTAACCCTTGCCTCAAATCAGGATCCTCCCATGTTCTGGGATTACAGGTGTGCATCACCACAGTCAGCTCCACACCTCAGTTTTCTGTACCAGTTCATATTCAAATGTCTTCCCAGACAACCTCACGGACTGGATAGCTCTTCCCACAAACTAATCACATGACCTAGTAATTTACCCTCCTACCATGTCTGCTCCTTGAGTGCTCACAACTTAGAACTCAAATCAGTGTCAAGACAAATTGGATTCATTCAAGTACAATAATTTATTTCTCTCTAAATCAAGACAATGCATTTCTAGTATAGCAGTAATTCCATAAAAAGATGGAGAAGGAAGATGGTGAACAATATAAGGGATCCCTTTGTGAACAAGGCCATAAACAGAAGGTAAAGCTGAGGAAGGCTTAAATCCATCTGTCAGGTACCAGGACGGTAATCAGTGAGCAGGTAAGCCATGTACAGGAGAAAAACTGGGGCAGGGCCACCCTTCATATTGTAATTCAGTGTCACTTGTCCAAACTGGCCTGAGACCCTGGCCCTAATCTGAAAAATGTTTCATGGAAGCAAATCCCACTATCCAGGGAGCTGAAGCAACATTGTTAAGCAAATGTTCGTATTTCCTGAAAGGAAAGTAAGGGAACAGCATCTCACCTTAGACATGGCTTTGAGATTTGCAGGAGATGAGCCTCGTCGTCTGAGCTCCTCTCCTGGAAATGGGAAGAGTCCTATAAAGGCAGAGATGGAGGGACATAAGGAGCCAGGAAGAAAACACGCTCAAATCAGATCTCTCGGAATAACTCAATTAGATCTGCATACGTTTCCACTCTTTGTGCACGTGCCTACTCTGAGACCCAGGACCAGGGTTCGTGTGGAAACAAGACAAGTGCTACTTCCTCTTCCGAGTTAGGACGGATTCCGAGGAACTGCTGTAGCTTGCAAACACAACATTTTGTTTTGCGCCCTTCAACGTCCTATGGAGCTCAGGTTTACAGAACAGGTCTGGGCGGGTGACTCAGGGGTCCAGCACTTGCTAATATAGCATAAGCAAGCCTCCGGGCCCTATGCTCAGCACTGCCCAAAACACAACTTCTTCATGTTCTTTCCACTGACTCATCCTGTCACCAACAGTGCACAACAGTGCCTCCTCAAGCCCTGAGGAACACCGGTGTCACCAGCAGTGCACGATAGTGCCTCCTCAAGCCCTGAGGAACACCGGTGTCACCAACAGTGCACGACAGTGTCTCCTCCAGCCCTGAGGAACACCGGTGTCACCAGCAGTGCACGACAGTGTCTCCTCAAGCCCTGAGGAACACCGGTGTCACCAGCAGTGCACGACAGTGCCTCCTCAAGCCCTGAGGAACACCGGTGTCACCAACAGTGCACGACAGTGCCTCCTCCAGCCCTGAGGAACACCGGTGTCACCAGCAGTGCACGACAGTGTCTCCTCAAGCCCTGAGGAACACCGGTGAGAAGCCCTTAATCTTTATCAGTTCTACACTGTAGTTTAAGGTATACATTTCTTATTGCAAAACACTTCCTTGTAATAAGTTTAAATTTTACCCTTTTTTGGTAATGACATCTGGCTGGTTCTACCTTTGCCATGGGTTGTGTTTTCCAATTAGTTGAGGCCATCTTCTGATTTTCCCCATTATTCTATCACTGAACATAACCTCAGATTCTATTTTCTGTTTAAGATGCAAGTAATTTTAGGAGTCACGTACTTTTCCTTAGTTATTAACCATGTTTAGCTGTATCTTACATTGTTAATCAATATCTCCTCAACTAATAGCAAATGCCATCTTTTTTTTTAAAGATTTATTTATTTATTATATATAAGTACAGTACTTTAGACACACCAGAAGAGGGCATCAGATCTCATTACAGATGGTCATGAGCCACCGTGTGGTTGCTGGAATTTGAACTCAGGATCTCTGGAAGAGCAGTCAGTGCTCTTAACCTCTGAGCCGTCTCTCCAGCCCGCAAATGCCATCTTTATCACATATTTCTCCATATGCTTTGAAAGACCTGCTCATATGTAACATTTCCCCACAGCTTGAAAATACCTGGATTTTCTACTTTCCATTTCCTGTCCTCATTGATTTACTTGTAATACACTTTTTAAGCAGCACAGTCAGGGGCTGGAGAGGTGGCTCAGTGAGTAAGAGCACTGGCTGCTCTCGCTGAGGACTCAGGTTCAGTTCGCAGCACCCGGGTGAGAGCTCATAGACATTGGTGACTCCATCACCGGGGGACACCCTCTTCTGACCTCCATAGCTGCCAGGCACACACATGGTAAGGTACATTTATACAGGCAAAACACATGCACATGAAAATAAATAAATCTTTAAAAAGAAAACATAGTTATAGATGCATACTATATAAGTATTACTTATATATGATGTACTATATATCATATGTAATATATATTATAGTTACATATATAATAGTTACATATACATATTATATATAACATAATATATATTATTACTAGTTATTTCAGGAAGTGCTGCGTAACACATTGTAGTAGTATAGATATGGACACAAAAAAGAAATGGATCACTCTTGCCAACTGGAGGAATCCCATTTGCTTAAGTACAGTCTCAAGTGTTGACTGCTACAGTGAATATTCTGGTTGTCATGGCTATTTTAATTACCGAGAATGAGACTGGTCTTAGAAGTAAAAGCGTGCTTTTTAAAATAATTTTAGGAACAGAAAAGTCCACTTCTATTGATGTGCAGAACGTGGTATTTATGGGTGGAAAGTACTACTCTTCCTGCAGGCTCCCATGCAACACCTTTCATTTCAAAACTTTCTATTTAACATCCTGATTCCAGGTTATTGGCCTCACTACAGGGAATTATGAAAATCTTACCTATTCTATTCCATCTTTATATTTGCTAAGTTACTATTTCAAATTTTTCTCAAGCAGGCTTGCTGGTACTAGTCTGATAATCAAATAGTACATAACTTCCAGGCTTGGTTGTGCACACACCTCACGGAATCCCAGCTGTAGGAGGTTAAAGCAGGGGGTCACTGCCAAGTTTTAGGCCAACCTGGGCTGAGAGAGTTCAGAGGCAACTTGTCTAAAAAAAATTACACATATGTGATCATACAACACGCCTCATTCATTTAAATATTAACGGTACTACAAGCCAGGTGGTGGAGGCACACGCCTTTAAATCACAGCAGGGAGCAGGGGGTGGCGGGTGGGGCAGAGGGCAGAGGGCAGAGGCAGGCATATCTCTTGAGTTCGAGGCCAGCCTGGTCTACAAAATGATTTACAGGACAGTCAAGGTTACACTGAGAAACCCTGTCTCGGAAAAAAAATCCAAAAAAACATACGGACACAAAATCATGAGAAATAACAGAAGAACACACATATGTGATTAGTGATAACCTTTCAAACATCCTTCAGAAAACCCACCTACTGCTTCACTCGTCATTCACGACGACGACAGAACATGATAGAATTCCAGGCAAAGTCACTCACAATCACGTTTCGCAAATCACTTTCAATTCTCTTGTCTCCAACAGGAGTCACACCTCATCTAAAAATAGACGCATGCCGCAGTAACCCTAAGATCCCACCATCCATCTTTCACATCCGAGGAGATCGCAATCCCTTTATCGCTCCCCCCTCCAAATAATCAGGATGAGTTGAAGGAGCCAAACCCCAACATGCACCCCACATCCTCACGGGCAACGCTCGTGATGCCCAGGGACCTGCTCCCGGCGACAGAGCGTCCTCGAGTTTAACATGAAAACTACCCCTTCGGGTTACTGGCAGTCATCGCCGGGGTCACGCCCACGGGCCACGCCCGAGGCCCTGTGCGACCGTTGAGTGTCCGGATCCCGCTTCCTTAACCTTCGCCCTCCCCAAAATTACCAGGCCCGGCTCGGCCTCTCGGTTTCCTCCCCGGTCTTCCCATCTGGATTCGTTCTCTCCGTCGCCCCCGAGACCGGGAGCATCCACTGCGGTCCTCAGCTTCTCCCAACGTCTCTCACCGCCCGGCCTCCGCTCAGCCGTCTGCGCCTGCGCACACCCGCCGGGGGGCTCGCTCTCCCAGGAGTCTCCGGGGCGGCCCGTTAGTTGCCGCGCACCTCTCCCCGGCCCCGCGCTCGCACCAGCGTCCCCTTGACAGAGGTCGGTGGAAGTCTGCAGCTCGCGAGGGTCTGTGGCCGCGCGCGGGGGTGCGTGGCCGCGTCAGTGTGGAGTGTGTCCAGAGGGGACCTCTGAGACTCTGATGAGGTTTGGGTGACTGAACAGGGACCAGGCAGTCTGCGATCCCATACTGTGACCAATTGATCTGGTGACAGCGTTATGCATTGATCCTGATGGGACTGAAGTAGGTACCCTCTCTTCCCCCTTAGTCTTTTGACTTAGTTTGGATCACAGGTGATCACACTTTTTAAGCAGGATCACAGGTGATCCTCCTGTGACTGTCGAAAAGCGCGAGGGGTGGCCTCCGTTGCGTTCTCGTTCAGTCTGTATGCAAGGTCTTTCCCATGGGTAATTCAGAGTATGCATAAGGTGTCTCTTCCTCCGGGAGGAAGGAGAAAGTACAGGGATGGCAATGAAAAGTCCCATGATTTCTTGGAATGTATCCTGGGACTTCTGTCACTGCCTCTGTCGATTTACCACATAGCCAGACGCCACAACATGGAGTGATTTGACTATTAAGGGGGAAGTTGGTATATGAAATCTAGAATGACAATTCCAACTTAAATATCACACAGCCTTGTATGGAGATCTCACAATGGGAGTTCCCTCCAGACTGAAGTGCAAACGAAGATGGGGTATTGAGGTTCTAAGAATAGGATTCCAAAGATCGTTTTTTTAGAAGTTATGTGTCATTAATGATTTTCCAAGGATTTATATCCAGTATGATGCATTAGTCATTCATTCCATGGAAAAAGCCACACCGATTCTATTTTGGACCAAACACTGTCCCATCTGAAAGTGCTATGTAATCCCAATTGTATGATTTTCTTGTGAAGGAAAATCCTACTATCAAAATGGTTATTATGTTGATGAAATATGATTTTAAAATGTACTAGACTCTGTAGCTGATTCTATTTGTTCTTAGTGCTGGACTCTAATTTTTCAACCAATTTTCTCAAGTTGTTCAAAATAGATTTTTTTCCCCAATTCTTTGGAAAAAAAATGTTTTAAATATATACAGGTTTTACTATGTTTTTTTTTCTTCTGGATTTAATAGTTCAAGACCGGCCAGCCTGGGCTGTGTAGAGAGACCCTGTCTCATAAATAAATAAATAAATAAATAAATAAAGGGCTGGAGAGCTGACTCAGTGGTTAAAAGCACTGACTGTTCTCCTGGAGGACCCCAGTGCAATTCCCAGCTCCCACATGGCAGCTTACAACTGCCTGTAACTCCACCTCCTGTAGATTCAACACCCTTCCACAGACCTACATGCAGTAAAGGCACCAAAATTCACATAAAATAAAAATAAATCATTAAATAAAACAAAAATATTTAGAAAATTCATCTTGACAGTAATTTCATGAATTTTTAAAATGTTGAAAGATTCTCAAGCATATCAGAAAAAGTTGTACAAGAAATGTTATAAAATAAACAGAAAATTGGGTAACAAGATTTTACTCACAAACATATATATTTTTTTAATTTTGTGTGCATGCATCTCTGTCTCTCTGTCTCTCTCTTTCTCCCCCCCCCCCCACCAGCCCTGGCTGTCCTGGAACTCAGAGCTCTACCTGCCTCTGCCTTCTGAATGCTGGGATTAAAGACAAGCACTGCCTTATTTACCTGGAATGTTTCTTTAATTCTAAAGGATTTTTCCCCTCTATTTTTAAAGCGTTGACAGTTCCGTGTATAATGAATCTGATCATTTCAACTCTTATTTCCTCTACCATCCCCTCCTTCCTCTCATTGACATCCTTCTTCACGACATGTCTGCCTCCTGCTCTCATGTTGTCTTTGATCGTGTGATCTGCTGAGTTTGATTAGCCTGGTCTGCAGGAGTATGAGTGGAGGGTTATTTACTGCAGTATGGGCAAACTCATCAGTGGCTACACCACTGAATACAATGTAACCTTGTGTTAGTTACTTTCCTGTTACTGCCATAAAACACCATGCACAAGGCAGTTTACAGAAGGAGGAGTTTATTTGCGATTACAGTTCTGGAGGAGAAGAGTCTATGATGAAGCTGCAGAGACATGGCAACAAATGTCAGGCATAATGACAGGGACAGGAAACTGAAAGCTCACATCTTGAATTGAAAGTACGAAGAAGAGAAAGCAAATTAAAAGTGGCCTGAATCTTTAAACTCTCCAAGCCTGCTCCTAGCGACATACTTTCTCCAGCAAGGTCACACCTTGTGGACCTCCCCAAACATTGTCAGCAACTGAAGATCAAATGTTTAAATGCTGGAGCTTGTGGGGGACATCCTCATTCAAGGCCCCACACCCTCTTCCAGAGCAACTGCTGACTGCCACTGGTACTATAGGAGGCCCTTGTGTGTCCCTCCCCACCCGTGATGAATTTTTGATGGCCTCAGTCTGTAGTGAAGATTATCGCAACTGCAGTGAGTTCATCATTGCAATGGCAAGGTTCCGCTCAGAATACATATTTTTACTGCAGAATATACATTGCTGTACATTATGGCTGATAGTCATAATACACATTTAGGGATGAGCAGTCCACTGTCACATGTTCTCAGCACCGTGAACAGTTTCTACATTCAGTGCTGCTTGCAGCAAAAAGACCTTCTTTGCGAAGGTCTTTGAGATTTACTGTGGAGGGCCCTGCAGTAGGAACAACAGTCTTAGAACTCATGGAATGAGGTCCACTGGTTAGCACCATCATGGTGGGTGTGCCTCCAAGAGGCATGGCTCCAAGGACTATGTATGTGTCCTGAGGACTTCATGCTGTTGTGTGGTTCTGGCCTTCACTTCCCTCTTAATCTAAGAACTCTAAGAAAACTCTAGGGGGTTTCCAGCCCCTCCCTGGGCAGTATCTCTGGCACTCACAGTAACAAGTGCTTGATCTCTGTCAGGCATTGCTGCTGGAGCAGATTAATGATTCAGTCACCACCCCAGGGAAGAACTTAGAGATGTAGATCGTCAGCAATGACCACCACCCTTAGAAAGCATTTGGAAAAATAAATTGATAGTGAAATTAGGTTAAAATGTTGCTAGTGGCTCTGATGTAGAAAATCTTATGGAACAATTTGAAGTTCAGAAAAACACACTCTTCATTGATCGTGAGACTTTTTGAGGTTGGGGGAACAAGAACAATGGCACTCTAACTAGCATTGGCTGATGTGACTCTCACTGACGCTAGATTCGTGATGATTAGTTTCTTGTACCCATTTTACCCTCAGATTCCTGATATGATTTAATAAAAGCTGCTAATGAGTAAATATGCATTCTGAGGGTTTAAAGTAGAAATGCCTGATTATTTTTTTATATAAAAATGTAAATTTGTGATTCTTTTAAGATTTTTATAAGATTTCTTTTAAAGATAAATAATAAAATAATTGATCCTTTCTTTGTTAATGCAAATTGCTGCCTGCTAGTAAAAAAAAAAAAAAACTGGCTAAGAGAACTACCTTGCTTACTCACATTGTCAATCTGTAACAAGTTGCTTAATTACAAATGGGTTCTTGGGAATAATTTGTTTTCTTTACCTGTACTATATGTTATTTCATGTAAAAGTATTGGGGAACTTACTGTTTTTTCATAATCATTCACTAAAAGAAAAATAGAATGTAATTTCTATGCTGCTTGAATGATTTTGCCTTTTAAAATCAGCAATTTCTTAAATTGCACTCAATTTGTTAAAGTGTATATGTCTGTCTGTCTGTCTGTCTGTATATGTGTGAAGCTGTTGGAGTTTTGCTCCATCCATCAAATGTTTATGTATGCATGTATGTATGTATGTATGTATGTATGTATGTATGTATGTAAAGTGTGTGTGCCTGCTTTACATCATAGTTGATCCCACATCCCCTCCTTGGATCACTGAACATGCTGTTAGAGCTGGTCTTTCACAATTTACAATACCAGTCTATGGATATAAACAAGCATTTAGAAGAGAGTTTGACAAAATGACCATTTAGGAAAACATTAGTAGGTTTTCCCTTAGGGCTTATGACCTCCCCAGCCACAAGTTCTTGAAACCAAGCAAAAATTGTTCAGTCCTGTTATAAATAGGCTATTCCCATCAAGTTCTTCTGGGCAAATAAACAGTGGGGTAGCTTGTATGCCTTGGTCACAGGGCTCCTATGTGTCCTCTCCAAACAATACAAGCTACCCCACTTGTTGTTGAATGATCTATGGTTTTTGGGAGGAGAATTCTATCTATGGAAGATATCTTCAAGCTCTCTCTAACCTCACTGTTTTATTTAATGTTCTATTGCTTTGAAGAGAAAATATGATTGTAAGGGAGACCCCCCTCATTCCTGCTACCACTATCCCACCACCAGAGTCGGTACATGACACATCCAAACACCAAATCCTCAACACAAAGGAGATTTTCAGAGGGGCAAGCAGGGGGGACAAGGAGGCTGCAAAGGCAGACAGCAGCAGCAGCAGCAGCAGCAGCAGCAGAAGCAGCAGCAGCAGTAGCAGAAGCAGCAGCAGCAGCAGAAGAAGCAGAAGCAGAAGCAGCAGCAGCAGACAGCAGACAGCAGCAGCAGCAGTAGCAGCAGTAGCAGCAGCAGCAGCAGCAGTAGCAGCAGCAGCAGAAGCAGGAGCAGCAGCAGCAGCAGACAGCAGACAGCAGCAGCAGCAGCAGACAGCAGACAGCAGACAGCAGCAGCAGCAGACAGCAGACAGCAGCAGTAGCAGACAGCAGCAGACAGCAGCAGCAGCAGACAGCAGACAGCAGCAGCAGACAGCAGACAGCAGCAGTAGCAGCAGCAGCAGCAGCAGTAGCAGCAGCAGCAGTAGCAGTAGCAGCAGACAGCAGACAGCAGCAGTAGCAGCAGCAGCAGCAGCAGTAGCAGCAGCAGCAGTAGCAGAAGCAGCAGCAGCAGAAGCAGCAGCAGCAGCAGCAGCAGTAGCAGCAGAAGCAGCAGCAGCATAGTGCTTCCCTACAGGAATGAGTTTTTATGTTTAAAAGAGGGGATGCGTTGTGTTAGGGTGAGTTGGTAAATATAAATTGGACATGTTACCCAAACAAGGAATTTTGATTGTTGAATCTTGGTGATTAGTCTCAGGAATGAGTCAGTCACCAAATAAGGGAATAGACCTTGGGGCTACCTTTAGGAATGTAATCTTATGGTTTTTAGCAAGGGGAGAAGTTTAAAAGGCAAAACCTGTCAGCAGTGTTTGCCATGCTTGGGCCTATTAGAGAGCCCTTCAATGACCACAGTAGCTCTTATAAAGGAACGCATTTATTGGAGCTGGCTTACATTTTACATTTCTATTATTGTCATGGCAAGAAGCATGGTGGCACACAGGCAGACATGGTGCCAGAGAGATAGCTGAGAGTTCTACATTCATACCAGCAGGCACAGGAAGAGAAAGAGCCACTGGGCCTGGTTTGAGCATTTGAAACCTCAAAGCTTACTCCCTGTGTCACGCTTCATCCAACAAGGCCACACCCACTCCAGCAAGGCCACACCCACTCCAGCAAGGCCACACTCACTCCAACAAGGCCATACCCACTCCAACAAGGCCTGACTTCCTAACAGTGCAACTCCCTCCAAGCCTATGGGGGTCAATTTCATTCAAATCACCACACTCACCCACTATTGCTTTGGTTATATTCTTTGGTAAGTTTATAAAATTATTACATTTCCATATGTCATTTCCATGTATTCTTGGTTTTGATTAACCCTTCATCCTCCCTCTTTCTCTTCCCTATTCTCCTACCACCTCCCTGCTTAGACCTTTCACTTCCAATAAATATAGCGGGACTTACTCAGACCTGCCAGTGATATAAACAGTGACACAGAGGTGTTTTAATATTCTAAAGCTTAGGCCGTTTAGCTAGGGCAGTCTCCCAGCCAGCTATCTAGTTTAATTAATCCTGGCTCTATGTTCCATCATGTGACTAACTCTACCTCTGCCAAATACTGGTCTGTCTGCTCACCTCCATGTCTGTTAGCTGAATCTCATGAATTTCCTTTCTTCTCCTAGTGTCTCTCTTCTCTCTCTCTCTCTCTCTCTCTCTCTCTCTCTCTCTCTCTCTCAAATTCCCACCCCTCAATTCCTGTTCAGCTATTGAGTATCAGATCTTTATTAGAGCAAATGAGATACAGTTCTAGATTGCCTCTAGGCTAGAGAAGAGGGATGAAGGGAAAGATGTTTATAGAATACGAAGCTGGTAATGGGCAACTGAAATAACAATGCCAAGAGCCTGTGAGCATTTAGCTGTCAGAACAAAACTGACAACTGAATATATACGGATACATCTGAAGAGACTCAGGTAACCTAACCTCGTCCCTGTGCATCGAATCCCACAGTCTCTTGTCTCTGCGCCAAGCCAAAATGGGCAGTGCTCCCTTCCCCCAGCCCCAGTGCAGTTGCCTATGGCCTTCACAAAGGGCAGACAAAGATCAGCCAATCCTAGCCTCCATGTCTCAGCATCTATCCATGGCGAAGAGCACTGCACTCCCTTTTCGTGTGAACTTTAACACTAGCACTTCCCTGGTTCTGATGGCCCCTGCCTTTGAAGGAGGCAAGACTTAGTATCCTTGTGATAAGGCCCACTCTTGATCTATGAGAAGGAGGCAATTAAATGTTTTCAGACAACTGTGACCAGTTTGTAAAAACACACTGGCCTCTGATAATGTAATGAATTACTCTTCCCAGGTCATAAAGGTCCTTTTCCAGCTTCAATGTCTGAACAAATGTTATCAGGTTTGAAGGACCGCACTCCTTTACCCACTACCCAATCATGTAACACCAAGGCCCTCAGCTTGTGCATTTTCCTATATATGTCCCAAAACCCTAGACAAGACCATAGCATTCCTAAGCTGCAGAACAGGAAAGGTTTCGGTCTGTGTCCAGACTTGTACAATAAAGATTCTCTTTATTGTCACAATTTCTGGTGGTCTCCTGGGATTCCTGAGAACTGGGCATAACACACCCTGGGGGGCTGGTTACTGGGAATTGAACCTAGAGCCTCAGATGTTTGGCAAATGATCTACCACTGATCCATATCCCCAGCACCACTCTCATGTCCACTGTGCTCTAACATCCTGATGAGCCCATCCAGCACTGCTCCCATGTACATGGTTTTGTAAGGCCTGACCCTCGACCAGTGGGACTTACTTCAAGACTCCCCTAATTGAGACATCCAGAGATGCAGATTGATGCAAAAGCAAGAGGTTTATTTTCCAGCCAGTCAGGGTCGACCTTCAATTAGTCCCTCAAGGAGAGTGACTAGAAGGCAACCCTGAATGTCTATTACAAGCAGTTTTTATACTTTTTAGGGGCACAGGTAACACCAGCAAGGTTACAGTTCAAACTTATTGGTTAAGCATATTGACCTTTAAATCTATTAACTAGCAAGCATGGGCAGATCATGACACGTATTTGAACTCTATCTGGGACTTTTCAGGGGGTCAAGTGACTATCAGACAGAACATTATGAGGTTTTTTTTGAGGATTGTTTACTCAGGAATTGTTGCAGGAAATAATAAAACAGAGAACCAGCTCATTCCTGTGCTTGTGCCTCCTACTCTCTGCCCCGACAGCCTGACCAGCCATGCACTGGCAGGCAATGGCTGACATATTATTATCTCGTGGAGACTCTCTCCAGACCAGAGACTCTCTGGCCCGAGCTCCAGTAATGTTTCCACCCAGCTTCCTAGGTTCCCACTGGCGGATCGTTACCACACCAGCCCTCTGCTTCAAAGCCTCCATGGCCTTTGTGGTGCACATCAGGCAAGCCCACGCTTTGCCGCTGTACCTTTCTTTCTAGATCCCATACGAGCTGCAGCGTGAAGGAAATCTCAACAGAAACTTAGTTCAGAAAAAAATGGTAACTCAACCATTTTTGAGCACAACAACTAAAATCCTATCTTGTAAGTCTTATTAAGTCTAAATCCTCTGGTGGTGAATCCTGATGGATCCCCATTGAAACCAGGAGGCTTTCATAATTATAATCTTGTCCTCACTCTATTCCTGTCCAAAGACTCTTTGTGCTCCTTCTCTTCCTCCATCCAACCTGGAAGTCCTGCCTACTTACCCAGTGACTGTCTCCTTTATTCTTAGGGGATTGGTTCACACGACTAGCACCAGGCCCATCCACAATAAGGAATGTTCCTGTGGGTGGAGAATGGAACTTGGCCTAGCCTTGACCCCAGGTGGGAGGGGGAAGCTGGGGAGTGTAAGACTGGCAAAAAAAACCCTTAGGGTCCTTCATTCCCCCCCTTTTTTTTTCTTGTTCAAGCTCCAATCCCGGGAGCTACGCTCAGGGGTCTTGTGTAACTAACTCACAATTCTTCAGGTCCTGTCCTCAGGGTCTCATATTGTTGGTGCAGGACCATCAGCTACACTGCTCCTATTCTCTCTTTTATGAAGGCTATAAGCTTGTTCATTATGCAGCGTCCAAAGGTCAACAATGGCAGAAGAATAATTAGGGGTCCTAACAAGGTGGATATGAGGATGGTTAACCAAGGGGAGGAGTTAAACCAAGACTCAGACCAGTCCCGACTCTGTTCTTTCTCTCTTACCTTTGGCTAGCTCTTCTCTCACCTTGGCCATTGAATCTTTAACAACACCGGAATGGTCTATATAAAAGAAACACTCCTCAGCTAAGGCAGCACATAGCCCTCCTTGCTAGAGGAAAAGTAAGTCTAATCCCCATTTATTCTGTATAGTCTGTGGTACTACTTCTGATAATGAAATCAATTATTCTTGAAGGTGACTGATGGAAGTTTCTATTCTCTCTATATCTAAATCAATGGCTGCCCTCAGACTGTCATAATTTTTCCCTTGTAAGAGCAAAATGGAGGTCCCAGTGGCTGACCTGACCACCTTCAACCCCAACAGAAGGGGACAGTGAGTGCTGTAACAGGTTCTCATTTTTTTCTAGGGGTAGTTTGACAACCATTGGTCAAAAAGTCAGAATCTGGATGGTAGAGGAGTGTGGAACCATAGTGTGAGACAAGGCCAGCTCCATAATCCTGTGGCCATCAGTCACGTGTGGCCATGCCCCAAGCCCCTCGAGTTCTGGCTGGACTCCACCTCTGCAGTCACCTGGCTACAGCCAGGCTTTTCCCACCTCTCCGTTACCTGGCAACAGCCAGGTAACCCAGGCCATTATTTAAGGAGGTTTCCTGCCCCTCCTCGCTCTCTTTATCCCACTTATCTCTCCCCCGCTCTTCTCTCTCCTTTCTACATGGTCTTTCTCTTTATTTCTCTATCTCCTTTCCGCTTTCTATTTTCTTAATAATAAAGCATTAAAGCTATGAACAGCCTCTTATTAAAATCGCTGCACAGAGCTAGCCTTAGCGTTCCTAGCCACCAGGAAAGGACCCAAGCCATCTCAGCAACAGCGTCTCAGCCAAGAAGCTTCTCTACAGGTATTCGGGCCCATGCAAACAGCCCTGCCTGCTAGACAAACACCTCCACACTAGCTAGCTAGCCAGCCTATGCGCTCTACAGGATCGGGCACCAGAGGTCCATGCCAGAATGGCACCACCTTCTGAGTGAGACCTTCCTGCCCGCCTGCTAGCCAGGAAGCCTCCTGCTCCATAGATACTCTCGCCAGCACTCGCTATCGCGGTGAGGTGTGCAATCCTGCTGGTGTCCCCTATCCCCACGTGGGCTCTGCCTGCCTGTGTCTCTCCTATACAGGATCTGCTGCTGCTGCTGCTGCTGCCGCTGCCGCTCATGCTCATTTCTTTTTTTTTTCCCCCCACAGAGGAGGCAGGGAACTAGTTGTACCAACATGCGATAAATAGTCCCTAGTTTGGTTCAAAGTCACAGAATAGACAGGAAGTCAACCCAGTTTTACATGCCCACCATCTGTTCAAAGGGGCTAGAATATAAGTAGAGGTCCCATAAGTGACATTTAATCGGGTAGAACATAAGGTATTAAGATGGTCAGGGGTAGACCCTAAACATAGTTCTGAACCCAAAACTGTTTGGAGGGTAAGCTTAGCCTTGTGAGCCCTGCAAATAGATCCATCAGCAGAGAGGGTAATGTTAGCATCAAAAGCAACCCCTTCATAACAGGGAGGCACTACATCATAGCACAGCCAGCAGGATGGAGTGGCCTTAGGGTTGGTTTCATTTAGAACCTGGAAAGTTCTAGCTATCATTAGGATCATAGATAAGCTGTATTCTGAGGCTGGTGAAGGTGTAGCAGTTTCCCTAAGGAGGGAGCCTGGTATTTTCCCAGCTGCTGTTTGGTTAAGGGCTGTAGTGGTAGTGGGGCTAGGGTGGGGCACTGGTGGCCAGGCTGGTGGGTACAAACCTGGTTAGGTCCTATTGCTTTGCAGCTATGATCTATTTTGAGGCATACATTGAGGAGCAGGCCATCATCATTTGTATAATCTAAATCCCCAGGTTTTTCCCTTCAACTTTCCCATTGCTTCTTTGCCTTTCTGAGTGAATTTGATTATTATTGGGTTACAAGTAAATCTTTTGCAGGGGCTTTCCCAAAAGGGGGACATGGTTGTAACTTTTCACAATACCAGGACCCTCCTGTGAGGATATAATATGGCCCCGAAGTTGAATAATTAGTTTCTTTTTACCATGATTAGGTCCCATGATAATGAGGTTCCAATAGGTGTCTCCTGTGGTTTCAAATCCCCATACCGCACAATAGTATTGTTCCGCTCCACACTGGTAAGCTTCTTCTCGACTTCTTCCGTCTCGAGGGCAAGCGTAGACTAGACGAGAGTCTCCTGCAGATGACACCTTCACATAGGATGTCCACACCCTATTTTCCAACCTCCTAACCCGAGGCCCCGCCCCTTTAAACTATTACAGAAGGTCACACTTCCACATGCAGGTAGTCTGTTCCCTTCATATGTGGGACTGTCCCAGTAGTCAAGTCCTGCTGCCTGTTGGCACAGGTCGAAAGTGAGGTCAGGCCACCATGTGTTTGGAGGCCATCAGGGAGGTGACTTCAACTCTGGTTCCAGTAGAGACCACGGTCCAGGTTTGGTGGATGGGCACATGAGGGCTGCATAGGATGGGGGAAGGGACCAGAATCCAAAGGCACCACCAGGAGGTCACGCACAAGGTCGACGGATCTTGGGCTTGAGCAGATTACCCGCCTTCAGTACGGACCAGGGGGGTTCCTGGGAAGTGTGTACCCAGGCCACAATACTGTCCACCTTGAGGGCTGTGGGAGTGGTTAGTTGAACCAGGAAGGGTGCCTTCTACTGGGGTTCCATCCACTGTGCCCGGTGCCTCCGGACGTAGACCCAGTCACCAATCTGGAAGTGGTGAGGGGTCTCTGGCATCCCTGGAGCATTTAACGTAGACAGTTTAGCCCAAATGTCATGTATTGACTGAAGGGCTTGGAGCCTCAAGAAGAGGTTCCTATCTGTGAGTTGGGATACCTCCAGGGAGGGGCCAGTGGATACCAAGGGAGTTGGGGTACCAAACAGGATCTCAAAAGGGGTCAGGTTAAACTGGTAGTGGGTGTTCTGGGCTTGGAACAGGGCCAGAAGAAGGAGCACCACCCAGTCAGCAACAGTCTCTAAGGATAATTTAGTTAAGGTCTCTTTTAGAGTTCTGGTCATTCTCTCTACCTGCCCTGAGCTCTGGGGACGGTGCACAATGGAGCTTCCAATTACTGCCCAATATCTCTGCCAATTCCTGACTTACCTTAGAAACAAAAGCAGGACCATTATCTGATCCAATTACCTTGGGCACTTCAAACCTCAGGAAGATTTGTTCTGATATCTTCTTGGCTTCCTAGCTATTTTCTGCTTTGTGGGAAAAGCCTCAACCCATCCAGACAAAGTATCTACAAACACTAGAAGGTATCTGTAACCATATTTATTTGAACTCTATCTGAGACTTTTCAGAGGGTCAAGTGACTATCAGTCAGTACATTCTGCAGTTTTCCTGAGGATTCTTTACTCAGGAATTTTCCTGTGGGTGGAGAAGGGAACTTGGCCTAGCCTTGATCCCAGGCAGGAGGGGGAAGCTGTAGGGGGTGAGTATAAGACTAGCAAAAAGCCCTTAGGGTCCTTCATTTTCAGGACTAAGTACTTGCCATTGAATAACTCCTGCCTGGGGGAACACTATCTCACATTCTGGGATGGTATGAAGATGAAGATTTAAAAAAAAAAACTTGCTGTCAAACATGGATAAGGATGGGCCAAACCAGTGTCTGGATATTCTGCACTAAAGTACAGAACTATATTAGTATCTGAGATCCTTGGAATGGTCGGTGGACTCAGGGGGTAATAGGCAGAGTCTATCAAAGTGAAGCGTCTTCATACCCGTGTGAATATATAGGTATCTAGTGAACCTACATCCAGATGCAGTCCTCTTCCCTCCAGAGCCTGGCAAACCTCACCAAGACCACACAACAGGAGGAGTCCCTCCAATCACACCCGATCTCAGGAAAAAACTAAAGAAAATGAACCTTTCTCCTGGTTGGGCCTCATCCAGGAGGGAGCAACCCTATTTAACCTCACTACAGCCTTTGACGCAGCTCTGGGTCAAGCCCCTCTGATCTCAGTGCCCTTGCCTAGACCCCTAGGCTATTACTATACAAGATAAGCCCCTCTTCCAGAGCCCTCTGAACGTTCAACTCATTTTCTGCTACCCCAGACTTCGCTCCCTTTGCAATAATACCAGTAACGCAGTTTTGGTATCTTCCCCGGGCACATCCAGGAAGATTCTCCTGGTACAACAGCTCTATATCAAAAAACCTTGCCACCCGGTGATCCCTCTGTAGCCACCGGGTGATCCCTCTGAATGTATCCGGGTGGCACTGGTATGGAACCTAATGCTCTATGGAAAGACTGAAATAGCCACGCTCTCCTTTCCTACCAGCTCTTTCCACTCTCGCATGGCCTCCACCCCAACACTCCAGGTGGTCCCAATTTCAAAAAGCAACCGGTTTAAGTGAGGGTGCCATGGGATACTTGGTGGTTAAGATCAGAGGGGTGTCTGACCAGCTCAAAAAGACCATAAAAACTTCACTCTCCCTCCCCACCTCCCACTCCCCACCCCCATCAGATCACTTCGGTGGCCCTGGTGGCCATGCAAACCTTAAGAGCAATGGACCTTCTCGCAGCAGACAAGGAAGACAACTGTATGTTCCTGGGAGAAAAAAAGCTGTTACTATGTCAATGAATCTGACCTGGTGGAGGAGACTGATTTCCAGTCACTTCACAAACAGTTCTAAGAACTCCGCACGTCTCCTTTTTATTCCTTTTTCGCAGTCTGCACTCTTCACAAGGCTAGCCCCATTCACAGAACCAGTGATATTAATCTTTTTTTCTTCTTCTAGCACCTTGCCTTTTCTGTTTTCTCCAGGGACGGATTCTCAAAGTTTTTATGTAAGGGTCAATCAAACACTTCAGCAGTCATACCTCCCACTGAGCAAAGACAAAAGGGCCACCGATTGGACTCTGCTACCCAGTGCTGTCCCGATTCAGCAGGAAGTAGCCAGATCTGAGTAGTCACCCTTATACTCAAAGAGGTCAGGATGTTTGGCTGGAGTCCCTGCTCCAACCAAGTTAAGGAATTCCATTTGCTCTCCTTCCCTCAACCCGGACAGCGAGGAGAAAACTCCAGGCTAACAGGTCATCATTGCTCCATGTCTCAGAGTTTCCGGCTATCCACCCACAAGTGCCTATGAAGGCTTCTTTACCTTATATGAGCATAATCCCAGCTCCTAGCTCATAAGTCATCATCATTCTGGGCCCAAGACCCATAAACCCACTGACTTTCCCCAAGGCCACTGACTTCCCTGACCTCCAGCTGAGGCTGAGGGCTTTACAGTGTGACCTTATCACAAATAAATAAATAAATAAGTAAATAAACAAATAAGTAAATATTAAAATGGTAATGGCAGTATGCTTTTGAGATAAAAGTTAAGAATACTCAAATGTGGGCTGGAGAGATGGTTCAGTGGTTAAGAGCACTGACTGCTCTTCCAAAGGTCCCGAGTTCAATTCCCAGCAACCACACAGTGGCTTACAAACATCTGTAATGGAATCTGACGCCCTCTTCTGGTGTGTCTGAAGACAGCGACAGTGTATTCACATACATAAAATAAATTCTTAAAAAAAAAGAATACTCAAATGTTTACTATTAATAGTCGAGATGAATAAGTGCACTACACTTCAGATCCTGAGATATCAAACAGCACAAAATCTCAGTTAAGTCGCTATCCCACTTAACGTGGGGAAGTCCCGCACAGGTGTCCAAATAAACAGAATAAAGTACAAAGGAAATCATGGTAGCACTCACAAGAACTTCTAAAATGAACAAAGGCTAAAGAAGAACACACGCAAGAGATACACATCTAAAAACTTCACATTCACAACCCGCAGACCCACAACAGGGACGTTCAGCTATCGGAAACCTACCTACGAGAAGCCAAGAGGACGACCCACTTGGGACTCGAAAGGTAACTTAAGCACAACTGCACTTTTACTACACAGAATCCACAGGTATCTGCGCCTGCACGGTGCTGCACGTGGTCACGACATCACACAGTCGCACACCCCTACAGGGACAGAACACCCAGTCAGTCAGCAGCTCTGCACATCCACACACAATACCGCACGTGTCCCCAGCTCGCTCGCTCCCACTCACCAAGGGGTGGTGCCCGCCACCGTGTTAGCAGAAACTGGTGCTCATCACCAATCCAGCCCCTGAGCGCTGCGATGAGTGTTCACGAGTTAGCTGCACAATTCCGTATTCATTAGCAGGTCCTGTGGGTTGAAAGGATGGCTACCAGGCCAGCACCTTGGATCCCCATATACTTGTAATCCTAGCCCTCATGCGGGGAGAGGGGGGGCAGGAGAATCAGGGTCATCCTTGGCTACTGAGGAATAGTTACATTTAAAAACTTCTCTGGAACACTTGGAGAAACCATCTTTGTTTAAGATGATTTTCATAAGTAACAAATATGCCTGGTCTAGGAAATAACAAATCAGTTGGTCTGAAATAGACAGTTTTAAAGATATTAAATTAAACCCCAACATCTCTGTATTGCTGGGGGCCAGCCCTGGTGTGGGGTATTTTTTCTTGTCGGTTCTTCTTGAGGCAGCTGAGGGGGAAGAGTGTCGGTGGAGGGTAAGACTTTGTCTTACAACATATTTAGGGTTGCTGTATAATAATAAATTTTACTTATCTAAGTTACTATGCTATTATAGATGACCTGCCTTCTATGTTCCTCTGAGGCCAGAGACTACAGTCTCAGGCACTTAGCACCTCGTCCTAAAACAGCAGATTAAGTAAAGGATTAGTTGCTAGAGCCTTTCCCTTTTGTCCAGATGCCTCTTGCTTGTCAGGCTAGGGGGATGTTTGGAGCAATAACTTCTATTGAACCAGGAAAAGAGAATAACACTTGAAGAAGGAAAAACTTTTACATAAGCAAGTATGCATAATCTCACATAAGTTCATATACAGATTCATGCATGTTCAATTAATACATTTCCATTCAAACCAGTTGGGCTCAGCTTGCATGCATTCTCACAATTACACACTTACACACTTACACACGTCCATACTTACATATGCATATGGAGCAAAAGACCAAGCACTGCTGCAGAAAGAACTCACTCATTCTGGATGAAAAATGAACTCTAATCTTTATTGCATAGAGTAAGAAAAAGCTTCTACCCTTTTAATGCTAAATGAATTAAACCCACGTTTGTAAGAAAAAAGCTTTGTTCCTTTTACTAAGACTAAGCCTGCCTTGTTGTTAAGAAAGGACCTGTCCTGTCCCATGGTGAGGAGAACTTTGCCGGCTCCTCCTGCTTTCTGCAGCTTCTTCTTTTTTCCTTTTTCCCTCTGCATTCTGCACATTGCCCTCTTAGATTTTTTTTATGTTACCTATAGTTTCTAAGATATTCTACTCTGCATTGTCCTTTTTTTAAGGATTTATTTATTAATTATATGTGAGTACACTGTAGCTGTCTTCAGACACTCCAGAAGAGGGCACCAGATCTCATCACAGATGGTTTGAGCCACCATGTGGTTGCTGGGGTTTGAACTCAGGACCTCTGGAAAAGCAGTCGGTGCTCTTAACCGCTGAGCCATCTCTCCAGCCCTGCATTGTTCTTCTTATCTTGTTCTCTCCTCCTGCTCTGAAGTCACAGCAATGCTCTTACTCTCAGTGCCTTTTCTCTGAAAGCTGTGCCTATACTTCTAAGTTCTTCTTCAGTTCAGTTCTGTCTAAAAAGTGTTCTGTGTAAAAACTTCTCAGCTCAGTTCCCTCTCACAGCTCAGTTCTTCTCAGCTCAGTTCTGACTCCTCTCTTTGTCCTCAGCACTTAAACATCTTTAAGAATATGTGATCACATGTTAAAAAGTTCATCAAAATTTCACACACAAAATCAAATCATAAATTGAAATAGAAGTTTACAACAGAGAATGTTTACATGCATCCATTAGGAGACGTTATCTGGCTAAACATCCATCACCCAGCTCAGCTCCATATATGCACTGAAGGTTTAAAACCATAACTAAGTTATTAGTGAAGTTTTGTATAGATAAATCCAATCAATATTTTATCTTCTGTCCTAACACCTATAATAAATCATTAGCTCCCTTTTTATGACATTTAGTTAATTGTTTTACAACCTCTTGGAATGTGCTCTGAGTAGGAGAAAGTCTGGGTACCATCTAAGAGCAATTAATTGGTGACACTTGGGAGACTGGCGGAGTTATCTTTGCAGTTTTGACTATCAGAAAAGGACCTAATAGCAGTCCCACTATAAAAGAGCTTAATAATCACTGAGATAATTTTAGGAATTCTTATAGGATCATCATTAAGACTTAAGAAGTCATCTATTTGTCTATATAGTATCACTATAAGACAGTACATCTTCATGGATCTGCAGAGATCTGCTCCAAAGGGGTGTGCTATTACTTAGTGATTGTTATATATGTTTAATAATAGTGGGAAAAACATATAGATAGCAGGAATCTTTCCTAAGATGAATCCCTCACAACCTTGCTTAATAAGGGCGAACCTTTCACAGATTATATAATAATCCAAAGCAGGCCATCTCAGGAAGATCACCCGCTAGTTATTAGTTTGCCCCATTATGGTTCTTAACACTGTATGATCAATGTTTTTTTTTTTTTTTAGAAAATAGGGTTAACATGTCTCTATCAATTGCAAAGCCACCGAAGTCCTATCGATGTAGAGGAAAGCTGAAGTAATGAAATTGATGTTTTAAACTAAGTATAAACTTGCAAGGAGACATGAAGTCACACAGAATAGAATTGAGCTAAGGGAGCCCTGCCTGTTGACTACCCCAATGATGACTAGTATACTAACCAGGCGTGTTAGAGGGAAGTGAAGCTTGGGGATTGCTAGGTGTGGAGATTTGAATGAGCTGGCTCATAGGCTCACATGTTTCAATGCTTAGTGACCAGTTAGTGGAACAGCCTGGGATGTGTTAGGGTGTGTGGCTGTTGTGCCAGGAAGCATTCATGAACCCCAAAAAACCAACAATGAGCTATTTTCTATATAATCACTTTAGGGCCTCTGAATCACAAGCCTGGGCTTGGGCTCTCCTCCAACCCAACCCTGACCCAGCAGGATGGAAAGGGAAGGCAGAGCAGCCTTAAACCCCAGAAGGACAAGGTTTTAAAAGGGAATAGGAATCAGCATGCGGGGAGGGGGGTGGGGGGGGGAGCAGCCAGCCTGGCACGCATCTAATAGAACGACTATTGTAAGATGACAGGTGGGTGTTCTGAAGCAAGACTGTATACAATCTGAAAGTACATCTGAAACAATCAGCTTTGATTGACTGTTGCTAGGAAGTAGCTAGGGAGTAACTCTGGGGTGTGGGCCAAGGACGAGCTGTGGGGGTCCTTCTTGGTATGTGGGTGCAGCTTGGATTCTGCTGCAGATCAAGTTCTCAGGCTTTTTTTTTTTAAAGATGGAAGCCAGTCCCAAGATGGAGTAGGTTTGGCCTCTTGTGGCCATGTTGGAAGAGGTATGTTACTGGGGGGTGTGCTTTGAGCTTTCAAAAGCCCATACCAATCCCAGTGTGTTTCTATGTCTCTATGTTTCCTTCTGTCTCTGTCTCTCTGTCTGTACCTCTCTCTCTCTCTCTCTCTCTCTCTTTCTCTCTCTCTCTCTCTCTCTCTCTCTCTCTCTCTCTCTCTCACCAAGTGACCCACTACCTCTCTCTGTATTGTAGTTGTAAGTTTTACAGCTCTGAAGGGAAAAGTATCCTGGCAGTTGAGAGCCAAAAAAAACCCCCAAAAACCCACAATGTCACACTGTACTACTGTTGCGTGTAATTTTAAAACTCCACACTATTGCCTTCCAGGAGTTGCACTCTTGGTTCGCCTTTGAGAATAAGCTGCCTCTGTTCCCAACATAGCTCTGCCAATGACCAGCTGGTTCTCTGACCCTTGGAGAAGCTGTTGCTCCTCCAACCCCTCACAGCTAGCTCCATCAAAACTCTAACGACTGTCCCGTGGCTGTGCCCTTTCTCCTACCCGCTTGGATCACCACAGATGCAAAACACCAGACAGCCTTAATATTTTAAATCCAGCTAGATAACACAACCGCTGGGTGCAGAATCTATTGTCCTGATGTCACCAGCTATCCTATGTCAGAATTCTTCCAGTGGCAGAGGCTGCCACCGGTTGTAGTTGGCCCCAGACCTTACATGGTTCATGCTCTTCTCTCTAAAGCCTGGCCAAAAAGACCTTTCTCTATCTCTTTCCCGCCTCTCTCTTCTGGGACCCTGTTGTGGATAGCCCTGGGCTTGTATTTTGATGCTAATTCCACTCCTGGGAGGGGCTGCAGATGAGGAGTTGCCTTGTGAACCTTCTCCCCACCTTAACTTTTCAAATAAAGGCTTGAGCTAATGATTGGGCAAGAGGAAAGGGGAGGAGCTGAAGGTTTGAGGGAGGAGAAAAGGATGAACTGGGGAAGGGGGAGGAGCTACGGAGGATCGAGGGGAAAGGGAGAGGAGCTAAGAGGGATCGGGATCGACAGAGAGGCTACAGATTGAGAAGTTTGTGGCCTGGAGAAACCGCAAGTTATATGGGATAATGTAGGTGGGAATAGAGTAGTGTAGTGGGAGATCTGCCCAATCTAGGCTTATAGTTTGTATTGTTACTGATTGAGTTGAGATTTCTTATACCGGGTAATTGGGTTAGAAACAAAGTAGCAACAGGACCCAGAAATCTTACTTCTTTACCTTTACTCAGCCTTGCCCAGCGATTGGCTTCTGCTATCTTTATGGACACAATCAAAAAACAATTAGAAAACCATATTTTAGGGCGGTGGTGGCGCACGCCTTTAATCCCAGCACTTGGGAGGCAGAGGCAGGTGGATTTCTGAGTTCGAGGCCAGCCTGGTCTGCAAAGTGAGTTCCAGGACAGCCAGAGCTACACAGAGAAACCCTGTCTTGAAAAACCAAAAACAAACAAACAAAAAAAAACCAAAAAACAAAAAAAGAACATTTTAATTATCAGTTTCTCCCCCTACACACAAAAGATTTATTGGGAGGAAAGAACCCAGGAGGGCAGCTGCCTCAGCTCAGTCAAGAAGCAACAGACAACTGAGCTGAAGACAGGATCTATATAGTGTATCTTGGGGTAGGGAAAGGCTTTCCAGGGTGGGAATTGGTGAGATTTCAAGTCCAGGCCTTGGGCTTTTTACTCTGTAGGGCAGGGGCTAGGTCTGCCCTTTAGGGCAGCTTGAGTGATTTTTTTTTTTAAAGATTTATTTGTTTTTATGTATGTGAGTACACTGTTGCTGTCCTCAGATTTTGTTACAAATGTTGTGAGCCACCAGGTGGTTGCTGGGAATTGACCTCAGGACCTCTGGAAGAGCAGTCAGTGCTCTTAACCACTGAGCCATCGCTCCAGCCTGCAGCTAGAGTATTTAAGGGGTGGCTGTGGTTGGAAGTCAACAGGGGTAGTGCCGGCCACTCTGCACATTGAATCCATCTTTGCAGAACACAGTAAATTGTTTCTGCCCTTTGGTCAGTCATTGAAGCTATTCAGCTGGGCTTTGGTTGCTTTTGTGAGTATTTGTTCCTTCTTTATCTCTCTTCAGTAAGGAAGAGGGTGTAGAGACTCTGCTGACAGTTGTCCCGTGTGTGTGTGTGTGTGTGTGTGTGTGTGTGTGTGTGTGTGTGTCCGTGACTGAAAAAGATAGAATCAATTAAAGAAATTAAGGAATCTGGGTTTGTGCTGAAATGGGGTAGGGGTGGGGTGTTTCTGGTTCTTCCAGTTGCAGAGATCTGTAGTGGAGAAAGGGACATAAAGGTTTCCAATGTCAGGAACCCACCGTAGGGGAGTAAGGATGGAGGGAGGAGCTGTCCCAGGATCAGAGGAGTTGGAAGGGTCACACGGGATGCCCTGGGGAGTGTGGGGAGGGGAACAGACAGTGGGAGGAAGGGGAGAGCTAGGTGGCAGCATAGAGGTTGAAGCAGATGGAGAGGCAGAGTGGGGATGGGGTGGACCAGGCAGAGGGGCAGAGTGAGGCTGGGGTGGCGACGGTGGAGATTGAGGTGAGGGGTGGGGGAGATGGTTACATGGAGGGAAGAGGGATTGGTTCTTCCTTTTGTGAGTCCTGCAAAACAGGTTTCAGAGGAGGCCCCTGGGTCTCTGCTCCAGGCCCTCAGAAGGGTTACCTGCTGACAATCAGTGCTTGGCCACTTTGCCCTCTGCGGACCATACAAACCTTCATCCAGAGGGCCAGGTTGGAAGTGGCTTCAGAGGAAGGCAAAATGAATCCAATCTGATCTGGGTTGCTGGGCTTAGCGAAGGTGGCATTTGTCATCACCCAAGTCCAAGATGAGCACAGAAAACACAAGGGACTAAGACAGTGAAAACGAAACTGAAGACAAGATGTACAAAAACAAGATAGACAAGACACAAACTAGACCAAGACCCTTAAGTGAGCAGTGCGACGTCTCGCGTTTTGCCCTGGATGAGAGAGTATTGGATCTTATCTTACCTCTCCTCATCCACATCAGGATCCAAACAGAACCAGGTTTCACAGAAAATTACCATGATGTAGGGTGAGTCCTCCACAGACACCTGCTGCTCTTCTCAGCATGCCAGTTCAAGCTTACTCTGATAGTCTGAGAAACTGAAAGCAAGCCTCACCGCAGAGCCTTGGAATAGCTCACCTTGTGCACCTCCTGAGGCGGCCCTTTATCCCCCCCCACCCCCCGCCCCCGAGTCCTGAAGAGAAGGTCCAGCTTTAGAATGTGGGTGGGTGGTCTGATCTCGATGGGGCCTCTGTGTTATAGCTCTGAAGGCCTTTTAAAACCCAGATGTGAGCTCGGATTTTTTAAGCTTCAGCCTCCAGAAAATGTTAATCCCACTGGGAGACAATAAAACCTCTACCACAATCTTTGAACCAAATTTGAAGTAAGCTTTATTTTATTCGGGTGCACCAGAGAGCTGGCCAGGGACTGACTGCCTCCTAAGTCAGAATGGAGAGAGCAACACTGAGTCCATTTATCGGGGCTTGCTCTTCCTTCATTCCTTCCTTCCTTCCTTCCTTCCTTCCTTCCTTCCTTCCTTCCCTCCCTCCCTCCTTTCCTTCCTAATATTTGTTTATCTACATCCCAAACACTGTCTCCTCTTGCCCCCCTCCCAGGGTTCTTCATCCCCCACTCCCCTTCTCCTCTGAGAGGGTACCCCCAGGGTATCCCCCCCACCCTGTCCTATCAAGTTTCTGCAGGATTAGGTACATCATATCCCACTGAAGCCAGACACTGCAGTCCTATCAGGACTCTTTCCAGGAGTAAAAACATGAATAGTTACAGTAAATGGAAACTTATTTTTTTAACAATGTAACTGCATTAAAAAATGGAGTCAGGCAGTTTCTCAGCAGGAAGATTACCTTGAGACCCATTTGGGTATAGAGTAAAACCTGTCTTAATAATTTTTTTAAAGATTTATTTTTATTTAATGTATATGAGTACACTGTAGCTGTCTTCAGACACAACAGAAGAGGGCATCAGATCTCATTACAGATGGTTGTGAGCCACCATGTGGTTGCTTGGAATTGAACTCAGGACTTCTGGAAGAGCAGTCAGTGCTCTCAACCTCTGAGCCATCTGTCCAGCCCCTTGTCTTAAATTAATTAGGCTCCTTGCTCAGAAAATTCCATCCTCAGAAAAGGGATGGCTATTTTCCCTTCTTTTTCTCTTTCCCTTTCTTTCAGTCATTCGCCAACACCTGAGTGCTTTCCTCAATGCTCTGAGCCTCTTCACTCTTTTCCTAAATTGTGTCTACCCCACTCCTTCCATCACGAGACAGCTTAGGAACAGCAAGGCTTTGCTCTTGGTTAGGTCTGGGGCCCAACCACCCCACTAAATGGCAATGCTAGTGACATTGTTCTAAACAGGACTTTGTTGGGGTCAGCCAAATGTTTGGTACTAAATGATCCTAATCCTGAGACCCTTTAATACAGCTAGCTCCTCATGTTGTGATGACCTGGACCATAACTTTTTTTCATTACTACTTCATAACTGTAATTTTGCTACTGTTATGCATCATAATGTAAATAAATGATATGCAGGGTATCTGACAAGATCCCCGAACTGGTCACCACTCACTGATTGAGAACAATACAGGTTTGTCTTTTTGTGAATGATGTAATCAATTTAGCATGTCAGGGTTCTGTTTGTTTTTTGAGAAGCCATATTAGCTCAGGCTAGACTCAAAGGTATACTTCTGCCTGAATCTCCCTAATGTTGGGATTACAGGTGCGAACCACTGTACTTGGTGCTGGGGTTCAGGAATTCCCTCACAAGCCACACTGATCTGAGTTAGATAGGGATAGTTTACTGAACACCCTCATACACCCCCCAAACTGATTCATCAGGGATGCAGTTCAGAGTCGGGAGCTGGAAGCTCCAATGTTGGTTTGCTCTCAGGGCAGGTTTTTTTTTATATAGGAAAAATAAGTGCAGAAGGCAAGGGCTGGGGGTCATGTCACATTTTGGCTAACTAGACAAAGTATTGTCAACTGAACTTATAGCTGATTGGTCCTGGGAGAGCTAAGAGGGGTGCTTGTTAGGGGTTTCCCATAGCCTTAAGACCTTTTAGGAGAGCTATTACTTTGGGGAATCAGAGTCTGAGATCCTGAACTTAATTTCACCTTTTGAGCAAAACGGACACTGAATACAAAATGGCTACAGTTATGTTAAAGGGAGCAGGCCTCAACAGTTGGGTTGTTTCTACTTGAAAACGTATTTAATTTTCTGTATGTGTGTATGTATGAACACTAACCACTTATGTGCCTTTCTGAGTCCATCAGAAGAGGTATTTGACCCTCTGGAGCATGCTGATGAGGCTAGCCTTTCTGCTGGGACAGTCTCCGCAGCTAACCATCTAGACTTGACCTGATGCCACTGCAACCTAGTGGCTTTCTCTGCTCTGCCTCCCTGCCACCACACAGGAACAGGTAGGTGGTATAGTCAATTGTGAGCTGGGAACCAAGCCGGGATCCTCTATGAGAGCAATGAGTACTCTTAACTACGGAGTCATCTCTGGAAGCACTCTTGGTTTTATTATTTTTAATGATTTTTTTAGATTTTCAACTTATCTGTTAATAGTAAGAATTTTACTTATTCCCTTCCAATTTGGATTAAATGCTTCTTAATCTTTATTTTTTTAAGGGCTTCTCTATATAGCCTTGGCTGCCCTGGAACTTGATCAGTAGACCAGGCTAGCCTTGAACGCAGAGATCTGCCTCCCCAGTGCTGGGACTAAAGGTGTGCGCCACCACTGCCCAGCTTGGGTGTCATATTCTACCACTCTTTTTCAGGGTGCTATCTCCATCTTCCCTTCCTTTCACATGACCAATCTAATATTATAATCTAAGATTTCATGTAATGATCTAAGATTATGCCATTGCAGGCCTTGGTGTCTAGCATTTTCTTTCTTTTTTTTTAAAGATTTATTTATTTATTATATTTAAGTACACTGTAGCTGTCTTCATGCATTCCAGAAGAGGGCATCAGATCTCATTACAGGTGGTTGTGAGCCACCATGTGGTTGCTGGGATTTAAACTCAGGACCTTTGGAAGAGCAGTCAGTGCTCTTAACCGCTGAACCATCTCTCCAGCCCAGTGTCTAGCATTTACATTCAAGCAGATAGGTGTCAGGTATTAAGGAAGAGTGTCCTATGTGGTGGTGCATGTCTGTAATCTCAAGAAAGGCTGAGGCTTGCAAACTGGAGGCTACTGGCTATAAACCAAGAGTCTGTCTAAACAAACAAACATACATGGGACTGGAGAGATGGCTCGGTGGTTAGTTAAGAGCACTTGTTGCTCTTGCAGAAAACCGGTGTTCAATTCCCAGCACCACAGAGCAGATTTCAACTCTCCATGACTCCAGTTCCAGAATCTGGGAATAAGGTTCTCTTCTGACCTTTGACTTGAACATGGTGCACAAACATACATGCAGGCAAAACACTCATACATATAAAATAATAAACCCTAGAAATATCTTTTAAAATATGTGAATAATGAATAAATTGCCAACTCGAAGGCTACAAAAGCAATACACTAAAATCAGTTGTATTGGCTGTAGTTTGAATGTACAGATATGTTGGAATTTTAATCTCCAAAATCTGGTGTTAAGATTTTGGAATATAGCCAGGGATGGTGGTGCATGCCTTTTTTTGTTTTGTGAGATAGGTTTTCTGTATATAGCCCTGGCTTTCCTAGAAGGTACATGCCTTTTATCCCAGCACTCAGGAGGCAGATCTCTGTAAGTTCAAGGCCAGCCTGGTCTACATAGGAAGTTTAAGGTCAGCTAGAGATACATACTGAGCCTGTCTACCCTCCTGAATGGATTAATACGGGCTGAAAAGATGCTTGAGGTCGAAAGCTCCAGTTCCTTGTGTGTGAGCACCATGTTTGTCTTTGGCTACATTGCAAAGTGATACAGTCTCACAAGATGTGGCCCCTCCAGGCCAAGTGAGTAGTTTATATCTCCACTGATGTCTTAGGGTTTTTTATCGAGACAACAAAAACACCATGAACAAAAAGCAAGTTGGGAAGGAAAGGGTTTATTTGGCTCACACTTCCACACCATTGTTCATCATGGAAGGAAGCCAGGACAAGAACTCAAACAGGGCAGGAACCTGGAGGCAGGAGCCAGTGAAGAGGCCATGGAGGGGTGCTGCGGATTTGGTTTCACATGGTTGTTTTCATATAGAACCCACGACCACCTACCCAGGGGTGGCACCACCCTCAATGAAGTATGTCCTCCCCCACTGGTTACTAATTGGGAAAATGCCTTAAAGTTGGATTTCATGAGGGCATTTCCTGACCTGAGGCTTTTTCCTCTCTGGTGACTCAGGTGTGTATCAAGTTAACCCAAAGCCAGGCAGTAGAAAGGATTTCATCTGAGTCCACCCAGGGGCCTAAATGAATGTGAATGTGGGTTTGACAGATGGGACATGGTTCACACACCTAGCATGCACAAAGCTCTGGGTTCAATTCCCAGCACACCAGCTGGGCACACCTGAAATCCCAGAACTTAGGAGACGGAGGCAAGAAGATAAAAGATCAAAGTTATTCTTGTCCATATAGCCAGTTCAAGAATAGCTTGGGCTACAAAAAGACCCCGTCCCCCATACCTTTTCCTAAATGTGAACCAAATGTCGTGGGTCTTTAAATTCAGCATTTGGGAGACAGGCAGACAGAGCTGTGTGAGTTCAAGGCCACCATGGCCTACATGAAGAGTTCCAAGCCAGCCAAGAGTACACGGGGAGACCCTGTCCATCCAGTTAAAAACAAAATAAAAAATGACAGAGACTGCAAACACAAGCAGACTAGTAGCTTGGGTTGTGCAGGAAGATCCTACTCAGCACTCATTTCACAAAGTAGTTCCAGCCTCCATCTCCCCCTAGTGTGGCCATTGGTTTTTCTTCTAAGATCTGAGTCCTCAAAAGTCAGATACTCAATCTTACTGTTTTAGAAAGTGGGAAAGGGGATTTCTCAATCATTCTAGATTAGGTTGTAGTTTCTTTGGATTTTTTTTTTTTAATCCTAAGGAAAAATACTCATGGAAGTTACTATCCATAGAATGGATTAATGCATAATGTTGGTTTTAGATCATGCTATGCTCTATGAAAAGCTAGGATCCTGACAAAGGAGAATGTTTTAGTCCTTTCCATGTGTTACCATACACCTGAGACATATGACCAAGTGTTAAGTCTAGCATAAAGGCTGACACTTGTGATCCAACGACTGAGGCAGGAAGATTGTTGTGAATTCAAACCTAGTCTTGTCTATTTAGTTCCAGGATGGCAAGGTTACCAAGTAAGATTTTGAGGGAAGAGCGATAAGGGAGATGGGGATGGGAGACAGATATATAATGGTCAAATTCTACCTTTATTCTAGAGTCAAGCTGGAGAATGAAAGTTGATGTGACACTCAAAGAACTTTCAGTTTTCATGATCCAGTTAGTCATGGTAACTACACCACCTCCAACTCACCCACCCGGAAGGACAGAATCCCCAATCTTTGGGCATGGTATAGAGCAGAGAGGAATCCAGTTCCCACACAAAAGGACCAAACTGACAGCACAAGAAAAAACAAAGGATCGGGACAGAACTTTTCCAAATTTTATTAGTCTTGAGTCCAATCAATGGGCAGAAACATTTATTTTACTTAACAATGGTTCCAAAGCCCAAGAATATTGATGTGAAAGTGAAGCTGTGATTCTTTTACTTGAAGACTCTTGTAGTGTTTATAAACATCATCCTAGGTATGTACATAGGAAAACCTGATATAGAGAGTTAATACTACACAAGGCTTCAGATATCCAAGAGGGGCCTTGGGATGTGCACACGCATGTGGGATAGCTGTGATAATGTGGATCTTGTACATCTCATCCATATCCATCTAAGCAAGATAACAAAGAATACATGTTGCTACAATGTGGAACCGACTATGGAATGGTTACACTTATTTGGAACTGCTCTATTTGGAAAGTAGATAATTAACTACAAAGACTCTAAGCTGAAGTAGCACTGAATTACCCTGCTTTGTGACAACTTCCTTTCTAAGGAACTACATTGTTACTATAACAGCAACAACCACATTTTGGGAACTGAAAACATATCCTCCCATTTCTAGTTTTAGAGAAGAGTTTCCCATGACCGGTGTTTAGTTAGTACCACAGTTAGTAAGGTGGTTTTACTCAAATTTACGCAGGAATCATGACATGTCTACACTTCAATTTTCTTCACTCTGATAAATGTTTCTTTTGCTGTTAAGACATAGATTCCTCTGTTGTGCTTAGCTGCTAGCATATTCTACGGCATGGCCATTACATTTTCTTCATCTACTTTGTAAGCAACAAACATCTGTGCCCGTTTTTTTGCTACTATAACTTACGCTGTGATGAACAGATTAACTGGTACATGATTCCCTACGTAAGCATACTGGCTCCTTGAGTAAGTATAAATGCTCAAGAACAGCTGAGAAATTCAGAATCTGCTGTTCATTTCCCACTTTAAGGTCTCAGAATCTACCCTAGAAAATTCTTATACAAAACTTTGCTTTCTGCAGAGACACTGCAATTCCTAAATCAATGATGACATCAGAGGCCTATTATTTTCCCACACTACAATCCTGAGATTATTTTTTCAGTTATCCATGATTTTCCCATTGACCTGGGATACTGCTACCATCAATTACCAGTCCTCCGTGAATTCATTCATGTTTCTAGATTCAATATTCTCTTCTGACCTCAAGTTTAGACAATTTTATCAACAAAGACCTTGGGTTGGCATGGTGATGTCTGGAACTGCAGCACTGGGAAGCTGGGTAAGTGGATCAGAAGAAACTTGAGGCCAACTTGGGCTACCTAGGGAGTTTAAGGTCACACTGGGCTATGTACCTAGGGAGATCTGTCCCAAATGCCGTCTCTGAAAAACAATTTGTACAAATTATCTATATACCAAAGCGTATATCAAAAATATTTTTGCCTCTTAATTTCAAACCTTTATATTGCTCATATTATCTTAATACAGTTGGTAAGCTTTAGAAGACAGTCCTGACTGGAATCACCAGACTCCTAAAATTAGAATACTAATAATGTTTCTTGTGGGAGTCTGGGAAGTATTTAATACTATGATCTATCCTATTAAATACCTTTGTATTTTAAGGTTTGAGTCACTACAGAAGCATTTCCTACATTTGTGTAACTTTAGTGTAAGACAAATCCTTCGATACATTACTAACCATATACTTCAAGTGTCCATACATCTAAGGCATTCAAAGAGTTTTAATGAATATGGATTCTCTGGTGTCTAATGTGATGGGACTTCTGACTGAAGGCCTTCCCGCACTCACTACACTGATAAGGCTTTTCCCCAGTGTGGATTCTCATGTGTAACGCAAGGGTTGAGAACTGAGAAAAGGCCTTCCCACACTCATTGCACCCATAGGGTTTCTCACCCGTATGGCTCCTCATATGCACCGTAAGAGATGAACTCTGACAGAAGGCTTTCCCACAGATTTTACATTCATAGGGTTTATCACCTGTGTGAATTCGCACATGTACAATGAGCGACGTGATTCGAGAAAAGGCTTTCCCACACTTATTACACTCATAGGGCTTTTCACCTGTGTGAATATTGTGATGTTTGATGAGGTACTGTTTCTGCCTGAAAATCGTGCCACATTCATTACACTTATAGGGTTTCTCTCCGACATGAATTTTCTCATGCTCAGTCAGATTCGATTTGCCACTGAAGGCTTTTCCACATTCCTTACACGTATACGGTTTCTCTCCAGTATGGCTTCTCTGGTGTCTGATGAGGCTGGATTTCTGAATGAAGGCTTTCCCACACCCTTTGCATTCATAAGGCTTCTCTCCAGTGTGGATTCTCTGGTGTATGATGAGGTTTTCTTTCTGGCTAAAAGCTTTCCCACACTCATTACATTTAAAAGGTTTCTTCCCACTGTGGATGTTCTGGTGTTTAATGAGGTACTGCTTCTGGCTGAAGGCTCGTCCACACTGATTACATTCAAATGGCTTCTCTCCAGTATGAATTTTCTCATGTTCTTTGAGATACGATTTGCCATTAAAGGCTTTCCCACACTCCTTACAGGCATGTGGTTTACTCCCTGTGTTTCTCTGATTTCTAACGACGGCTGTCACGGGAACAGGAGTTTTCTTAGATTCACTGGGTCTCTCTTCAGTATGTTGCTTCTGATGAGAAAGGAAGTTTCCTCTCTGGCTGAAGGTTTTCCCACATTCACTGCACTTGTATGACTGCCTCCTCGTGTGACTTCTGAGATGGAGAGTTATCGACGTGGCTTGGGCGGACTCATCACCGCACCCTGTACACTCATGCGACTTCTCTCCACTATGCATTTTCTTATGTTCTACCAAGTTTTGTTCCAGGCTAAAGGTTGTCCTACATTCATTACATTCATAAACGTTCTCTCCGGGGTCAGGTTCACCTTGCAGAAGATCTGACTCAGGCTGAAGGCTTTCCAACATTCTGATTCGCACAGTGATTCTCTCCTAGCATCTACTGAGACTGGATCAGAGCTTTGCCACATTCACTAAATACATACAATTAATTTATTTTCAATATTAATTCATAAGTGTCCAGTGAAGCCAGACATATGAGACTCTTGATACGAGTGACCTGAGATGTGGTTGCGAGGGACTGAAATACAGAACTGTCTTTGCGTCAATGGTTCTTTCTTACAGTTTCTCTCATGGTCATAAATGATGAATGTGGGTAAATCACAGTTCAAATCCTCTTCAGCTGGATCCCATGTATAGGAGGAACTCTTGCAGAACCAAAGTCTGTGCTCAGGGGAAGTACTTTTTTTTTCTAGGTTTTCTGAATTCGTTGTTAGTCTATCTTTATACAGAAAGCTGAGACTTAACGCACACGTCTTTCATCCCGTGTCCTTCTCTGTGTATAAACTCCAGAGGCTGCTTCTAAAAGAGAACAAGAAGTCAGTAAAGAGAACTCACAAGGGTGAAAATGTTGGTGTCCAGACTACAGAAAGCATCCAATAGACTAGCTTGCACTATCATTAACATCTTTAACGACCTGTGGACTCTCCCAGAAAACGCTAAAAAGATGCAGAAATGTGCTATTAAAGAAAGACTGTTTAAGTCACAGTTGGCAGGTCACACTTATAATCCCAGAACTTGAGACACTGAGGCAGGGGACTTACATGAATGGGCTAGACAGTGAATTACAGGCTGGCCTGGCTACAGATGAGATTCTGCCTTTTTTTTTTTTTTTTTGGTTTTTCGAGACAGGGTTTCGCTGTATCCCCCCTGGCTATCCTGGAACTCACTCTGTAGACCAGGCTGGCCTCGAACTCAGAAATCCTCCTGCCTCTGCCTCCCAAGTGCTGGGATTAAAGGCGTGCGCCACCACCGCCCGGCGAGACTCTGCCTTAAAAACAAGACAAAACAAAACAAAAGACAAAAACAACTAGGTGACTGGAGCCTAGTCTTTTGGTACGAAAGGAAGCTCAAATGCAGCACCATTCCCAGGTGTGTGCAGCTTTAATTGCTTTTAAATGTAGCTTGCACACACCATCAGTATGTGAAATAAGAGAAAACATAAAAACTAGGCACAACCAGGACCAACACCCGAGGCTGGCAGTGCCCAAGATGAAGGGAGAGAAAAATAATATTTTTTTTTCAGTTATCTATGTTTTCTTGAAATTTCATTAAAATGGTAATAAAAGGACCAAGGGGTGGGAGAAATACTTATGGAAACTAAATATTCGTGAATAAAATTAATTTAAGAAACTAAAGGCATAGACAGCTTGATAAAGACACTACAAATAAGGGTGGCAAGTAGAGACAAAATTAATTTGTGATAGATCTTAACAAAAAGATTATGCAGTCAAATATAGTAGCTCATGTATGTAATGTTAACACTTGGAAGATAAAGGCAGAAGGATTGCCCCAAGTTCCAAAGCCAGCATGAGTCCAATGTTAGTTTGAGATAACTTCCAGGTAGCCTGGGCTACAGACTGAGACCTCCTGTCAAAAAATCATACCTAGTGTTCTATAATTTTGGAAGAGTAGATGTTTATAAATTGAATATAAATGAACAGCAGATATCTCCAACTCTCTTTCTTGTTTATTCAATTTTTAAAAAAGACTTGATGTTGATTTATGTGTCTTCACGTGTGTGTACACTGCGTGCGTGCATGTGTTTGTGCATGTGTGCTTGCGTGTGTGTATGTGTGCATGCCTCTGTGTGTGTGTGTGTGTGTGTACACGAGTGCAGATACCTTCGGATATCAGAGGTATCGGGTCCCCTGGAGGCTTACAGGCTTTGAGAGCCTCTCAAAAGGATGCTGAGAACTGAACTCAGCTTCCATGAAAGAGCAATACATGCTCTTAACAGCTGAGATGTGGTTTTGTGAGGGTCTCAGGCAAACCAAGATGGCCTTGAATTATCACATAAATGTGGATGACTTACAATGACACTACTTCCGCCTCCACAGGCATGTGTCGAAATGCATGGTATACACAGTGCTGGGGATCAAAGGCAGGACTTGGAAGTGCATGGTAAACAAACAATCCACAAAGGGAGCTACATCCCTACTCCCATGATGCAGCTCTTGTCATTGGAAAGAAATGGAAATTAATTATCAAGATAAAGCATTCTCTTCCAGGATAGCCAGGGCTACGCAGAGAAACCCTGTCTTGGGGAGGGTGTGTGTGTGTGTGTGTGTGTGTGTGTGTGTGTGTGTAAAAGATAAAGCATTCTTAGCACTTCAGAGAGTGAGGTAGGAAGACTGAAAGAAGATTACACATTTAAGGCATCCTGGTATTAATCCTGTAGTGGTTTGAATATGGACCTCATAAGCCCATAGATTTGGATGCTTAGTCATGAGGGAGTGGCACTACTTGAGAAGGAATAGGAGGTGTGGCCTTGTCCCAGGAAGCATCTCACTGAAGCCCACACCAGGCCAGTGTGCTCTGCCTGCAGACCAGGATGTGGCTCTCAGCCACTGCTCCAGCACTATGAGTATCCTCATGCTTCCACCATGCCCCTGCCATGAGAATAATAAACTAACTCTGAAACTATAAGCAGGCCCACAATTAAATTCTTTCATTTATAAGAATTGCCTTGGTCATGATACAACATCGCAGCAATAGAACAAAAACTAAGACAAACCCCTTCCACTGAATAACAAATAATACAGCTATTATCTTTTTTAAAAAAAAAACATTTATTTATTTATTATGTATACAATGTTCTGCCTGCACATATGCCTATAACCAGAAGAGATCATCAGATCCCATTATAGATGGTTGCAAACCACCATGTGCTGGGAATTGAACTCAGGACCTCTGGAAGAGCAGCTGGTGCTCTTAACCTCTGAACCATCGCTCTAGCCCTACCATTAATATTCTAAAGAGCTAAAAGTAAATATACTATTTTTAAAGTAAAATATTAAGTATTTTATAGTGTCTTGACATAGTGCTCTATGTGTTCAAAATGATAGTAAATTAAGGGCAAATAAGGTGCATCCACTGGAAAATTCCTTTATGCTCACACTTGACCTCCAGTTTGACTCCAGAACCCATATGGAATGAGATTCCACAGCCCATGTTCTGATCTTCAGACAGACCATGGAAGCATGCCTGCACACACACATACTAATAATTATAATTAAAATCAGTATTTTCAAAAAAAAAGACTTAATAGATTGGCAAAAAAAAAAAAGAGCAAGAAACAAGTAGAAAGAATGGAAGAAATAAAAGGATATAAAGTAAGACTGGAAAATTAGTGGAGCAGTAGTAGGATCTAAGAAGTCTAAAAAGTATTGAGTAGGTTGTAGGAAACATTATATCAAAAAAAGAGAAACAACTGAACAGAATAGACTCTTTCCAGAATGGGCTCTTCAAATACAAAGAAACTCCATCCACAAAAAGCTATGCTAGATAAAGCACACACTGTAACATTGTAGCAAAAGTAAAAAGAAAGAAAACAAGAAGGCAAATACTGATGTCGTGATGTGTGCCCAGCTTGCCCACATGCACGGTTTGTGCGTGCAGGTAGAATCTGCTCTCTCCTGACACCTAGGTTTCAGAGATCAAACCCAGGCCTTTGAGCTCTGTGGCAAGTGCCTTTCCCCACTGAAGCACCTCGCTGGCCTGAAAGGTGCACATTATCAGGCACACAGAAATAAAATAAGCATTTTTTTTTAAATGCAGTGATACCAGTTGTACCAGCAGCACGGGCAGTATGGGTGCTGGGGATAGCATTTCTCCATCTTTCAGATTAGGAAGTTAACAATATCTAAGATAGAGCAATCAAAAATAGGGTGGTGGTGGGGCACTCTTTTGATCCCAGTGCTCAGGAGGCAGAGGTAGGTAGATCTCTGTGAGTTCGAGGCCAGCCTGGTCTACAAAGAGAGTTTTAGGGCAGCCAGGGCTACACAGAGAAACCCTTTCTCAGAGAGAAAAAAAAAAGGCAAAATAGTTTTAATAAACACTGGCAGATAATTATGTTTTAAGTGGCCAAATGTGGTGGGATATGTTTTTGATCCCAGTACTCAAGAGGCAGGAAGGTAGGTGGATTTCTGTGACTTAGAAGCCAGCCTGGTCTACATAGTGAGTTCCAGAACAGCCATGTCTACAGAGTGAAAGCTTGTCTCAACAACAATAAAAAAGTAACATATGGTTCGGGTAAGAAAAGACTGAGCAGCTAGGCTGGTGGAGAATGTTGTTAATCCCAGGAGAAACAGGCAGATCTCAGAGTTCGATGCTAGCCTGGTCTAAAGAGAGAGTTCCAGGACAGCTAGAGAAACCCTGTTTTGAAATAACAAAACACCAAACACATACACAGAAAGAAAGAAAGAAAGAAGAAAAGAAAAGAAAAGAGCAAGAATAGTTAGGTATAGAGTCTACAGAGTCATCCTTGAGTATCTTAGATTAGCTCCTAGCTGCTTGTATAAATGGCATATTTACAAGCAATCGATGCATATCCTCTCATATAGTTAAACGTGTGAATCATTTTTAGGTTACATATAATACCCAGTGGCAACCCTGGGTAAATAGCTGCCATACTGTATTGGTCAGGGAGTAATAACAAGGGGGAAAAATCTACATGTTCAGTAGAGATGTAAAGATTTTTTATTTATCTTACACATTTGTGTATTTGCACACAAGTGCAGACGCCTATGGGCACTAGAGTCCCGGATCCCCTTGGAACTAGATACAGTATCAATTATTAAAATGAAGCCGGCAAATGAAGCGGGGGGGGGGGGGGGAACTGTCACCCAACCCAGAAGTTAGAAGAGCAACCAATCCTGCAGAAGGTGAGGGAATGGAAGCAGAGTCAGGAGGGCTGTCTGACCTCATTGACCTAGCTAAAGAATTTTCAACAATTGTCCCTCCAAATGGGGACAAGTTGATCCAAAATAATAATAATAATAATAATAAAAATCAACACAAAACCCATTAGAGGCTGTAACTCGCTGGAGCTATAACGACATTAAGGCATTACATAAAGGTTTCACTCACTTGCAGATTGATGCTGCTTCTCAGACACCCAGGGTTTTTGCTTGAACTTTTAAGTTGCAATGAGTAAAGCGATTCAGGACTCAGATGCTATCTCTGCAAATCAAAGCAGCGGCTGCAAGTCAGACTGAAGCCTCAGCACTCAAGAGAGGTTTGGAGGGTAGGGAAACTTCCAGTCCCGGGGATACACAGGAAGCTCATCTGTAAAGACAACACAAAAGCGCCTGAGTCTGCGCATGCGCACAAAACAGATGGCCCGAGCATTTGTACTTGGCATTCAGGCTAAACACGTAATTCTACTTAAAATCAAAATGTTCTTGAGAGATGGGTAGCAGATGGTATTATATTTTTAGAACTGAAGTTATACAGAGAAACTATGACACCGACATTTTCAGAGTTTGCCTGAACTGGCCGTCTAAACATGATTTCTGAGCAGGTATCAAGGTGGCCTTGCTCCCAACTAAAGTCAAACTGCTGCCCATCATTTCACTGTCAACCATAATGGGGTTTTTGTTCTGATTTCAGAGGCACTCTCTCTGTGTGGCCTGGCTGTCCTGGAACTCATTCTGTAGACCAGGCTGTCCTCGAACTCAGAGATCTGCCTGCCTCTACCTCCTGAGTCTTGTGATTAAAGACATGTGCCACCACCTCCCAGCCTCAACAACATTTTAAGTCAGGTGTGGTAGCACATGTTTCTAATAGTAACAACTTGGGAAACTGAGGCAGGAGGATAGAGAAGGCCAGACTTGGCTTCCTGTCTCAAAAAACGCAAAAAGAGGGCCGGGGAAAGGGCTCAGCGCTTAAAGTACTTGTACCAGCAAACATGAAGATGCGTGATGGATCCCCAGAATCCGTATCTGTCAGGTGGGCATGATGGCTTGCCTGTAATTCCAGCCTTGAAGGGCAGAGAAGGAATCTCAGGAGCAAGTGGGCTAGAAACACTAGACTGTCTAAGAGCTGTCTGTGACTGAGACCCCGTCTTAATAAGTAAGGTAGGAAATCGAAGGATGGTGGCGACTTCTGACATCACTGTAGGACCTCCACATTCATGCCAACCCATAGGCACGCACATTCATGTGCACACGTACCCCACCCATCCACACATGCCCACACACGTGAAAAATAAGTATACACACTGAAAAGCAGACATGCACACGCGCGTGTGCGCGCACACAACACACACACACACACACACACACACACACAAATGGGAAGAGAGAAATAAACTTGCATGGGCAAGCACTCTGGAGGGCGGAGGATCAGAAGTACAAGATCATCCTCGGCTATGTGGTGAGGTCCAGACTGTACTATAACAAAAAATTAGAGAGAAGCCAGGAGTAGTAACACACACTTTTAATTCCAGCACTTAGAAGGCAGAGGCAGGAGGATCTCTATGAGTTTGAGGCCAGCCTGGTCTAAACACTGATTTCCAGGACACCAGAGCTACATAATGGGACCCTCTCTTGAAAAAAGCAAACAGAAAACCCAAAAAGGTGGCTGGAAAGATGGATCACCACTTAAGAGCACTGGTTGCTCTTCCAGAGGACCCAGGTTCAGTTCCCGGCACCCACAGGGCAGCTAGCAACCATCTGTAACTCCAGTTCCAGAGGATCCAAAGTCCTCTTGTGGCCTCTGTGGGCACTGTGTGCACGTGGGACATAGACATACATGCAGGCAAAACACCCATACGAAGAAGATGGAAATTAATAAAATCTCAAGAAAAAAAGGAAAAAAAATAAAGAAGAGGATGTCGCAGAGGGCCTTCTTCTGCAGAGATGGCTCAGTAGTTAGGACTCCTGCAAGGGACCCAGGTATGGTTCCCAGGACAAATATCTTAGCTCACAACCATCTGTAATTCCAAATACTGAGGATCTGGCTTCTTTTTCTGACCTCCACAAGATATCAAACATGTATGTGGTACTCATACATACAAGTAGGCAAAATACCCAGACTATCTATATCTGTATGTATGTATGTATATGTGTGTGTGTGTGTGTTTTTAAAGAAAACACATCAGCTGGGCGGTGGTGGCGCACGCCTTTAATCCCAGCACTTGGGAGGCAGAGGCAGGAGGATTTCTGAGTTCGAGGCCAGCCTGGTCTACAAAGTGAGTTCCAGGACAGCCAGGGCTACACAGAGAAACCCTGTCTCGAAAAACCAAAAAAATAAAAAAATAAAAAAAATAAAGAAAACACATCCAAGGGCTTTGTCTTGAAAAGGTTAGGAACTCAATCCCAACAATGCCAAAAGCAAAACAAAAACACATATTTTCTTTTAAAAGACATCAACCATGAATAGAATAATATAAACAAAATATATAGGAAATTATTTGGCTAATACTAACAACTCGCTCGTAAAACCTGTAGAGACCGAATATTTTACCTAGGTTTGGTTACTGTTGGAAAAATTAAATGTAATTTAGGGTCCTGTAAATATGTGCACATCCTGAGTTTAGCAAACATTTATCTATTCTGCATATGGCAAAATTTACTCGTAGTGGGGGTATTGTAGGCATAATGTTTTGTATGCTGTGTAAAATTTACCCTTGAGTTATTCGAATGCTGACTTCTCTGCCCTCATGTCTTGTTTCAGTCCAGACATGGCATTATAATGATTATACCAAGGATCTCCTGTCTGAAGTTTGTGTAAACAATTCTTGCCATTTACTCTCTGCCTTGTCAATAAATGTTGACCACCCAATGGCTGGACAGAATAGAGAATAGGGAGGGACATGCACTAGTGAGAGGGAGGAGAGAAGGAGGGAGGTGTGCTGGCAGGGTGGAGAAATTGGAGCCATTTTCTGAAGAGCTAGATCTGTTGCAAGATATTTCCTATCCATTCACATTGAGGCAGTGAGAGGCCAGTGATTGGAGGGGAGAGAGGAAGAGGAGATAAGAGAAGTGAGGGGAGGAGAGAGATGGAGAGAGAGGCTCAGGGGACCAGCCAAGCGGAACAGAGAAAGAGACATATCCAGATGGCTTCAGACATATTTCTGGTGTTTTGGTGAGGTTAGAAATATTGGGATAAGACTTTATCATTGTAAATTGGCATTATGTAATTGGGAATTTTATATACATAAAGATATTTGGTTAACTATTTAAGTTTAAGAGTCTTGTTTTACCAGGGACTTGGTGCAGAGGCTTGGCAGGGCAGTACTTTTTCAATTATTACCCACTACATAGATCAATAATAATATGCAAGTATCGTGGGATGGGAAATAGCCAGATTAGTACATAAAGTAAAGATAGATCGTTTAATTGATCAGCTATTTAACTGCTCAGCTATTGGGTACTGTTTTAAATAAATCTTGGTTTCTCTGTGCAGTTATTGGGGCCTAGCAGAAGGTAAAGAACTATAGTTGCCAGATTAATTCATGGCTTCCATTTATATTAAGAATAATTGAGGGGCTAGAGAGGTGACTCGCAGTTAAGAGCACTGATTGCTCTTCCTGAGGTCCCGAGTTCAATTCCCAGCAACCACACGGGTGGCTCACACCATCTGTAATGGGATCTGATGCCCTCTTCTGGTGTGTCTGAAGACAGTGAGAGTGTACTCACATATATGAAATAAATAAATAAATAAATCTTTAAAAAAAAAGAATAATTGATTTTCAGGGTACAGCAATGAAAGGAGCAGGCTTACTCTCTTACTTGGACATACACAAGCTATAGCTGTGCTGTGCTGTGAATTACTGATCAGGTAATACACAGGGGAAACGGGTGGAGGCCACCTTCAAGAAGGAGCTATCAGTAATCAGTATGACACTTATGGACATAACAAGTTTGATGCTCTTAGCTGGGCATGGTGGCCCACACTGAGTTCGAGGCCAGCCTGGTCTATGTATTGAGTTTCCAGACAGCCAGGGCAACCTAGAGAAACATAGCAGTAGAAGTACTTAGAGGTGAAAAAATGTAAACCCTGCAGTCCTAGGCACATCGAGATCAGAGGGGTAATTGAAAGCAATCTGGGGCCGGAGAGATGCCGGTCAGTCTTTGCTAGGCACTAGGTCCTGAATCTAGGTCCCAGCACCTATGTAACAAGTCACGCATGTTGGCATACAGCTTCATGGAGGAGAGGGCAGTGGATCCCTGAAGCTCATGGTCCAGCTATTCAGACCAAGTCAGTGGGTTCCACATTCAGTGAGAGACCCTGCCGCAAACAGGAAGATAGAGCCATGGAGGAGGACACCTGACACCTGTCTTTGCCGGTATCACTTTGTATGACTTCCATGTATATACACATGCACACATGTACATGTGCACTCACATGAACATGTACACACACAGACACACACACACACAAAGACGTTGTATCTCCCTTGTTAATTTGAATATTTTTCTTAGCTTATCAAAATTGTTGACCCTTTACTATCTCACTTTACTGAAAAAACTGTGTCAAGGGGCTGGAGAGATGGCTCAGCAGTTAAGAGCAGGTACTACTTGCTCTTCCAGAAGACTGGAGTTTGGTTCCCAGCAGCCACTGAGCTGCTCTCAAGGAAGTCTAATGCCCTCTTCTAATGGCTTCTGTGGGCATCCATAAACGTGCCCACAACCTACAAGCACTCACATACACATAAATAAATTTTTTAATGGCAAAAAAAAAAAAAAAGAAAAGAAAAAAGAAAAACATGTTTTGAAAAGAAATGTGACAAGTTAGGCAAGATGGTACACAAGAGACAGAGGCAGGTGGAACATCCTAGTTTGAGGCAGCCTAATCTACAGACGAATTCCAAAACCGGCAGGGCTACCCAGAGAAACCCTGACTCTCAAAACAAATAAATATATAGAGGTGGGGATGCGCCAGCCACAACAGCGCAGGCCTTCAATCCCAGCACTTGAGAAGCAGAGGAACCTTATCTATATTGTGAGTCCCGGGACAAGCAGGGCTGTGGACGCAGACCATTTTTTGTTGTTGTCATGTTTTAAAGAATGACCAATAAATACTAAGAAGAAAATCTGTATGTTAAAAAAAGCTGTTTGGTATGGGATAAATCTGGACAAACTAGGAATCTTAATTTGGAGCTGAAGGGATTGCTCAGTGGTTAAGAACACTGGCTGTTCTTCCAAAAGACTCTTCTAGTTCAACTGTCTGCACCCACATACCAGCCCACGACTGTCTATAAGTCCAGTTACAGGGGATCCAATGTCCTCTTTTGGCCTCTGAAGGTTCCACATACACATACATTCAGGCAACACACACACACACAAAGAGCCCTGTCCTTTGACAAATCTAAGTGCTAAATTAAATAGCTTTCTTGACCTCTCTGTGCTAAAGGTGGGACAATTAATTACCTTCCTGATTCACTCCCATCTGCAGCAGTTCAATGCACATTCTAAGAGCTATTCCGTAAATTTGGAGCTACTCAAAAATAGCTCATCTGAAGTTTTTCCAAGTAGTTAAGTTAATGCCTACTGATGTTAATGAGTTATTGGAAATCTTTGTAACAAGGAATATTTTTCAAAGGAACGTTGGTTTCATTTTTTACTGAAGTGTAGACTTGTTTTAATTTTTAAAAAACACTTTTAAAACTACTCAATTTATCCTTTTCCCTTTCCCGTTTTCCAGGAAAAAAAAACTGCGTTTTTATTTTTAAGATAAATACGACAAGTATTAGAAAACCACCTCTGTATTTTCACAAACTTGAAGCCAGTTTCTCGCTCACTCGAAACAAACCAAAACACACCCATACACGTATGCTCACCCCACCCGCAAACCCACCCGTTTCTGATCTCCCCAACCCCCATCCACCCAAGTTCTCAGCTCCACTATCACAGTAGGCAATTTTCGCCTCTTCAGGAATCCTTGCCCTGGAAGGTGGGTAAACACTCCCCTACAGTTCCTTTGCCTTTACTTGGTCTGGGAAAATCCTGGTCCTACAGACCCCCAAATCAAACTCACCCAGACAAAGGAGACGATGGCGAGCCCCGAAGCCTGCGCCTGCGCACTCCTTCAGTGAGCAAGCACTCCCAGAGGTCTCTGCCCACCAGGGCTCTGAACTAAAGGATTTTTTCCATTCTATTCTTTTTTTTTTTTAAACTGTGAACTACATTTCCCAGAAGTCTCAGGGGTTCTAGTTAATTCCCCTCCACTCCCCCGGAACATTTCCCAGTGGATAAGTATTAAGAGGCAGGGACTTAGATACTACTGCTTTTATTCAGTGTTACCGGAAAGGACAGTGGTGTGCCAAGGTGTATAATGAGTGCAGCTAAAACTCACAGAATAGGTTTTTCCTCGCCTCCAGGGAAAGATTCCCAGTAAGGCGCAGTCCTCTGGGTTTTACGGGAGAGGACGCCATCTTGGCCACCGTGGCGCACTACTGAACTACATTTCCCAGAAGGCATCTCGCGTTCCCATCGCCTCAGGCAGATAGCTGGAAGCTCTGTAGAGAGTTGTATCATACTCTGGTGTTAAACTCGGAAGAGATTGCTACAGTGTCACAACTGATGCCAGGCTGGAATTGAAACTGACAATTGGTTTCAGAAGAAACAGGCAGGAAAATGAGCTGTTGTGAAATTGTAATTTTTGTAGCCATACATCCTAGGGTTGTGACAGTGTGTAACAGTGAGGAAAGCAGTATGCAGGTGAACTGTGGGGTCTTGTGAGATGTTAATGTGTAACCTGGGTGTTAGGTTCGGGCAAATGGCTGAGGTGTCTATTAACATATTAAAGCAGCTGATGTCCACCAGTCTCTTAGCACCCGCTAGGACCCGGTGAAAGTGTTACAGCTCTGAAGCAAAAGCTATCCTGGCAGCTGGGAGTCAAGGAATACCACAAAGTCACACCCTACAACAAACCTCAGGAGAGATTTATTATCAAATAGTTGAGTGCCTTTGCTCAGAACAGAGCAGGAGGGAGGCATTATATAGGTTTGGGCGAAGGGGCGGAGCTTCCAGGGCAGCCCGGGACTGGTAGGATTCTGTAGCCTGATCTCCCCACCCCACCCCCGACCCCCTTTTTTCCTCTATAGAGTGGATCTTGTCAGATCTGTATATCAAGGGGCTGGAAACAGCCTTTACAGAGGCAGAGCAGTCTAGAATGCTGGCCCTGAAGACTCTTGCACCTCGAGGGGCTGGGCCAGGCCATTAGATTAGCCTGGGGGTGGGGCCTAGCTACTTGGGTTTGTTCAGGGGTTTACATCTGACATACCTTGCCTCCTACCCTGAATTCTCCCACTAGGGTTGGGTTGTCCTTTCCCCAGCTTCTCTTCCCTATACAATCTTGTCCACCACTCTTTTTTTTTTTCTTCCTCGAGACAGGGTTTCTCTGTGTAGCCCTGGCTGTCCTGGAACTCACTCTGTAGATCAGACTAGCCTCGAAATCAGAAATCCGCCTGCCTCTGCCTCCCAAGTGCTGGGATTAAAGGCGTGCGCCACCACTGCGAGGCTGTCCACCACTCTTGATTTTCTGCCCTCCTGGCCTCTAGCCTCTGCCTCTCTCCCTCTTATCAGACAGCCCAGTGTGAAACCAAATCCACCACGAACTGTGAGCCCTTTACCTTGCTAAATTCCTGAACCTGGGATATATGACTGTCCTTATGGCTTAACATATGTATCTTACCAGAGACCTTCCTAGATGCCCTTTCACATGATACAGTTCCACACGTACCCACGCCACATACAGTCTTGAGTCCAGGGCCCTCCCACTCTTCTGTCCAGATTCTAATAGGCAATTATATCTACAGCTATTTTTATTGATTGATTGATTTAATGTATGTGAGTACATTGTTGCTCTTTTCAGACTTAGCAGAAGAGAGCATCAGATCCCATTACAGATAGTTGTGAGCCACCATGTGGTGAAGTGAACTCAGGACCTCTGGAAGAGCAGTCAGTGCTCTTAACTGCTGAGCCATCTCTCCAGCCCTCTCCAGCTACTTTCTATCAACTGTACCCCTTCCCCATAAAAGAGCCAATGAGAAGCTGCTCTCTGAAATCCTGACTTTGGGAGAGGCAGCCTGCTTGCCTACTTTATTTAGGGTTCCTAAACACTTCAACTTCCCTTCTAACCCACTGACCAGAAGCAAGGGAGAAAGAAGGTTAATAGGAAAATAGAGTTGTGAACCCATTTAGAAGTAGTTTCTCAGGGCAATCCCACTCTTCATTGACAGGATTCCAGCAGTCCAGGTCAATAGCAAACACCAAAAATGAATTAGTACTAGCGGCAAGATCCAGCAGAAACTGCAAGGCCCCGTTAATCAGTACAAATCAGGGGGAGCAGCCAGGATCAGCTGGAATACCATGAGAAGTTCTATGGTGCATTCGTCTCTACAAAGATGCAAGAGCATCCTCCCACTGTTTGTGGGGTTCCATTTATATTCTTTCTAAACATTGTGTACCCTCTGAGGAATCTGTTTTCAGCAAAACATCACTTGCCCTTTCACAAGACATCTTCCAGAAAAACACGTGACACAACTGAGTTGTTAAAGAAACCAGAAATTTCCACTTCATGGCAAACACCAACTCAGTTACTTCTCTGGTAATCTTTTACAGTTTTGTTTTGTTGATTTGAGACAAGAGTTCATGTAGCCAAGTAGCCAAGCCTGGTCTCAAAGGCCTGCATAGCCTTGAACTCCTGATGCCCCTTCCTGCATCTTTTAAGTTTAGGAATTACAGTTGTGTTTTACTTTTAAATTTTGATTAGCATGAATCTTGGTATTGATCTCTTTGAGTTCCTCTTATTGAATCTATTAGGATACACACACACTCACACACACCACATGGTTGAAATGAATGTGGGAAGGCCTTTTCTCAGTTCTCAACTCTTGCTTTACACATGAGAATCCACACTGGGGAAAAGCCTTATCAGTGCAGTGAGTGCGGGAAGGCCTTCAGCCAGAAGTCCCATCACATTAGACACCAGAGAATCCATACTCATTAAAACTCTTTGAATGCCTTAATGTATAAACACTTGAGCAGAGTGTATGGTTAGTAATGTATAGAAGGATTTGTCTTACACTAAAGTTACACAAATGTAGGAAATGCTTCTGTAGTGACTCAAACCTTAAAATACAAAGGTATTTAATAGGATAGATCATAGTATTAAATACTTCCCAGACTCCCACAAGAAACATTATTAGTATTCTAACTTTAGGAGTCTGGTGATTCCAATCAGGATGGTCTTCTAAAGCTTACCAACTGTATTAAGATAATATGCGCAATATAAAGGTTTGAAATTAAGAGGTAAAAATATTTTTGATATACGCTTTGGTATATAGATAATTTGTACAAATTGTTTTTCAGAGATGGCATTTGGGACAGATCTCCCTATGTACATAGCCCAGTGTGACCTTAAACTCCCTAGGTAGCCCAAGATGGCCTTGAGTTTCTTCTGATCCACTTACCCAGCTTCCCAGTGCTGCAGTTCCAAACATCACCATGCCAACCCACCCAAGGTCTTTGTTGATAAAACTGTCTAAACTTGAGGTCAGAAGAGAATATTGAATCTAGAAACATGAATGAATTCGTGGAGGACTGGTAATTGATGGTGGCAGTATCCCAGGTCAATGGGAAAATCGTGGATGACTGAAAAAATAATCTCAGGATTGTAGTGTGGGAAAATAATAGGCCTCTGATGTCATCATTGATTTAGGAATTGCAGTGTCTCTGCCGAAAGCCGAGAGAGAGAGAGAGAGAGAGAGAGAGAGAGAGAGAGAGAGAGAGAGCAAGAGAGACAGAGGCAGACAGAGGCAGAGAAACAGACACAGATACACTGAACCTGGTAAGCACTCCCTCCAGTAATACACCTCCTCTAACATGGCCATATCACCTAACTCTTCCCAGGCAGTTCCGTAAACTAATTAATAAGCATTCAAATGTATGAGTCTATGAGCCAGCTCATTCAAATCTCCACACCTAGCAACCCCAAGCTTCACTTCCCTCTAACAGATCTGGTTAGTATAATAATTACCATTGGGGTAGTCTATGGGCAGGGCTCCCTTAGCTCAATTCTATTTGCTTTATAAGACCTTCATGTCTTTATAACATCAATTTTATTACTTCTTTCTATATCGATAGGACTGTGGCAGCTTTGCAATTAATAGAGAAGTGAGGTAAGCCGTGTTGTCCCTATTTTCTGAAGAGAAAACCTTGATTATACAGAGATGTAGTGTTTTAACTTCAATGTCTTTTTGAAAGATTTAATGTATGAGTACTCTGCTGCATATACATCTGTAGGCCAGAAGAGTGGATCGGATTCCCTTATAGATGACTGTGAGCCAGATCCTCTTACAGATGGTTGTGAACCACTGTGTGGTTGCTGGGAATTGAACTAAGGACCTCTGAAAGAGCAGCCAGTGCTCTTAACTGCTGAGCCATCTCTGCAGTCCCAACTTTAATGTCTTTAAAACCATCGATTTCAGACCAACTGATTTGTTATCTCCCGGAGCAGGTATATTTATTGGTTATGAAAATCACTTGAAATAAAGATGCTTTCTCCAAGTGTTCCACTGTAGTTTCTAATGCAACTGCCTCTCAGTAGCCAAGGATGACCCTGATCCTCCTGCCCCTCCTGTGGGCTAGCACTGGAGCATATGGGGATCCAAGGTGTGATTCTGATATCCACCCTTTCAACCTACAGGACTTGCTAATGAGTTCCAAGGCAAATGCATTTCCAGAACAAATCATAAGTCTGCAGAGGAGATCTGTTCCTGCACACTTCTGGGGGACACTAGCACAATTCTGGGGGACCAGAATTGACCAAGCAAAGGCTTAGCTCTCTAAGGAATTGAGATAACTTCCCCCCCATATATATATACATATTTCCCAATTGCACTGAATTACCTTACTAGAAGTCTCAGCCGCGTGAATATGCTTGCTATGCAAATCACACTCCGCCCCCTACCCGTTCTCCGCCCCTCTCCTGATGCTGTCTATCATCTACAGATGGTACCGAAGGTTCGGGAAATCAACAAATGTCTAACTTTTAGAATTATTTTAAATGCAGTAATGGAAGCTGATATAGGGTTCCATGTATCCTGAGGGATGCATTTCGATTTGGGGTGTCGTCCGCTCCTCCACAACGCCGCGGAACCGTTAGAAGCTCCGCCCACCAGGAGCCATCTTGTCTGCCGCGTTGCCTTGGACTACAATTCCCCGAAGGCTACCTGGATTCTCGCGGGTAGTTCACGGGCCTGGCATGACCCCAGAGCTTTGCTGGCAAGAGGGGAGGTGCCCTGAACGATTGCAGGGCTTGGGAAGCTTGGAAGGAAGGCCTGTGGTGTGGAACCCGCTAGGAGGCGGGGCGAGCACCGAGGCTGGGCTTTGTGCAGCGGAAGAGTTGAACTCGGAATTGTGCAGCTAACTCGTGAACACTCATCGCCCCGCTCAGGGGCTGGACTGGTGACGAGCACCAGTTTCTGCTGACACGGTGGCGGGCACCGCCCCTTGGTGAGTGGGAGCGAGCGAGCTGGGGACACGTGCGGTATTGTGTATGGATGTGCAGAGCTGCTGACTGACTGGGTGTTCTGTCCCTGTAGGGGTGTGCGACTGTGTGATGTTGTGACCACGTGCAGCACAGTGCAGGCGCGGATACCTGTGGATTCCGTGTAGTAAAAGTGCAGTTGTGCTTAAGTTACCTTTCGAGTCCCAAGTGGGTCGTCCTCTTGGCTTCTCGTAGGTAGGTTTCCGATAGCTGAACGTCCCCGTTGTGGGTCTGCGGGTTGTGAATGTGAAGTTTTGGATGTGTATCTCTTGCGTGCATTGTTCTTTAGCCTTTGCCCATTTTAGAAGTTCTTGTGAGTGCTGCCGTGCTTTCTTTTGTACTTTATTCTGTTTATTTGGACACCTGTGCGGGACTTCCCCACGTTAAGTGGGATAGCGGCTTAACTGAGTTTTTGTGCTGTTTGATATCGCAGGATCTGAAGTGTACTGCATTTATTCATCTCGACTATTAATGGAATTTGAGTATTTCCAACTGTTTTTAGTGTTTACTTTTTAAAATTCACTTTACATCCCAATCTCAGCCTTCCTCTCTTCTCAGTCCCACCCTTACAAATCTCTCCCTCCATCTCTCCCTCACCTGGTCCTCAGAGAAGGAGAGTCCCTCTGGGTACCACCCCTCCCTGGGGCATCTAGTCCCAGGAGGTCTAGGTATATCTTCTACCACTGAGGCACAACCAAGCAGTTCAAGTAATCCAATGGCAGGGAACAGAGACGGAGACAGCCCCCACTCCAATTCTTAGGGGACCCACGTGAACACCAAGCTCACATTTGCTACAAATGTGTAGGGGGTCTAGGTCCAGCTCCCGCATGCTCCGCCCAGGCTCTGTGAGCCCTCATGGGCCCAGGTCAGTTGACTCTGGGTCTTCTTTTGGTGTCCTCCACCCCTCTGACTTGCTCATTTCTGTTCCCCACTCTTCCAGAAGACGCCCCAAGCTCCACCTGATGTTTGTCTGAGGCTCTCTGCATCTGCCTCCATCCGCTGCTGGATGAAGTCTCACAGGAGACCGTTATGCCAGGTTCCTGTCTGCAAGCATAAGAGTATCATTAATAGTGTCAGAGTTGACTCTCTCACATGGGATGGGTCTCAAGTTGGGGCAGTCGATGGCTACCCTGTTCCCCAGTCTCTGCTCCATCTTTATCCCTGCACTTTTAGTAGACAAGACACATTTTGGGTTGAAGATTTTTTGGGGTGGATTGATGTCCCCTTGCCTCTGGAAGTCCTGCCTGGGTACAGGAGGCGGCCACTTCAGTCTATATCCCCCTCCAGTAGGAGCCTCAGCTAGGGTCACCCCATGGGCTCCCTGTATCCTCTCCCTTCCAAGACTCCAGCTAGTCAGGCACCAGAGACACCTCCCTCCCCCACTGGTTTCCATTCTCAGTCCCAGGCCTCTGTCGCCATCCCTGTTCCCGCTGTCCTCCCCAGTTCCCTCTTCCCATACATCTCCGATGACTATTTAGTTTCCCCTTCTGAGTGGGATTCTCGAGTCCTCCCTTGGACCTCCTTAGTACCCAGTTTCTTTGGGTTTCTGGATTGTTTGTAGCATGGTTAACCTGCACTTTATGGCTAATGTCCACTTATTAGTGAGTACATACCGTGTGTGTCTTTCTGGCTCTGGGTTACCTCACTCAGGATGATCCATTTGCCTGCAGAATTCATCTGAAGTCTACCGGCACTTACTCATCAGATAATAGTTCATTTGAGTATTTCTAACTTTTAATCTTATAAACATTCTGCCATGTCTGTTTTAATTTTTTAATTAAGTTTTTTTTTTTTTGAGACAAAGTCTCACTGAATTGCCAAGGATGGCCTGGGACTTAGTCTGTGTTCCAACCTGGCCTTGAACTCACAGATCCACCTGCCTCTGGCTCCCGAGTGCTGAGATTAAAGGCGTGCGCCTCCACAGCAGACATAATTACCTTTACAGTGGGATTCAGGAGCTTCAATTTCCACCCTCTCCTAACTGATGCGAATCATGCTAGAGCAGATGCACATGGAGTTCTTTGCAGGGGAATTGCTCTGTATCCTTACCCCCCCACACAAAAAAAAAGGTTTAAAATGTGACTTAAAAGATTTAATTTTAAGCTGTGTATGGTTGTTGCAGGTGTTTAATCCCAGCACTCTGGAGGCAGAAGCAGGTGGATCTCTGCGAGTTCAATACCAGCCTGGTCAACAGAGTGCATTCCGGGATAGTCAGAACTATGTAGAGAGACCCTGTCTCACAAAACCAGAGAAAGAGAGAGGCTGAGAGGTAGGAGGGAGAGGCGAGTCAGTCTGTGAAGGCCTGGCTGGTCTCAAACCTCTGGCAATGCTATGTCTGAGTCTCGGGAGTGCTGGGAGTTCAGACACTCACATCACGATCTATTATTGTGCCAGGATGTGTTCATGAACTCCAAAAGACCATGAGGGTCTCTTTATTATAAGCTCGGGCTTGGGCTCAGCTCCGTCCCAACCCTGGCACAGCAGGGTGGGAAGGCAGAGCAGTCTCGAACCCGCAGCAGAACAAGTTTTTATAGGAAAATAGGAGCAAGTGAAGGGGTGAGGGAGGGAAAACATCTAATAGTTTGGCAAACATCTGATGGAGTGGCTATAAGCCGACGGTGTGTGCTCTGAAGCAAGACCGTATACAATCACAAACGGTCTGAAAGTACACCTGAAATAACCAGACTAATCATTGATTGACTGTTGCTAGGAAGTAGCTAGGGAGTAACTCTGAGGTGTGGGCCAAGGACAAGCCGTGGGGTCCTTCCTGGTATGTGGGTGCAGCTTGGGTTCTGCTGCACGTCAAGTTTTGTTTTTTTTTTAAGATGGAGGCCTGTCCCAAGGTGGAGTAGGTTTGGCCTCTCAGTATATCTTCCTGTGTCTGCTTATGTGCACATGACCCATAGTGCCCAAACCCCTCCTATTCCATTCCAGAGTCTGGCTCTCTGAAGCTAGGGATGTCGGGATGTTTGTCTGTTCTTCCCACTTTAGGCCCCTCCAAGTGTGGGGTGAGCTTGGGGAAGGACTGCTGTGTGCTGAGTCAAGTGGGGTCTCACTGTTCTCTCTCTCCCCTAGTTCTACCCTGTTCCAGAATTGCAGCACAGAGGACCTGCCGCCGTCAAAGCCATGGCTCAGGTGAGGCGTAGCTTTTTTGTATTAGAGATAAATGTCTGCTTTCATCTACTTGATGCTGTTCTGGTGTTGAACAAGGAACCTTCAGTTTAGGTATAAACATAGTCTCGCCTTGCTCTGAAGCCTGGAAGCTCAGTCATGATAGGGGCCTTGTGATGGGCAAAGGGCTACCTGCTAAGGCAGTGAGTGGTTCTCCCTCTTCCTAATGCTGGGATCCTCTAATACAGTTCCTTGTGGGGATGATCACTTGTGCACTATGTGGAAGCCTTGCCTGTCAATTAAAAGCTGATGGCCTATTAGCAAGTGGGAGGAAGAAAAAGGTGGGAGTTCCAGGAGAGAGATTGGAACTCTGGGAGATAATCAGAGGCTGAAGGTTTGCCCCAGAATCTGAGGAAGTTGGACACAAACATAGATTAGTTTAAATGGGTTATATAAGTTACTAGCTAGAGCCATAGGAGGAACAACAATACGAGCCACCCAGTACTCCCAGAGCTCCCAGGGACAAAACCATCAACCAAAGAGTACACATTGAGGAACCCATGGCTCCAGATGCATAGGCAGCTGAGGATGGCCTTGTTGGACATCAAAGGGAGGAGAGGCCCTTGATCCTGGGCCACACTGCGCTCGATGCCGCAGTGTGGGGGAATACCAGGACAGGGAAGCGGGAGGGGGTTGATTGGGGAACAGGGGGAGGGGAAATGGCTTATGGGATTTTTGGGGGGTCAAGGGGGGATGGACCAGGAAAGGGGACAACATTTGAAATGTAAATAACGAATATGTCTAATAAAAAAAAAAGTTACAAGCTAGTCAAAGAACAAGCCCAAAAGCTTATGGCCTAGGCATTTGTTCATGTATAAGTTTTGTTATTGTTAAATAAGAGTTGTTACTGAGGACCTGGGATGTGGGTAGAAAAGCCTGTGGTTACAGTTGCTTATGCTGTGGTGACCCCCAACCATAAAATTATTTTTATTACTATTTCATAACTGTTTTACTACTGTTATGAACCATAGTGTAAACATCTGTGTTTTCCGATCTAAGGTGACCCCGGTGATAGGGTTGTTATAACCTCAAACGGGTTGTGATCCACAGGCTGAGGACTGCTTCTCTAAATGAAAGGGTCTCTAGTAGACAAATTGAAAAAGCGTTGGGGGCAGGAGTGACGGTCCGGCTGTTAAAGGTCCAGATAGGATCACAACCGAAAAGTGGTGCTGCACGCCTTTAATCTCAGCACTCAGGAGGCAGAGGGCAGGGAGATCTCTGTGAGTTCAAGGCCAGCGTGATCTGCACAGTGAGTTCCAGGCCAGCCAGGGCTACACAATGAGATCCTATCTCAATCTAACAACAGCAGAAAAAGAAAGTAAGTGTGATAGGTTTGCTCAGTTTCAGTCTTAGGACGTCCGCGTCTCCTGGTTTATGAGGTCTGGAAGTATGACTGCTGGTTGGTCCAAGCTCTGTGAACCCTTAACTCTAATGTCATTGGGCTTTTTCTTTTCTTCTCTCTCTTTTTTTTTTATCTTATCTGTTTATCCATTTGGTGTTTTGCCTGCAAGTATGTCTGTGTATCCCATGTGTGTCATACCTGCAGAGGCCAGAAGAGGGCGTCAGGTCCCCTGGGACTGGATTGTTGGTCTGGTGATTTGAACCCAGGTCCTCTAGAAGAGCAGTTAATGCTTTGAACTATTGAGCCATCTCTGCAGCCCAATACCGTTGTATTAAGCAGCATCTTTCTCCATCATTTTCCTCAAGCTCAGTAACAGGCAATTAACAGGTCAGCAGTGGTGTGTGTAAAGACCACTGTTTTCCATATTAAAGTCATCTTTTTGTAGGGCAAGTGGGTCATGCCACCAGCCAGGCAGGAGAACTGGTAACACGGAGTGAGCCCAGACCCCAGGAATCTCAGAGACTTGAGAGCAGCAGGAGCTGAGCTGCCCCCTAGCTCTGCAGACATGACACCCCACTGAGAGGACCACGGGCAGTCGTCATGTCACGTAGCACCCGGAGTCCTTCCCCGTGGAAATAGAGCACCACTAACCTCTCACACTCAGCCAATAGAAAACATCTACCCCCTAAATCCCACCCCAATCCCCAAGGCTTATACAGTCCCTGTCCACATGGGATAAAGCACACAAGGTATTTCACGGAGGAGGATCGTCTTTACTGAGTGGTAACACTTGGAAGAGTTCACTCTCCTGAAGCATCCACCGCTGGCCCCTGGCTGGCTGGCTAGGCGATGCCCCCGACAGAGGCTCCAGCTGCCACCTCTGCCACTGTTACTGTCAATGATGAGAGTCCCGGGCCCCTGGCTATGGCCACCCACATCCCTTCCCTTCCTTCCTTTCTTTTTTTTTTTTTTAAGATTTATTTTATTTGTATGAGTTCACTGTAGCTGTCTTCAGACACACCAGAAGAGGGCATCAGATCCCATTACAGATGGTTGTGAGCCACCATGTGGTTGCTAAGAATTGAACTCGGGACTCCTGAAAGAGCAGTCAGTGCTCTTAACCTAAGCTGAGCCATCTCTCCAGCCCTTAGAAGATCCCTTCACTTCCCTTCTAAGAGCTCTAACAGTCCTGGCACTCCTGACTGGCCAGGAGCCCCATTTGTCCCCATCTCTGGACGCCCTTCTCAGTCTGATCTGATGTACAGAGGCATCTCACACCCCAGAAGGAAGCGAGTGGACAGAGGACAATATATTTTGTGTGCGACTGTTTTCAGACAGAGTCTTTGTGTGCTGGCTTCCAACTCATTATTTCCTGTCTTCACCTCTCAGGTGTTCGACTTACAGGCATGTGCCGCCAGGCCCAGTTTATATAGAGCTTTAGGGATGGAACCCAGAGTTTCATGGATACTGGGCAAATACTTACCCAAGTGAGCTATGTCCCAGCTAAGGGAAGTCTTTAAAGTTTAATATTAACCTAAATGTCTAATGGTAGGTAAAATGTCATTTATGCCGAGTCCAGTGGCTCATGCCTGAATCCCAGCATTTAGGATGATAGTAGATTTGAGGCCAGCTTGCACTACAGTGAGTTCAAGGCTACCCGTAGAACATAGTGAGCCCTGTCTTGACAATCCAAGGACTGGGAAATAGGTTACTGGTAAAATACTTTGTCTAGCGTGAAAAGGTCCTGAATTCCTGGATTTCATCCCAGACAACGAGCAGGTGAACAAGAAATTGGCACTTAATATCTTTAAGATGGAATGTTATTTAATCTGAAGTAAATATGCCTCTATACTTATTATAACAAGTTGTCTATCCTGTCCCCTTCCCAGCTCCCTTTTTTTTAAACAGGTCTCAGTTTACAGACTAGGCTGGCATTGAACTCACCGAGACTGAGATTAAAAGTCAGTACTAGGGCTGGAGAGACGGCTCAGCAGTTAAGAGCACAGACTGCTCTTCTGAAGATCCCGAGTTCAAATCCCAGCAACCACGTGGTGGCTCACAACCATCTGTAAAAAGATCTGACTCCCTCCTCTGGAGTGTCTGAAGACAGCTATAGTGTACTTACATATAATAAATAAATCTTTAAAAAAAAGAGTCTACTACCTAGCCAGGCTTATTTATTTATTTATCAATATTAAGATTTATTTTTTAATATTGTGTGTGTGGGTACCTGATTGTAACATATTCCAGTCTTAGGTCTAAACACTATGGTGCTTACCCTTATTCCAGGTCTTGGAAGGAAGGAATTTGTGTTTTCTTCTCTGTTTTAGAAACAGGTTCTCACTTAACTCTTCATTAACCTGGCTTAGAATTCAGTTGTGTTCCTGTGATTGGCTCAAACTTGTGATTGCTGTCCTGCACCACCACACCCTATATATTAATTACTTTGTTTATTTTTTTGTTTTTCAAGGCAGGGTTTCTCTGTATAACCCAGGTTGTTCTGGAAGTCCCTCTGTAAACCAGGCTGGCCCCAATCTCACAGATCCATCTGCCTCTGCCTCTGCCTCTGCACTCAGCTACATTAATTACTCTGTGTTCCATTTTCTTAGTTATTGGTATATTTATATCTAAAATCTCTGATATTTACTGTTTACTGGCTTGGCAGAAGTGAAGATGTTCCAGATCCTTGTATCTCTGAATCATTAGTCTATTAGACTATTGAACTGTGGGCTCCAAGAAAATGGCATTTTTTTTCCCTCCCCAGTTATCTCATGCTGGGAGAACTTGTCTCTGCTGGAGAGAGAATTTGCATCTGACAACTTACAGTGTACCTAAGGGGATGAGCCTGACGCCCAGACAGTGATGGCTCATGGTGGTTGGAACCACACCTTGACTGGAACTGCTTAGATGTGCGTATCCTCGGCCCTCCTTTTAACCTTCAGTCTCAAGGACAGCTCTCTGCTTGGCGGTCATGTTTAATAACTCTTTTTTTCTGCCTTTTATTATTAAATTGGCTCCTTTAAATGAAGATAGGTGGCCGATCCTATATTGGGTGCAGGGTATGGCATTTGGTGATGTCATTACCACACATCAGTCAGTGAGTTTCATGGTTTTTATTTCTTGTGCGTGAATATTTGCCGCCTTGTCTTTGTCAGCACCATGTGCATTCAGCCAGAAGAGGGCGTTGGATTCCCTCACTCTACAGTATAGATGACTGTGGGTACTTAGAACCAAACTCAGGTTTCCCTCAAAGAGTAGCAAGTACCTTTAACCACTGAGCCTCTCTGGCCCACTAGTACATTTCTATCTGGCCAAACGCATCGATATCTTTTGGACATAGAGACTCCCTCAGAGTCCTTGTTCCTTCTGATCTGCTCGCTCTCTAGATGCCACTGCTTTCCTGAGACTTTATCCTTGCCCTGGGTTTTCCTCTGATATTCTCCTGTTGACCTCTGACTCTCTCCTGCATCCGTCGTCTTGGTGCCTGCATCCTCCAGTAGTTCCCCAGGACCCAGTCCTTGAGTCCTTGTACATCTAGGAATGTACGCTCAGAGCGAAAGATAGTTCAGTTACAGACTTCTAGGTCAGAGTTTATTTTTCTCCCCTGGGTACTGAATTGTTTTGTTTCTTGTGTCCAGAAGTGTTAAGAATCCCAGTACTCCTCTGCTTCCTGATGCTTTCACATAGCCTGCTGTCTTTCTGGATGCTTCTAATGTCCTTTCTTTTTCTCTTGGCTGTTTGAGAACGCCCTGAGGCTTTGTGTGAGTCATGGAGTGCAGATGTCCTCTGGGTCTGTGCCTTCCCAGCTTCCTGTGGATAGTGGAGGAATTCATTGCAGCCCAGGTGGCTCGTCTGCAGGAAACGGTGGCGTGGAAGCACGATGGTTTGGTCACAGGCCTTCCCTACGATTCCAGACATTTATTGTCACTGCATTTAGCTTGTTCCACCTTATTCCTTTTCTATTGTTTTTCCTACATAGAAACAACCCCTCTTCCTTCTCCCACTCGTCCCCCTCCTGCTCCCCCCTCTATTAATCCAGCAATATGTGGGTATTGTTCCAGGTGTCAGTGCTGTTCCATGACGTGTACATAGACTTCTCTCAGGAGGAGTGGGAGTGCCTGACTGAGGAGCAGAGAGATCTGTACAGAGATGTGATGTTGGAGAATTACAGCAACCTGCTCTCAATGGGTAAGGACGTCTGTCCACGCTAACTCCGATTTGCCCTTTGGTGGGGCTATTTCCTCCAGGTATTCTCAGGATGATTACCTGCTTTTGAAAAAGCCTTCGGACTTCTACAGCCTAGTCCCACAGAGTGTTTTTGCGTATTGTAGAGTTAGCAGCAGGAAGCTGTGCAGCGTGGTGGGTCATGCCTGCAATTACAGCTCTTGGGCGGCTGAGACAGGATTACAGCTAGTTCCAGGCCAGCCTAGGCTACGTGAGACCCTGTTTCAAAAGTAAAAATATGAAAAAGTGAAAAAGAGCCAAAAATAGTGTGCATGTTGTCACACACTAGTGCTCGGGAGGAAGAGGCAGATAGAGATCTGTATGTTTTAGGCCAGCCAGGGCTACAGTGGCTTCCCGTCTTTAA